>JAPSGF010000047.1:5521813-5799126 GCA_035772895.1 Perdix hodgsoniae | reverse complement strand
ACTGTCTGCTCTGAGGGACTCTCAGGAAGGGGCTTGTTGAGGCTCAGAAGAGGAAGAGTGCTCAGGGAGGTTTGTGGCTTGGTCAGAAGCTCCAGGAAGGCACAGATGTTGGGTTCTGCCTTCCTGTGAGTCTGAGGCTTTCCCCTGGCTTACTAAAACCTCACAAAAAACAGGGCTTAGCTCAGCACTGCGTGGTGCAAAAGGCATCCTGCACACAGGGGAGGTGACGCTTTCCCTGGCACACAATGTCCCCGTTGTTCCTCCTCCTCCACCTGCGCCACCAGAAGAGTTTGGTGCCCATTGAGAAATGCTGCAGCTGGGCCACGTGTCAAACACACAGAGGTTGCTACTGAGCTGGGCTGGGAATGGTACAGCTGGTGCTGGGCATGCCGAGCTGCCACGGGGACAGCTTGGGAAGAGCAGCACGTGGGGTGCAAGCGGCCAAAAGCCATCCTGTTTGGCCAGGGGTGTTCCTGCACACACAGTGCTGGAGAATTGTCACCTCAGTGCATCTTGAGCAAACTGGTGCTTCAGATACTGCTGTGCTTTGTCTCTGCCTGGCTTACCTTCTTGCTCTGGGATTTTCTGGGGGTGAGGAATGCTCTTCCCTGAGGTCACCCTTGGTGCTTTGCCTGCCTCTTGTGATCTCAGTGGGCTTTCCCAGCACACGGTAGGGTTTGTGCTGTCTGAGGGCTGGGTTTTGTGGGCAGTGTGGCTGCTCCTTCAGTTGTGTGCTGCGGTGGATTGTGCTGGTTTATTTTAGGCGGCAGTGATAGGATTAAGAATCCAGCTTTGAGTGGAATGGAAACAGCACAGACTGTTATGTTCTAAGAAAACCTCATCGCAGATGAGAAGTCTGTATTTGGGTTTATGATAGAATAAAAGTAAAAGATGCCCAATCTTTTCAACTTCAGGAAAGCTGTGATGCTTTTCTCCTTGAGCTCTCTGTTCCTTATCTCAATGACTCCACATAACCTTGATTGGATGTATACAGATAAGCACAAGGCTTTCTGGTCTTTCAGTGCATGTCTTTGTTGCTATGAAACAGCATTGTTTTGGGAGTCACATTTAAAAGCAAAAGAGCAAAGCTCTGCGTTGTGCTTTTTTTTTTTTTGAGAGAGAGAACATATTAAAAGCTTGGGAGGTCAGATTAGGAAACTCAGCCTGAAGCCTGCATCATCTGGTGCCTGAAATTAAAGAACTTCATATGTCTGAAATCCAGAAAGGTCAATGCTGCCTGCTGGATGTACAGGCAATCAATGTTTTGGAGTGTTCTTAATTATTTAAAGGTGAGATCTTTCCACTGCACTTTGTTGCAGGTGGGATTTCAGAAGATCCTGACTCTCACCTATGTGGACAAGTTGATAGACGACGTTCACAAGGAGTTCAGAGACAAATACCGCAACGAGTTCCAGCAGAAGGGCGCCCTGGGCATCCTAAATGGCACCTTTGATTTTAAAGATGACTTTCTGCGCCTCCTCCGGTAAGGAGCTTTCCTGCCCCAGAGCTCAGCACTGTGTCTGAGCGTGGGTGGCTGTGCTCTTTAGTTGTACTGCATGCTGTACGATAGCAGATGAGGCCATAATAGCCAAAAACGTTATAGAAATGGTCTGTGGGAAGGGCTGAGCTGTTTAATGCTGCTTCTGTCTAGAGCAGACACGGGTCTGGGGTGGGGGACACAGGGCTGCGATTCAGGCTCATGTGCACGGTCTCACAGGGAAGCAGAGGAGAGCAGTAAGGTCCGAGCTCCCACCGTGATGAAGACATTTGAGCAGTCTGTGAAGTCTCAAAAGACTGTCAAGTGTATGATAGAGACCAGAGGGGAGAAACCAAAGGAGAAAGTCAAGAACAAGAAGAACAAAGGTTCCAAAAAGGAAGGTGAGTCGAAGGGAAATGTGTTGTGTGTGAGAGGGGTGTAAATATTCCAGTGTTGTGAAATGTGGGTCACGTGTGGCCCTGCCTGTGCTTTCATAATCATTCCACAGCACTTGAGTGTTGTTCAGGGTCTTCTGGTCACAGCCAGCACAGGCTCAGGAGGGAAATGTCCTGCTTAATGCATTTAATCTGCTATGGTAATGTTACCATATGCCCAGATTGAGGAAGACAGCCCTACGGTTAGGACAATGAAGGCAACGGTTGTTCTGCTGTAATGACGTGGTTTCTTAGCGTGCATTCTTGGTTCTGAGATGGGGAATGTCCAACGTACAAAATGTCTGGGGAGAGCTGGTTCCTAAAGTGCTAATCTTGGGAAAATGGGATTCCACATACAGCTGCCTTTGGGCTGAAATACGATGCTCATGTGAACTGAGGCTTCCAGAATCTCAGAGGTAAGGCCGGAGTGGGTCTCTGTCTTCACAGAGGAATTGCTCATCTACAGTCTGTACAGTGCTGGCTCTTTCTGCTAGTTCTGAAAGGCTGAGCTTGTGCTGGTGCTCTTTCCTTCAGGGAATGAAGCTGTTACAGCCTCCAGTAAAGCAGCCCCAAGTGAAAAGCAATCCTCAGCCACTGGGGACAAGGAGGAACTGACCAAGGATGAAATACTGCAGAAGAACCGGGAAGAATTCTTCAAGAGACACATGAAAGCAGGGGAGAAGTCCAGGTGGGTTGCAAGGGCACAGTCAGGCTGTGGTGAATCCACACGTGCTGCAGCCCAGCTCTTGCTGGAGGCTCTGTGCCATCCCTTGGTGATACCTGAGCTTCTCTTTTCTTTATTGCCCCTGAAAATCATCCTGTTAATCCTGTGCTCAAAGTACAGTGTGGTGTTCAAAATTCAGACCTCATATGTGAGGTCCAGATTTCTCTTATGGGGGGGAGTTTTTCCCACTGTAAGTAAAGGGTGAGCTGATGGCTGGCTTGGGTTAAAGCGGGCCATACTGAGCTTGAGACAAGGCTAAAGTTCAGATAGATAAACTCTGTAGAAATTTGGCATTGGTCAGTTTTAGCCTGGATTTCTGCCTTTTTTGATAGCTGGACTTTGAATTTTTGAAGTCTCTAAGGAGGAGTTTGCTCATACTTCACTCAACCGAACAAAATGCTTGTGGTCTTTATTTCAGCAAGTCTCCAAAGCCTGATGCTCAGAAGGAGAAGGGGAAGAAACCCCGAGTATGGGATCTGGGGAACTCTAACGCCAAAGTACTTGATTACAGTAACTCCACTACCAACGGGAACTCAGAGGCCTCTCCCATGGAGGAATTTGACCCTGATATGGTAAGGAGAAGTCAGGTCATTGTGTCTGCTTTGGTGCATTCTTCTGGAGTCAGCTGGGCATTACAAATGCAACCAGGTCACTAAGGCTGGCTGAGAAAGTGCTAGAAGAGGGGATCAGGGTGCCCAGCCTACTGCCTGTAAGTTTACTGCCTAGAGAATGTTTTCTCCTGCTGTGACAGCTGCAAACAGCACCAGATTTGCATGCACATTGGATCAAACAATGAGCACTTCTGTCAAAGATCCGTAGAGCTGCCTCTGCTGACTGTAACTGATGCTGTTCCTGGTGGCAGTGAAAGCAAGCCAGGAAAATGAAATTAAGCAGTTGCTACTTCTCAGCGTGCTGCTTTCATCTTGCAGGCCCTTAGGGATCGAAACCGTGAGCCTGGCCGCCTCTATGACCTTGAATATGAGAGTGATGAAGAAGCTGAGGAGGAGAAGATTATGCAGAACACTTCAAAACCCAGGTAGAGGATTCATTTTCCAGACTAATCAATAATGCAGCAGATACAAACAGGTCTGTTTGTCGGCTGTGACAGGCTCTTGTGTCTCCCTGCTGCTGGCTGTTGCATAACACTATGCAGTTCACAAGGTACTAAGGTAAGTAACTAAATTACTAAGGTAGCTGTTCTGCTTCTGTGCAGCACAAAGAAAGGTGGCCTTGGAGGTATGTTTGGCATGCTGAAAGGCCTGGTGGGCTCCAAGAGCTTGACAAGACAGGACATGGACCCAGTCCTGGAGAAGATGAAAGATCATTTGATTGGTATGTATGGGTCTGCTGTGTGGCTTTGTCTGAATGGTGTAATCTGGAGGGGGTCCTTCAGTTCCACTCTGCCCTCAGTGCACTGAACTCCCAGGGCCTGGTGTGATACTGGTGTCCAACACATGCCACCCATTCTGCTTTGATAATCCTGCTCTCTTCTCTCTCTCTGTCTCTTTCTCCCAAAGCAAAAAATGTGGCAGCTGAAATTGCAGTCCAGCTCTGTGAATCAGTGGCGAAGAAACTGGAAGGGAAAGTGATGGGAACATTCACCAGTAAGTGGTTGTACCCTGCTTGTGTTCTTGATGTGTGCAGCTTGCTGGCCTGAGTCCCCTGCTTCTCTGACCTGGTGAAACTGATACCAAATGTCTTCTAGGTCTCCTTGCGTTCGTAATTTGGGGCTCAGGGCTTCTCTGCAGGGCTTTCCCGGTGTGACAAGTTCTCCTTTTATTTCCCAGCTGTGACCTCAACGGTGAAGCAGGCCCTGCAGGAGGCCTTAGTGCAGATCCTGCAGCCGCAGCGCCGTGTGGACGTCCTCCGGGACGTCATGGACGCGCAGCGACACCGCAGGCCCTACGTCGTCACTTTCTGCGGCGTCAACGGTGTCGGGAAGTCCACCAACCTGGCCAAGGTAGGGCACGGTGCTGGCGGCTCCTGGGACAGGACTGAGCTCAGGCTGTGGCCACTAACGAGGCTTTTCCATTGACGGCCACAGATCTCGTTCTGGCTCATTGAGAATGGTTTCAGCGTGCTCATCGCTGCCTGTGACACGTTCCGTGCCGGGGCAGTGGAGCAGCTCCGCACACACACCCGCCGCCTCAACGCCCTGCACCCCCCGGAGAGCCACGGCGGGCGGACCATGGTGCAGCTCTACGAGAAGGGCTATGGGAAGGACGCTGCAGGGATCGCCATGGAGGCCATCTCCTATGGTAGGAAGGAGCGGTGGCAGGAGGGGGCTATCCTGGGGCCCCTGGGCTTCCTTCTACTTATGCTTTCTCCACGTCTCCCCAGCTCGTAACCAGGGCTTCGACGTGGTGCTGGTGGACACGGCGGGCCGCATGCAGGACAATGCCCCCTTGATGACAGCTCTGGCAAAACTCATTGCTGTCAATGCTCCTGACTTGGTCCTTTTTGTTGGGGAAGCTCTGGTGGGAAATGAGGCTGTGGATCAGCTGGTGAGTGTGCAGAGCTGCTTTCTGGGAAGGGCAGATAAGAGCAGATTTGTGCGGGTTTTACAGGAAGTGTTTCAGACAGGGTCAGCATCACAACTTCATTTCTTGAGGATGTTCTCTTCCTCAGGTCAAGTTCAACAAGGCCCTGGCTGACCACTCCATGGCCCAGACACCCCGGCTGATTGATGGAATTGTGCTCACCAAGTTTGATACCATCGATGACAAGGTAAGGGGAGCGTTTTGTGCTCTGGGGGTTATCTCCAACCTTAACCTGTCCAACCCTCCTGTTGGTGACAGGAGGGCAGAGGTGCAGTCAACAAACAAGGGCTGTTTTCAGTGGGCCACTTATGACCTCTCCTAGAGGCTGTCCTTTGTGTTAAAATGCATTCCAGTCATCTAGGCAAAATGAAGCAGACTGATTTCTGTCCCTGTGGAAAAATGGCTGCAGTGTCCCAGTTCTTTGGCAGTATTGCATTAGGGGATGTGGAATTGGGACTGTACAGATCTGGATAACATAAGAAGGCTGAATGTTTGTGTTCCCCTGAGGAGGTAATAGTGGGACAGCTGCAGCACATCCCAAGGGAAGTGCAGCTGAATCAGGCACTCAGAGCCTGCATGAAATGCCATGCAGAATAATGTGGCTTTAAATCAGGGTGAGCCTGCTTACGCAGCATAGGGAATAAAATCTGGAGAAGGCAAAATCCTGGTGGGAGATGACTTGTGGCTGCAGGTGGCACTGACACCTGGTTATGCCGCTGTAATGTCCCATGGCCTCCTGCCTGCCCGTGGAGCTGAGCATGGGGTGTGAGGTGCCTGCATCCTTGGGAGCAGCCTGTGTGTTTCTGCATGTAACTGTTTTCCAAAACTCAGAGCTTCAGGCTCAGGAATTTGGATCCTTTTTGTTGCATTCTTGGGTCCTTTCTTGCCTCCCTTTGAAGCAGTGAACTGGGATTGTTTTTATGGAGCAACAGGCTGTACAGTGGGAGGTTTTGGGGAGGACAGCCTCAGCTGGCCTTGCTAATGGTGCTCGTCCCCTCGGCAGGTTGGCGCTGCCATCTCCATGACCTACATCACAAGCAAGCCCATCGTTTTTGTTGGTACTGGACAAACCTACTGTGATCTGCGTAGCCTTAATGCCAAGGCTGTGGTCGCAGCGCTCATGAAGGCCTAAAATCAAGTATTGCACCAAATTGCTGTTTGCAGATGTCTCAGAAGAACATGCTTCACCCTGTGACTGACTAGTCTTTCCAGTGTAGTGCAAAACAGAATGAAGGGATGTGGGTGCAAGGGCTGTGCTTCCCCTGCCCATCTGAGCTGAGTGCTCGCTGGTGTGCTCTTCCAGCACTGCATGAGTATAAAGTAGGAAGGAAGGTGTTACTGATCACCTTGTGCTTATTCCAGTTAGGTCCATGCTCTCCTGCCATATTTATTGACTACAGTGTATTTGTAGATGAAAGCTCTCTTCTCTACTTGGAGCATTTCCTCCCTGATCAGTTGTGGGGCTTTGCTCAGTACAGCCCTGCCCCTGGATTCCTTCATTCTGTTCCAATAACTCGGCCTCCCTCATGCAGAGGCTGAAACCAGAGCTTTGTATTGTTCATGCTATCCAAGTGGCAATGCAAGGACCTGCTGTGCTTTGGGGCTGTGCTGTCACTAGCACCAGCCGTGCACTGTTGGGTAGTGCTGCAGGTGGGTACTGAGCCCCAAGCTGCTCTTCTGTGCTCTTGCAGACTGTACAACAGGGACAGCTGCTGCTTAGAGACAGCATTAGACCATCTGACCGTTCACAGTGCTGCTAACTTTGGCTGTAGCAGCTCACCAAAGTTGATAAACCAAAAATTGTAACAGCCTGCCCCTGTCCTGGGCAAGCAGGGGCTCCTGGGGAGATGCTAAACTGCCTTATGGCCCCTATTTCTTTTGTCACTGGGGTCTTGCTGCAGGGTACCCAGAGAACCGCAGCAGTGTGTTCTGGTAGTGCTGGTGGTTCCACCGGCCAGCGATGGAGGGCAGTGTGACCCTGGGGAATCTTCTGCCTGCTGGCCTCAGCGTTGTTTGCTGCCTCAACTATGTAACAAAAGAAAAAAAAAATACTGGAAGACAGTGGTGGCTGCTTGCTGCTTCCCTGCACCCTTTCTCCCCCCCTTTAGAGTGCCTCTTGATCCTGGTCTGAAGTGCTACATTGAATAATACAAAACTCTCTTATGATGTCTTGTAGCTCCGTATTGCAGATGTGCTCTAGTGCAATAAATTGAATGCTGTCTGCTAAGAGACATAATTTATATAAATAAACTTCATAATTTGTTTTCTGTGTACAACTGGCTTGCCTTCAGCCAAGACCCCTTTCTTCCTCAGGGGGGAGACAGACCCGTGCCTCTGCCTTCAGGCTGCAATGTGTGCACACAAACCAAACAGCAGCCAAAAGGGTAATGGAACCTGAACAGACCTTTAATAGGAGCTTCAACATACAAAATACTGTACAGTACAAAGGAAGGACTATAAAACTAGAGCTTCAAGTAAAAACAGAACAAAAAAAAAACCTGCTCAAGTTTCATTCTGAAGTGAAAGTACAGAATACAAAGGCATTAAGTATGAAATTATAGGAGTCTGCAGCTGAGGGGGGGAGACCACAGTCCCCAGCAAACACACCCTTGGTAAAAAGGACGGTCTACGTTGTCAGGCATCTGTGTGAGGACGGGCCCAGCTCTCTGGCTCGTGCCTGCCTGGCTCGGCAGGGCTCAGCACGGTGGGCAGGCAGCAGCTCTGAGCAGGGTGCTGCTCCTCCCCTCGCATGGGGCTGGAGGCTGCCTGCGGTGTGGGGAGCACCCACGGCATCACTCCTGGGCTGAGGCTCACGTGCTGCATCCTGTGGGAAGAAAGGCTCTGTAAAACCTGCCTGGGCCCTGCGCTGCTCCTGTGGCACCTCCAGCCTGGCAAGGTGGTTGGAAAGATGGACGCTGGGTGCCACAGGGCAGGTGGGGCCTCTGTTCTGAAAGCTCTGAGCTGGGGCTGGCTGTGGAGTGATGCTGTGCAGGACAAGTTAGCAGTGGCCTCAGCACTGCAAGGTGGGCTGGCGCTGCTGCCCCAGCTCTGCACCCCACCCCTGCTCTGCTGCACGAGGAACCTCTCAGTGCACTTGGGGGAACTTTACCTGTTATCTCAGTGTGGGCTGCAGCGGAGCCATTCAGCTGTTGTCCCTCCTTAGGCACACCTAAAACAAAGCAGAGCGTAAGTGTGGGCTGGGAAGGCAGGAGGGCACCGACAGCATTCAGCCTGCGCTCCTCCAGGAATGGGATGGCACTTCAGGAGCAGTTGGTGCCAAGAATCTGGGTGCAGCACTTCAGCGCTGAGGGATTCCCTCCTGGCTGGGTTTTACCTTCAGGACACACACCAGCAAGGCTCTGGCTAGCAAGCTTGTTTCTGATTTTTATGATTTATTAGTGTGAAATCTCATTTGTTAAAGAATCGGCTCAGTCTGAGTAGTGTGCAGGTCACTGAGAACAAACAATGAGCCTGGAATGCACTTTTGTTTCACCAGAAAGAGAATAAGTGATGCCAGCTGCATGTAAAAAGAGCTAGGTATGGCGGCGTCAGAAGCAGTAGAGCTGTTTTAACTACTTGAACGTGCAGTGATTGTATGAAAATAAGCCCCAAATCCAACTACAAATGCAGAAAATCTGGGGGGGAGGAAATACAAGACAGAGCAAAGGGGGCAGTAACACCGTGCTGTGCTCCAAGGATCACCTGTAAGGGTGCACACAGCCCATACCTGCGCGGCCCCGCGTGGCGATCTCACTCGCCAGCCTCCCAAAGTACTCGGGCAGGTCTGTGTATTCATCTCCGTAGGAAATCACTTTAATCCCCTTGTCCAGCATGTTCTCACGGAGCTTCTTGAACTCGTCCACATCTCCTCTCCGCACCAGCATGAAGTGCTCCAGGTCTGACTTGTGCTTCTCAGCTTCTAGAAACAGGGCCTGAAACGTGGTGTCATCAACGGTCCAACCACAGCCCAAGAACAGGAACGACTTATTTTCATACAGCTTCTGAATCTCTCGCTTTAAGAGAAAGAACAGGAAAGATGTTCTCAGTAAGAGCAAAGCGTATTTTCAGAAGGAATTTGGCTTCTAATTTATGGGACTCTTCATACAGCCCTGCAGCACAGCCTCACCATGACCTCGGTGTTGCGCAGCACGTTCTGGTAGCCGGCTGGGTGCAGCACGATGCCGCTGGGGTTGGTGTACACACCGTGGATGTGCAGGACGCTGAGCTGCCTCTTCTCCTGGGCCCACTCCAGCACCTGCCAGAGCCAAAGGGTGCTGTCAGTGAGTGCCTCCAGCAGAGCCGCTGTGGGCACAGTGCTCGCCAAGGTCTGCTGCAGCTCCTGCCCTAAGGTTTGTCTCCCACCTCGTCAGGTGCTGAACTGTGTGCTGTTAAAGTGGCAGTTCTGGAGAAGCTTCTCAGAAGCAGCTTCTTCCTCATGTTCATCTCGTTTCCTCAAGAGATTGAGAGTTCAGCAGCCTCTACATCAGTGGCCTACGGCACTTCTTGGTTCAACACTACGGAGGAATGCCTAATATCACTGGAAGAGACTATGATCAGTGCACCAGGCTCAGCAGAAAAAGGGGAAAAATGGAATGTAATGTCAGCAAATTTCGTCGAGTCTACCAGGTTCATTTTTTGCTCCCCCAGGCCCTGAGAAAACTCAGCAACTGACCTTCATTTCAGAAAGCCACTTCAGGGCTCTCAGTTTACTCCTACAGACCGCAGGTCATTTAAGCTGGCAATAATTAGAATGCTTGTTTGTATTGCTCTAAGTACCTCCAGCCATGGAGATTAAGAGGTCACCGAGGAAACAAAGCACAGAAACAAGTCAGGATGGAAAGAAATAGATATCCTCAAACAGAGCAGCACTGTGATTTGCACAAGTAAAACCCACAGTGTAAAGGAGGGCAGTGCTGGAGGGCACAGGCTGTGCTGTTTGCCACTCATTTTCTGCCTGGCTGAAGCCCTGGGCAGGCAGGGAAGTGTCTGAGGCCAACAGCTACAAACGTAGCACAGCAGCACGAGGTGCAGTCGCACACAGAGCTGCAGAGGGCAGGGAGGAAGGATGAAGGCATCCAGGAGTTGCAGCATGCTGCCTGGCAGGCCAGAGCCCTCTCACAAAGAGCACAGTACAATAGGCAGGCCAGCTCTGCTTTTGGCCCAGAGTTGCCTGTTTCGGTGAGAACTGTCAATCCAAGCCTCACGTGGAAGCAAGGCTCACTGTACTTCAGCAAGTCCCAGCCACAGGTTTCAGGGACAGAGACCGGAGGAACACCAGGCTCAAAGGCTGCTCCTGAGCACTGGGTATCAGCCAGTAAGAACTGCACTTTAGAAACCAGCCTGCATCTTCATTCCTCACCGCCCCAAATTGTCAGAGCCTCTGGCGTTCATCTAACATGATGTGAATTCCTGCTAGCAGCACAGCCCCTGACGTGGGCATAACAGCACATCCTGCAGCTGCCACCACCCCGTGTTGTCCCAGCTCAGCCCTGTTAGAATCAACATCCTTTACCTTCTTCTCATCCGTCAGGTCAAGAGACTCCAGATGCTTCCCCTGGTGTGCTGCGTACAGTTCCAGCAGGTTATCGAAGTTTGTGGTTAACACCAGGGCCCCGTTTTCCATCAGGTGAAGCACTGACTGAAGCAGCTGTTTCCCAGAATCTTCCATTTTAGATTCCAGATCATCAAACACCTCATATAAACAGTCTTTGAAAAACGTTGAGCGAACATTGCTTGTGCGCTGAGAAGCAGAGAGAGATTAAGATCAGAGCCTGGTTTCTTTTCATACTTCAGGCCAAATGAACACACCAGAACCATCCACGCATTTCTTGAAGAGCTCTGCAAAGCTACAGGTCCTTGCAAGGTAAACACTGCACCTTTATCAGGTTTATTTTCAGGTCGAAGAGCAAGAACAAGAGAACATCTGAGAAGAGGCATTCCTCAGGCATTGCTTATTGACTTATTGACTCAGCTCAGCTCTGGAGCTCAGAGATAAAGGAGTGTCACCCTCCACAAGCGGACTGATTTCCTCTTGCCCTTCATATGCTCCACTGAGGTGGGAACACTCCCTGGCAAGCCCAACATGAAAGGCCAGCAGTTCGTATTCAGACCTGAGTGTGAGACTCACGCAGCCGCTGGGGGCTCTCGGCTGTCCGAGGGCACAGCCAGCGCTGGGAGCAAAGCCCCGCATCGGGAACCCAGCCCAGTAACAGCAGGTGCTCCATTCCTCGTAAGGACGGGACCTGCTGCACCTCCAAAACCCACTGCTCTCCTCGGGGCAGCACTCGGACACAGACACACTGCGGCGGGCACTCACCGGGGAGAGCTTCTGGATAAGGTCATGGGCAACGTGAACCAAGTTCTTGTACTCGTGGAGACACTTCTGAAACCTTTTGCTTTCTTCATCTTCCAGAAGATCAAAGTCAATAGCGGCATCCAGGAGGGCCTGGATCAAACCCTTCCAAGACTTCAGAGCTGGGACCTGGGGAGCAACCGCAGCACTGATTCCTGTTCCAATCACCAGAACGAGTTCCCGAGGCTTCTTGGTTTTTAGGCTTGGCAACAGCTTCCTGCAAGAGGAGAAAGCAGCACAAGTGGCACCATCACACATAGAAGGATGTCCTGAGTCATGGAACGTGCAGATCAAGGACACCTGAGGCACTCTCTGCCTACGTTTTTCATCAGTGTCCATCAGGGCTCTTTGGGAAGCAGAAGAGGGACACAACTCAGTGTCCTTCAGAAACAGGCACAGCCCCACAGACTGGCATCACAAAGGCTCACAATTTCAGCACATGCAACTGCAATTCAGAGAACTGCCAGATAACTACTCATAAGTGCAGGGAGCCCCCAGAGTGCAATTCTTTAGCCTTTCACGCAGCAAAGTCGAGCTGATTTGAGGAGCTGCCTGTCCTACCAGGATGTGCCAACCCACAGAGTGCAGCAGCACAGCCACCAGGGCAGCACCTGAGTGAGGGCTATCACCAAACCAGGGAGGCAGCAGCAAGACGAAGCGTTCTGTGCAAGATGCATCCTGGCTTTGGGGTTAAGGAAACCAGCAGCAAAGAATTCTTTGGCACATGCCCAGCATTGAGGCCTTTGTTTCATGCACCACAGGAAAACACAGAGAGAGCACAGCTAGAGACAGAATGCCTTTCCTGGATCAGCAATGGAAAGGACTGACTGCTACGGCTCTGTGCCAAACATCAACCTGATTAAAGGACGATGCAAGGTTACGGGACAAGCTCTTATTAGAAGAAATGCACTGGAGTGTCATTAAAGTTACCTGGGCTTTTTGGCAGGGGGCATTCCATCTTCCAGTAATGTTTCTTTACCCAGGCTCACCGTAGAAGCCATCCAGTTTCTACAGCAGACAAATCACCACAAGCAAAGTCACCACATGTATGCATCACAGCGTGGAACAGACCACAGGTTTTTGTGCAGGTAATGCTCAGTCTCGTTATCTTTACGACATCACCTCTGCGCCAAGACTCAGGATTCCTCGCTTTTGCACTTTGTACCCTGGCTCTCACCCACCTCCTTAACTTCTAACAACAAAGCACAATCAGACTGGCTGCTTTGTGCCGCCGTGGCTCTCTGGGGAGCCTGAGGATAAGGCACCTTCACAGCACATCGCTCTCGATGCTTCAGAAACAGCAGGAGGGAAGAAGCACAAACAGATTTTGGTTGGCTACAGAGGGCTGCTGAGAGCATTCCATTCCGTGGTGCCAAGGGAAGGATTATCCAAACCCGCCGCACATCTGGGCTCAGTGGGATCCGACTGCCAAGCCGGCAGAAAGGAAGGAAGCCGCAGTGCTGAGAGCCAGCAACAGCAAATTACGTAAAACACAGAAAGTCTGCCAGGAAATGCTCCTCTCCCACACGTTTCTCCAAAATAAGTCTATTAAAAGGAAAAGAAAACAGAAAGATCTATGCGCCCTTATCTATTTTTCTTGCCAATTGTAATGAAGAGTCCAACAAAAATTCTGGTTTGGGTTAATGCAACGGCAGGCTTTTGCCAAACAGAAATGTTGTACGAGAGCAGCTGGCCTGAAATCACAGCTTTTTACAGGGGCTGTGGCCTTCGTTGTCACGCAGCCTCTGTGAGATTACAGAACGTTTGGGGTTGGAAGGAACCTCAGAGTCCACGCAGCTCCACTTCCCAGCTGTGTGCTGGCTGCCCACCCACTGCCCCACCTCCAGGGATGGGGCACCGCAGCTCCGAGGGGGGATTTCCTCCTCACATCCGACCTCAACCTCTCCTCTTTTAGCTTAAGGCCATTCCCCCTGTCCTGTCACTGTCCGCCTGGGTATAAAGCTGGCCTCTCAAAGAGAACAGATGAGCCTGCAGCAGATGCTCCACCAACTCCAGGAGAGTGTAATGCATGTGAAAGCTCTACAGGAAGGAAACCCCAGCTGTGCTGTAAGTGTTAGCAGGAATAATTTAAGAGGTTGTCCCAATAATCCAGATAACCTTTTCATGCTGGATAATGAAAACAGGACACGCTGACTCTCCCAAGAGCAGTGCTATGGCACAGTGTGCTTGCCAGGCTTCATTTCTTTCCCCTTCTGAAAGCCTGCACTGTAATTAAATACTTGGAGAGGTGTGCAGGGACCCCACTGTCACCCTGTGAGCTGCCCTTGGCACACGCTGCCCACCTCCCTCCCGTAACAGACTTTCATTTTCCTTGTTTCATCTGTTCACAGACCAGCCTGACACCACTTACTCCTCTCACACGTATGCAGCATTTTGAGCAGCATAAATGGAGAACTCAGTTTAATTTTTACATGATCCTGAAGTATTAAGGACATTCCAAAAGTCATTCTGACTTAGCAAGAAACTGGAAGCCCCCAGGACAGTTTTCTAACACCACAAACTTCAGCCTTCATCTCCACTTACTGCAGATAACCAAAAAGAAACAAACAGAAACAAACCACAAATAACGTCTCGTCTCCTCCTGCCTCCAAAAAAGTGCTTTTTGTTCTGAGCTCCAACAGCAGCAAAGCTCTTTACAGTTTACTTCTCTGAGGAGCAAGACTTGGAAGCCTCCAGACTTTCAGCCTGGCAGAAAGGCCTGCTCTGCAGGGCATGGATGGCGCGAGCACAGCCGTTCCGGGTGGGTAACTGAGGGTAAACAGCGCTACCCCCAAGTCTGACACCGCTGCTGCGTGGAAAATCCTGCACTGCGGCCTCGGCAGGACCCGACCCTGCTGTGCGAGTTGCACCAAGGAACGAACAAACCAGGCACTCACCGATAAGCAGCAGCTTCCAGCTTTTCTCCCCAAATGTCCTGAACTTTCCAGGTATTCAGACTACATTGGGTTGGAGACGGCACAAAAATCACCCGGCAGCTCCTCGGCCGCCCGTCCTCTCACAGCCTTGTCCTGCTCTCAGCATTACAGAACGGCTGCTGGGCAGGTCTGTCAATTTCTCCCACAGCCCCGGGCCGCGGCAGCTCCCGCCGGCTGCAGGAGCGGCTCTGCTGGTTCGTTCGGTGCTAAGAGGGGAACAGAGGGGCGAGAAAAGAAAGCTAAGGAAAAAAGGGACAGCACGACGCTGCTCCCTGCTGCCAGCGCCGCAGCAAAAGCCCTCAACAAACTCCGAACGGACGCTCCGCGCTGCCCGCTCGGCTCTGCGCGGTGGGCAGGCGGACAGGCGGACAGGCGGACAGGCGGCTGCACAGCTGCGGCCCGGAGCCGCGCGCCGGCAAAGCAGCGAGCGCCGCGTCGAGAGCAGCGCTCCTGCAGGCCGCCAGGGGGCGCCCTGCGCAGCGCAAGGATGCGCTGGGACGGCCGAGCAACGGCGGCATCCAGGCGGGCGTCCCGCAGCCCCGCGCCGCCCCGGCACGGCTCCGTTACAGCTGGGGCTTCCAGCCGAGCCCAACGGAAGGCACCGGAAAAGATGGGGCTCGGAGGGCGGGCAGAGCCGCGTCCCCGGCCGCTCAGGTCCCTCCCGGCCCCCTCAGCCCCCCTCCCCCCCCGCTACCATCACGGCCCCCCTTCCGCCCCGCGCCCGCCGTCGCCGAGGCGACTCTCCCCCCTCCCCGCACGCACCTGGCGCCGCGCGCCCGGCCCCACGTGGAGACGCCCTCCCTGCGGCGCTCTGCGCAGGCGCCGCCCCGCCCCCTGTCGGGCTGTGGGCGGGAGAACGGGAGGCGATTGGCCCGCCCCTTCATACCGCCCTTCCATTGGCTCCGTCCCGGAAGGGGCGGGAATTTCCGCCAAAAGATTGGGAGAAGGGGGTGGGAGAAGAATAAAGCGCATGTGCGAGAATTGGCTCAGATCTCGCGGTGCTTCCGGCGTGGGGGAATATGAAACACAGGTCAAATAAACAAATGGCGGCTGTGCCGCCCGGTGGGCGGGGCGTCCGTCGGTCCGTCCGTCCGTGTGAGCGCGGGGCGGCTGCGCCGCCGGGCGCCTGGTTGGTATCGCAGAGCTCCGGCGTTCGCTTCAGAAGGAATAAAGGGGCTGCGTGGGGTTGGCGGGGGGCGGGGGGCGGGGAGCTGGGAGGGCGGCCTGGCTGAGCGCTTCCAGGTGGGGCCGGGCGGTGCCGGTGAGTCACTGCAGTCACTGCGGTGCCTAACCCTAACCCTCCCGGCCCGCGCGCTGACAGCCGCCCCGGTAACGGCTGCTCCCCGTTCAGCAGCGGGGCGGCGCTGGGCTCCGTGCGGTGAGTGGGGCTGGCCGTGCTGGGAGCGCGAGCCGAGTGCGGGATGGGGGTTGTTGAGGGAAAATGGGGACCCCCGCTGACCCGCTGTTGGTCTTGTTGTAGGTTGGAAGGCTGAAAGCCTGCGATCCTTCGAGCTCCGGGCTGCATAGGAGCTCTGAGCTGGCAGACGCTCACATCTGAGGTGGGGCTGATCGCGGGGCGCCGGGCTCCTCGCAGCTGCACGCGCTGCTGGGCTGAGCGGCAGGGCCACGGCCCCACAGCGGGGGCTGAGAGCCCCCTCTGTGCACCTCCAGCCTGCGCGGTGGGGGAGGGTCTGGTCTGTCCTTTGTAGAAGCGGTGAATGGAACCGTGCGTTGCTGCAGGTGATGGGGTGCAGAGCAGGGAGTTAAGCGGCTGGGGGGAGTGCTCCAAAAGGGCAGATGTGATCCACCTGCAGTGCCACGATGCCAAGCCATAGGGCTGCCTCCTGTCCCTCCAGCGCCGGTGCTCTGGGTGATGCTGAGCTCTTTTGGTGGGATCTGTGAGTCTGCAGTGTTTGTGTAGGGAGGGAAACATCTTGTTTGATGCCCTCAGCTTGCACGTATCACATAAATGAGAAGCCTGTGGCTTTGCATGGAGCTGAGTGTCCTTGTCTGCCATGCTGTGAGTGAGGCAGGGATGGGAGAATTTGGGGTCCTTGAGGGTGTGCGGCAGTAAGGATGTCAAGGTGCTGTTCTCATTGCGTTGATGGGGTTGGCCTGGCTGTGACGGATGTGGGAGGGCTGGAGGGAGGCCCTAGGGAGGGCTGGTCTCCCAGCTGAGGATTGCTGCCGGCTTCCCCACCCTCCACTTCCGTGCCCAAGCTGTTGGCTGGTCTGCCTGCCAGTGAGACACCAGCCCCCGGGATGGCTCTTCCATGCTACTGGGGCTGGTGAGTGCTCCCTATGGGGTGGGAGGGGGTGGGATTGCTTTGTTGGAGCTGCTCTGGGGCAAGGAGGAAACTGCAGGAGTGGCTTAGCTGGGCCATTTGCACTGGATCCTATTAGGCTCCAGAGTGAATATCTTCTGTCTGCACCTTTCCCGCCCAGAGGACCCTCCTGCCTACCTCATGCTGTGCTGCCATCCAGGTCTGATGCAGCCCCTTCTGTGCTCTGACACAAGGATTTCAGGTGGGTACCCCAGCTCCCTGCCCACTAAGCAGCTCTTTAATGTCATGCTTATGCTTTTTTGCTATTACTAAGCAGGAGATCGCCTGGGGAGTGCGGTTTCTGTGGGCAGGGCACTGTATGCTACTGGGTTGCTGGTGGGTCTGGAGGTTTTGTCAGTGCTCACTTCACATCCTGCTGTTTTTATGGGGGAAAGGCTCCATTGCTTATTTTGAATGAGGTGATGCAAGTGTGGAAAAGTGTGGGGCGGGGGGAAGGTGTTGAAACAAGCAGGAGCACACTTGCTGCTGGTGCATCAGTGTATTCCTTGTATGAGTCACTCCAGTGCCACAGATCTCATCGAGGTGCAGATCCCTGTGCACTCACATCCAGACAGGTGGAACCTGGTGCATCTGTACTGTCGGGCAACTGATCCTCACTGGGTAAGGGTGGCCTGTGGGCCTGCCTGTGTGTTTTTTAGGGAGAAGTGCACCCCTAAATATGAGGGAGGAATAGCACCAAGAGCATGGGATATAGACTGAGTAGGAAGCAACGTAGGAAACAATGCTGCTGTGCTGATCCCTGGAAACTGATTCCCTCTCCTCCCATCCTCACAGGATCTGTTCCCTCCCCTGGGCTCTGGCTAGCCCAGCTCCGGGTATGAGGGGCTCTCCTGCTCTGACATCACGTGCTGCAGGTGAGGGTGTTGCCAGAGGTGTCCCAATTCACAGCCCTTGGGAGCAAAGGAGTTTGGACATGTGCAACATCAGCAATCCCAAGGGCTCAGCGGGATGCAGCTGAACAATTTGCTTGGAGCTGGATCTGAAACATTGCTCTGGGGAACATCTTAGGAAGAAGGGTGGCAGGGGGGAGCTGGTGTTTTGAGGAAGGCTTGCTGTAAGAGCTGAAGCCCAGGCAAGTTACACAGTATGGCAGTGTTGGGCATTGCCAGCACTTTGCTGCCACAAACACACCTGTTGCAGGTGAGGAGGAAAAAGCTGGGGCTGCCCCGCAGCACAGGGCTCAGGGTGATGCGTGGGGCTGCTCCTGCTGCATGCTCCCCAAACTCCCCTTTCCCACACAATCCCCCCAGGTCATGGTGAAATGCCATGTGCAGCCTGCACCAAGCACAAGGGGAAGTGAATCTGTCTATCCCCTTTGCTTGTGTGGGTTTACGGGAATTGTTGCTGTGGAGTGAGCATTGTGGCCACGGAACAGCCCCGGTGGAGGTGGTTTTGGGGCTGAGACCCCTGTAGCTGCATGCCTAGGGGGTGCAAATGCACTGAGCATCCTTGGGTGCATTGTTCTTTCTCTCCCCTCTGCATTTCTCCTTGCAGGAGAGGTTTCATGCAGGAGCTTGGAGGCTGAGTGGTGCATTGCCTGTTATGGCTGGTGAGCTATTTGTTGGGAGAAGGGAGCCGGAGGGCAGGGAAGTGGGGAATAACCCCAAGGCTTACCATGCAATGTAGGGACTGTCAGAGGCAGGGTGGTTGAGCGGTCAAGAGACCTTAAGGGATGTGAGGTGGGGGCTGCTCAGGAGGATGTGGCTTCTGGGGCCTTAGTGCTGAGCCTCCCTTCTGTACCCTCGCTCTGCAGGATGGTTTAGGCGGCTCCTGCAGAAGCCCAAGCAGAGCTCCATCCACACATCGAGCAGCTCTCATAGCACCACCAGCCAATCACTTTCGTCCTCACCCTCCTCCTTCTCCTCCTCTTCCTCTGCTTGGAGCTCCAGCTCCTTGAGCAGCACCAGCACAGCTCAGCCTGGCCGCCCAGCCCCAGTGGACATCAGCAGCTCGAGCAGCGCACGCTGGGCGAAGAGCTACGATGTGTGCATCTGCCACAGTGAGGTGGACCTGGAGTTTGTGGAGGAGCTGGTGTCCTACCTGGAGAGCCAACCCCAGAGGCTGCGCTGTTTCCTGCAGCTGCGGGACAGCGTGGCGGGCAGTGCTGTCATGACAGAGCTGTGCGAGGCTGTGCAGAACAGCCACTGCTGGGTGATGCTTATCACCCCCAGCTTCCTGCAGGACCCCTGGTGCAGGTACCAGATGCACCAGGCACTAGCAGAGGCCCCGATGGCCAACGGGCGTACCATCCCTGTGCTGAAGGACATCGACAGGAAGGATTACCCCAAGGAGCTGAGGAACCTCTACTACATCTACACGGCTCTCAAGGAGAACAGCTTCAGGCAGATCAGGGACACTGTGCTGCGCTGTGAGTACCCTACAGTTTGTAGGTGGGGGTGCGACGTTACCTCTGTCCCCAGGTGTCCCACAGCGGGCCGTGAGAAGGGTCTGGATCCTCGTCCTCTGCTTTTGTTATTAATTTAAATGGTTAATCTGAGATCAGTCAGCCTGCTAATAGGGCCTGTCTGCTGCCTCCACAGATCTGGAAGAGCTGTGCCGGAGCTCCGCGAGTGGAATGGAGTAGTGCCTGCCGAGGGCACCTGTGTCTGAGCAAAGCTAGAGGCATTTCCATGGGCATTTCAGAGCAATAGGACACAGTGCTGCCACTGGGGCCAGAGCTGGAGCCTCCTGACGTCCCTGCAGGGCTGCCATCGTGCCTCTGCTGTGTGGCGGGTTAGGGCTCTATGGGGACAAGGCTGGGGCAGCGCATCACTCGAGCCCCTGATGCAAACACTAAATACCCACCAGGGGAATCACACGGAGGGCTCTGCAGCGCTCGGGGTGCCTGGGACCTCCTGTGCCAGCTGACACCTCGAGGAGCCTGCAGCCGGAGCGCGGTTGTACTGGGGTACAAACCCAGTTTGTACTGCGTGGCATCACGTTGCACATCGTACGGCGGGAAATGCACAGGTCTGGTTTTTAACTCTGTGTTGCGTTGTGGTTTTTTTGTGGGGGGGTCCCAGTGAAGAGCCCGCGTTGTGTGGGGGGGCCGTGCTGCCTTCCTCACAGCCCTCGGCGTGCGCTGCTGGCTGCGAAAGGCGTCGGGCGCGGGGGGTGAGGCGGGCGCGGGGCTGCGGAGCCGGCGGGTGGCGCGGGGCCGGGCCCGGCGGGCGCCGCAGGAGCGGAGCCTCCGGCCGCACGGGGGCGCTGTCCTACGCCGTCCCCGCGCGGCCATGGCGGACGGCGTGGCCCCGAAGCGGCGGCGGGAGGAGGCCGAGGCGGCGCCGGACGGCTCCCCGTTCCCGTTGGGCTCCGTGCGGCTGCGGCGGCTGCTGCGGGACTCGGCGCGCGAGAAGGCGGCCTTCGTGCACGGCCAGGTACCGGGGAGGGCGCCGTCCCCGCGGCGGCCCGGGGCCGGGGCGGCACGCGGGCTCCCTCCGCGCTGACCGCCGCGCCGCCGCAGGTGCCCGGGCCGGCGGGGGGCGAGACGGACGCCGTGCTGATCCTGGAGAAAACGCCGTTCCGGGAGGAGGACATCGAGGCGCTGCTGAGGGGGCACGCCGGGCTGCAGCTGCAGATGCGCAACGACGTCTACAGCACGTACCGCCTCTACCCGCCCCCCGAGCTGAGCGGTGAGTGCCGCCGGGAGCCGCGGGCTGCGCGCGGGGGCGGCCGAGCAACGCGAACTGCCGGCGGTGCTGCAGGGCGGGGGCGCCGGGCTGCGGGGCGCCGGGCTGCGGGGCGCCGGGCTGCGGGGTGCCGGGCTGCGGGGTGCCGGGCTGCGGGGGCGCCCTGCCTGCCGCCCCACCGCCCCGCCCGGCTTTTTGCCCGCCCGGACCCCCGGGTCCCCCTTGCGGAGCTGCTCCTGGTCGGTTCGTTTCTGGGGTCGCCCCAGCGCAGGCGCAGCTCTTGCAGGCCCTGTCCTGGTCCCTTCTGTCACATCAGCTGCGCCGCTCGGTGTCACCTGCAAACTGCCTGAGCTGCACTGCATCCTGTCTGTGTCGCTGACAAAGGTATGGAAGGGTGCCGGCCCAGGAGAGACCCCTGGGGTCCAGAACTCAGCAGCGTCTGCCTGGACGCAGAGCCTCTGACCGCAGCCCTCTGCTTACGACAGGCCCACCAGTTCCTCACCCACTGCAGAGTTCATCCCTCAAATCCACACCTTCACACTTCAGTTCCTTTCAGGCTGTCAGTTTTTGTTCTTTATTTTCCTCGTTGCCCTGTGAGGACAGGCAGCAAACGTGGCAACGGGATTAAAGGCTGCAGATCCGCAGCATGTGCCGCAGGTGAGCACCTTGTGCCTCCCCTCCCGCTGCTCCCCCTGATCTCACACATCCCTGCATCACAACTCCTGATTAGCAGCTGAATGTGGTGAGGTCAGATCAGCACGCTGAGGGTGTCACGGAGTGGTGTTGCCTTGTGAATTGCATTTTCAGTGCTATCAAATTGCTTTCCTTGGCTTCGGCGCCCTTCAGCTGCTGATGGAGGGCAGGGCTGCGCTCTCAGCCATGCTGATGCTTTGATTTAATGCTGATGTTGGTTTAAATTCTGGAAGTGTAGTGATTGTGTGTCAGCACTTCCTTAAGTGTGATGATAACCAGACAGGTTTAATGTAGTCAAAATCAATCAAAGTGATAGCCTGAAGGAAGAAGTTGTTGTGGCCCCAAATGGAATTTTCAGGACAACGCGTCTGTCTTCAGCTTCCATTGCGTAGCAGGCAGCACCATGTGGCTGTAGAAGCTTGTGCAAAATGTGTTCTTCTGCTTGAAATGAAGGGATTTCAGCAGCACCTGCTGTCAGTGCTGGCGGTGAGTCGCAGTGGCTCCCACGAGGTGGCATTGCAGGGCTGGTGCTGAGCCCTGGGAGCTGGCTGGTGGCTGCTGTGTGCTGTCTTGGCATAAAGGCTGTGCACTCTTATCGTGGATCTGCTGGCTTGCTGTGGTGGAAGTTTGTTTATTGAATTACCTTTGCAATTGCCGTTCATTGGTGTCCACAGGAGCTGTGGTTTGTAAGCAGTGTGTCTCCAGCAGAAAGACAGCGGGGGCATCTTTGCATCCCACTCTGCTGCCTTGCAAAGCTGTGTCCCTCCATGCAGAACAGGGTTGAGCTGGGGACAGTTGGTCCCTCCGATGCCAGCACATTGTTAAAATTTCACGAGAAGAAGTGCAGGCAGGGTAAATGCTGAGGGTGACTGGGGGGCATCTCCTGGTCCCTCCTGGCAGCTTGAGGGCTGTCTGTTGCTATTGAAGATGTCACGTTTCTTCCTAGGAAGAGCTGCATTTGCAGATACCTCGCATGAGATGCTCGCCATCGGCAGCGCTGGCACCCTGGAGTGTTTAGCATCAAATGAAGCATGTTTGGGAGGGGAAGGAAACTGCCCTTTTGAGCTGAGTCATGGCCCAAGAAGGGAGTTGACGCAAGGAATGAAGCTAATAAATGTTAAAATGATGGATGAGAAGTTCCCTGTGGGGCTGTGTACGTTGGGAAAACCTTGGACATCAAGCGAGCATGTGGAGACCCAGCAGGACCTGGCGTGGGGTCCAGTTTGGTCTCTCGGTTGTGGTGGTAAGGTTTTCTCTCTTGGCACTTACAGGTTTGCACTCACAGCCTGCCTAATTTTGCAGTAAAGGTCTGACTTTGGCACTAAGCGGATCCCCTGGGTCGCTGTCACACTGAAGAGGAATTCGCTGCAGGGATTTTGCAGCCAAGCCCCCGCTCTCAATTTCTTCCTTTCTGAGGGTAAAGCTAAACCCCCTGCCAGCGAAGTGCCTGGAGCCGGGTGCTCACAGCTGCAGGTGACCCGCAAACATCTGCATGTGGCTGAAGCTGGGTCTGCTAATGGCACAGAGCAGCCCTGGGAGGAGCTGGCTGCGGCTCTCATTAGCAGCCTGCAGGTCTGTGCTTTGTGCGGCGCGTTGCTCAATGTCGCCTTTGTGGTCCGTGGCCCTGGAGGCCCTGCAGACAGCTGGGCTTTCGTGAGAGCTGAAAGCGGATATTTTCTTTCCTCTTTTCCCACCTCCTCGTTTAAGCTGCTCAGATGCTGTATCACCCAGGGAGTAAAGCTAATGCAAACTCCGTGCAATGAAAGCTTGTTTTGTCCTGGTGGTAGAAGAGCCTGCGGGGCTGGGCGAGCCGCTTCGTTCTGCGGCAAGGCACGGAAGGGGCAGGCGGAGAGGTGCAGGCACCTGCAGCAGGGGGCATCCCTCCTCCCTGGGAGTCAGAATTGCACTCTGCAGCTTGAGGACAGGCTCTGTGGGGCAGGGATTGTATCAGAGTGGGTCCTGGCTGGAGGACCTCGGCTTGTTCTGCTTGTCGTGGCTGCTGGACAGATGTGCAGTGGGTAACGTGGGAAATGCATTTGAAAACCAGCCTAACGAGAGCGCGTCTGAAAGGTAATCCAAGCCCACCTGATTGAGGAGAAGGTAATTTGCCGTTCAGACCCACCTGAGTAAGGAGATGACTGACCATAACGGGTCTGCTATTGGAAAAGGAGAGCCTTTGCCGCTCCGCTGTGGGCCAGCCGCTGGGCACTGGGTTGGTGTGTTGGGCACAGCTCTGTGCAGCAGAGCTCAAAACAGCACAGCATTGACTGATGGGGGAACGGGGGGAAAGCCATCTCCCATTAAGTTCTTGCCATTCCTCAGTGCCAGTGTGCTGCCTTCCCTGCCCCTTGCTCCTGCCTGGGTTTAACTGGCAGCTTACCTCTGAAGGTCTGATGTGCTGGCAGAGGGAATCACAGCCCTGCCGCCAGCCCAGGGAGCAGGAGCTGCTTTCATAGCAGGGAAAAGAGTTTCTGGGTGCCAGAGGGCTGACTGCAAAAGCTCGATGGTTCAGGCACTGCGTTCCCTCCTAGCATTCGGCTCCTGGTGATGCATTTGCTCAGCTGACATCTGTTTAGCAGGCAGCTTGTGTTTTCCAGCACAGCGCAGCCTGGCTGCCGAGAGATGTTGTGTTTCGTGGCACCTAAGCCGTGCTCACATAATTCAAGGGCTCTCATCAGTCTGCGCTGGAAGGAAGCTTTGTCTGCTGTGCATGACTGGCAGCTACATGTCACAGCTCCATTTGCAAGCACGTCCTCGTGCTGCAGCCTGAAGCTCACCGGCTCGGAGTCTAAAAATGAGCATTGCTGACAGACGCTCCGACGCAGGGTGGAGAAACTGTGGGAGAAATGGAAGAGTACGGACGGCAGCGGGGAAACTATTCAGTCATGCAGGAAGTGATACATATTCCTGCATTCCTGAGCCCAGCAAGGATCTGGTTTCAGGCAGCAGGAGCTGGAGGGACTTGCATGAGCTGCACCGGAGTCTGCAGTGCTTCCCATGGCTGTGCTGCCACGCTCCGCCCGCCTGGCACAGCAAACTGCCTGCTTAAATACCGTCCTGAGAGCCTGCGATTAAACAGGGCTGGAGCCTGAGCAGCGGGAGCAGTTGGGCTGGGGCCAGGTGGGGGTAGGTGCAGGAGAGCCGGCAGTGAGGGGGGGCTGCTGTGGTGGGCAGCGGGAGCCGTTCCTGTGCTGCGGCTCCCGAGAGCCGGTGACTCAGAGATTCTCTTTCCCACACTGCCTGCTGCAGCCAGCGCCCACCACGGCCTCTCCATCTCAGGATGAGAAGCGGCGGCCAGACAGCTTGGCAGAGTCCCCAGCAGCACACTTGGCTTGCCCTGGCATGTGCTGGCCTTGGAGAGTGTGAGAGCTCTTGAAAGC
Organism: Perdix hodgsoniae; assembly: GCA_035772895.1. Taxonomy (NCBI): domain Eukaryota; kingdom Metazoa; phylum Chordata; class Aves; order Galliformes; family Phasianidae; genus Perdix; species Perdix hodgsoniae. The sequence goes on along the minus strand of JAPSGF010000047.1, from coordinate 5,774,616 downwards.
TTTCTCCTTTTCATGCGCTTTTGTCTCATTCTGCAGTGAAAGCCCCAGAAGCCCATGATGGAGGATGGCGGTGCTGCCGGGGGGTTCATCGGGGGGGTTCATCGGGGGGGTTCATCGGGGGATGCCGCGCAGTTGTGATGATGAACAAGGATAACTGGGAAGGGGAGGTTGTATGTCAGTGTGCCCGGGTAACTTGGCATTACAAGGGGAAGCTGAGCATAGTGCAGAAAGTTGTTTGCAACGTGCAGGATCTTGCAGAGGAAGAACTTAGAAGAGTGCAGTCGATTCTCCCTTCGGCTTTGTGTGCTCAATCCTAAACCAGAGCACCTGGGCTCCCTATTGGCAAAGAGAGGGAAAGTGTCCCTGCTGCCTGCCTGCTTCTCTCGGCCCCTCAGCACGTTACATTGATTTACAACATGCAGCACACACATGGTGGTGATGGCCCTTATGGTGCTGCCTCCAAATTCTTGAGTGGGGTGAAGAAGTGAGTGGGTGCTGGTTTTTTTTGCACTCTCAGCAGAGGAGGAGAGGAACTGTTTGGTTCTGGGCAGCCTGAGCTTCATTTCCTTGTGGACGTGGAACTGAAATCATGGAGTTTTCCCTCAGACACCACCTGCTCCCTTTGTAGGGCGATGTCCAGGAATCCAGGTACCTCTGGCACGCGTTTATCCAGGATGCTTCCATTTAGACCTCTGGTTTTTGTACTTTTTTAGCTGCCTCCAGCTAAGAGTGCTGACTCCTGGGCTTAAACCACAGCCCTTTCGGGCTGCCATCCTGGAGCAGGCTGGCCAACACCACCCAGATGCAGGCAGTGATAAGTGCCAGCCATTTACCAGCCAGAAAACCACCTGGTGGTTTGCTGCGATGCTTTGCCCCATTTCCAGGCCAGCGCCCGCCATGCACCAGACGTGGTGTTTTAGCACATGTGGAGCCTGCTGGGAGCAGGGCAGCTTCCAGGATGAGACATGAGTGCGATGGTTGCCAGCAAGTAGAAAGATTTAGCAGTGAGTGTGTGCAGCTGCTGGTATCTGCTGGGGCTGCTGCTCACCATTGCACCCTGAATGTGAGGCTTGGGCTTTTCTCTCTTGCTTTTCCCCAGTGCTTTTTTTGGTCTTTTTTAAGCAAGGAGTGGAGGAGCTGCAGCCTCGTCTTTGGGTATTACATCACCCCGCTCAACGCGCTAATGGAGCCCTGGAAAACAACCTTGTTTGAACATGTGTACAGTGGGAATCGGACCAGACTGCCCTTGTGGTTTGCATTTTCATATTTCATGTTACCAGCATTTTCCTGTGGATTTCATTAAGCTGGGTTTGGCATGGAATGAAAAGACAGAGTCTCCCAGCTTGTGCAGCGCTGACCTTAAAAAGAGCAGCAACCAAAAAACAAAAAAAAGACACCCACCCAAAGTCCTGGCTTTAAGAACAAATAGATATTTATATTCCACGTCTGGCTAGCGTATATTCATCCATAAAGCGTGAGGCAGAGCTGCTTGGTGCTGCTGCTTTTTGTGGCAGCAGGAAAAGCCACTGCAGAGCGTGGGCACAAGCTGGGAAAACTGCAGGACTCGTGTCCCATGCATGGGTCCGATGGCTGGGCTTGGGGTCAGGACGTGGTGTTCTGCACTCAGTTCAGCGTCCCACCAGCAGGGCGCTGCGCTCCTGCGGCTGTCGCACGTCCACCCTCGGGCACGGAAGGATGTTTCCCAAGTGCTCAAGTGCTGTGAGTGAGATTTTCTGCTGCCAAGGCCAGCGCTGCCAGGTCAGTGAGGTGCATGCTGGAATTCAGTTTAATGTCATGGAAAATACACCTCCAGGTTCTAATCTCAAAGCAAACAGGGCTTGTTTTCTTTTAGTGAAAGTAAGCAGCTGAATGCTCTCTGCTTGCCAGCTGGTGAAGGGGAGCACTGAATCAGCCCTGCGCTCATCCCCAGCAGCCGCAGCGCCTTCCAGATGTGTCCCTCTGTCCTTGGCCTCCTGTCCTCGGGGCTGAGCATCCTCATGGCTGGGAGCTGTGGGAGGAGTGCTGCCCGCCCATGGATCGTCCACGTGCCCCACGTCTCCTCTTTTGGGAAGAGAATCTGTGAGTTTAAGGCCACGTGCGCAGGGAGGTTTTGTTCCTGTGCAGGGTGTGGACCAGCAGAGAGCGGGGCAGAAGGATGGCCTGGATATCATGGGGCTGCACTGAGCTGCCTCAGGCCCTGTGCTGAGAGGCTTTCAGAGGAGCTGCGTTGTGAATGCAGGGAGCTTTTGGGCTTACAGCTCGAATGGGGTGTGATAGAGCAGGGTGGGTGCGTGGGGCTGGTGATGGGGTCAGGATGGAATTGCTTGTCATGGCAGGAGCGTCCCTTTCTTCTGCTTTTCTTCCTGTATCCCATCTGCTGTCTCTTCTGTGGCCGCCAGCTCTCCCTTACCTGCTTGAGCTCACGAGGGGTTGCTGAGGTGCCTGTCCTCACATAAAAGCTTTCTGCTTTGCTCCCGTCCCAATCCTGTGGGAGCAGGCAGCCGGGCTGTGCCCTCAGACACAACGTGGGGGTGCTCAGAAGGACTCCCCAAGCTGTGTCAAGTGGAGTTTTGGCTCCTCAGCTGCTCAAAAGTGGGCTACAGCACCTTGGAGCTGGAAGGGGAGCGGAGCTGCTTCAGACGGGCTGCTTGCAGTCAGGGAGCGGCCGTGGTTGCCTGCCTCCCTGCTGGGGCCTGGGCAGCTGCAGTGAAGCTGCGTGCAAATGGAGGAACAGAACTTGTGGGACTGTGGGCTGAGGGCAGATCCCTCCAGCTGTCCCTGAGCCGATGCAGCTCAGGCAGCACGCTGAGCATAAGCAGGCTCAGCTCCATTCGCGCCCTGTCCCTGCTGGTGGCTGTCTGCAGGGACAGCAGCTCCTTGTGCCAGCCTGGTGCGGCCCTGCTGCCTGCAGCTCATGGGATGTCTGCTGCAGCGCATGGAGAAAGTTTCTTGATAATATCTGATTACCCTCAGGTGGAGAGAATGGAGAACGTGCTTCTCTGCCCTGGGTAGCGCTGCCATGTGCTGCTTCTGTCCTACTTGACTGCACATAAACTCTTCCCTGGGAGCCCCAGATGTGCACTGATGTTATGATATATCTGAGAAGTGAGTGTGGGAAAAGTTTCACACACTGTTCCCTTCCACCTGAACTGGAAATACTGGCCCTGGCTGTGCTGTCAGCTTATTGTGTTCCTCTGTGCAGATGCACTGAGCTCCTTTCGTTGATGACAGAAGGAGCCCCGCCGGTTCAAGTGCTTGTTTGCCATCTGTGTCAGCTCTCCCCTGCTATTTTAGTGGTATATTTTTGACATGTGTTAGCGTGGCATTTATTAGAGGGCAAAAACAGGTTTATGAGGAACTAAAGGAAGCAACTTGGGTTTCATCTGTGATTATAATTCAGTAAATATGTTTTTTTTTCTTTCTAGAGATAAAAGCCACAGTGGTGTACCCTGCCACAGAGAAACACCTTCAGAAGTACCTTCGTCAGGAAGTGCACCTCGTCCGTGAAACCTGGGAGGACTACAAGAACATAACGCTGCCCTTCATCCAGTCCCAGAGCTTCAGCATCCAGGTATTGGCACTGCTGCTTCTCAGAGTGTCTGAGGCTCCACGTCCCTCTGCAGGGGTGGAGAACCTGATGGAGGAGGTGCTTCAGGCACTGCTGTGGTGACCCTTTGGCAAACATGGCGAGTTCTGTTTGCAGTGGTACCGGAGTGGATTTGGATGATGAGAACTGAGAGCAGGATTCTCAACTTGATTCTTTTTTCATAGCAGTCTTCGTTTTGGTATTGCACAGCTGCCAGAGGCTGCACCTCCAGGAGCTGTTCTGGGCCTCACGCGTTGCCTTCACAGCATGCTGGTCTCCCGTTCCTTTGGCCAAACGAGAACTGACTGTGCCTTGAAGTCAGCAGCCTCTGCAAAGCTTGACGTTTGCAGGAGCTCTGGGGACAGAAGCAGAGCTCTGCCCGTCTTTGGCCTCCCTCTTTGACATGCTGGGCTGTCAGGTGTCTCCTCGAAGCCTGGGCTGCAGACAGATGAATCAGCAGTGCTCTGCCTCTGTCTCCCTGTTGGCTGCTCCATCTGTGTGTTGTCAGCTCTGTGGTCTTTCACCCTCTCTTCCAACCTGCCTGTTTCTCAGACGTGACCAGCAGCAGGTATCTGTGAAGTTTGGGATCTGTGATGCTGTCTGTTTCCCTGAGAACACCCACTTCTCTGCTGCACTTTCTCGAGGCTGTCTGACCTTTTTGGAAAGCACAGCAGTGCTACACAGGGCTCTTTCTCCAAGCTCTCCCAGTAGAGCTCTCCTTCTGTTCTTCAGTAGCACTACTGCATCATTATAGAAAAGCATTTCCTTTGGAGATTTGTCCAGTGTGCCCTTCTCAAGGCTCCTGGAGACTTTCTGTGTTGGGACATTTCTTCCTCAGAGGGTGGAATTGGTGCACTTTGCTGGGCCTTGTGGGAGTCTCTTGGGTGCTTTGAAATGGGAAGATCCAGACTGTGCTTGGACTCCTTGCATCACAGCTCACTCCTAGTGCTTTGCATACAACTACTCTGCCTTCCAGTCTTCCTGTTCATATCCCACGTGTAGGAGCTGAATTTTTGGGCTGCCTCTCAGCACAAGCAGTGGCAATGCACTTGTTTCTTGTCTTCTCTCTTTTTTGACTGCTCCTCTCTACCACATCTTTACAGGCTGAAGGAACAAAAGTCTGTAGGGGCAATTCATGCCAAGCTGTGCAGACGAGGGAATAAAATGAATCCTAACAATGCCAAGCTTTCTCCAGTAATTGATTACTACTCCTTCAGTGCATTAAAAGCAACTGATTGCTTATGTATCTGATCTGTACAGCCACTGCCATGAAAAGGAAACCGGCTAACAAACCAAGTGGCTCTTAAAGCCAGGCAATAGCTCCTGCATCCTCCCCCTGGCGATGCTGTTTCTGCACCTTGCTGATGAGGGAAGTGTGTGCCCTTTCAGCTGACTACAGGCCAGGGTCTGTTGAGGCTATTCATTAAAAATAAAATCCTTTGTCTCAAACAAAAGACAGACAATCACAGACCTCGTGTGTCCCCTCCTCACATCTTTTTCTTACTGATCTAAACTGCAGCAGACTGGCTGTAGGTCTGCTGTTGTGCTCCAACCACTTGCAGCTGATACGAATCTTGCTTTCTGCATCTGGTTCTAGGAGGCACCTTGCAGGCTGCAGTGTGTGCTCCATTACTCCCTGCTCACCCACATTTGTTCCCTCCATCATTCAGTTTTCTTGCCAGCAGTTGGACTGCAACACCCCTAATTTATAGGAAGCATTTATCAGCTGGAGAAACAAAAGAGTGTGTTTGCACCTGATAGCAGCCTGCACAAATGTTTTCTCCGTGTCTTTGCCCTGCAGGCTAAGTTCTGTGACACAGCAGCTGCCTTCAGAAGTAGTACAAGGTCCCTCTACCTGTTCCACCAAATGCTTGTGAGCTGATTTCTGCATGAAGATGGAGACATGTTCCTTGCAACCATTGGGAGCAGCTGCCTTTATCTGTGCTTGGCGATCTTGGTCTGAGCATTGGTCCTCTGAGATTTGATAATGCAGTTTCTTGTCTTTATCTAATTGGTTTTGTCAAATGGAAGAGGAAATGTGAAGGGCAGAAGTATTGGAGGACTACAGAGGAAGCTCTGTTTTCTGCCTGGAGGATGCAAAGTGTGGCTACTTTCAGCATAATAGTTTTATTGTAGTGCCAGCTTGTGGACGTGTTGTCTTCCCCAGGCTTGTGCTGGAAAGAGCAAGAGCAGCCAGCTGATGACTGCTGATCACATGAGGCTCTGCTCATCCTGTATGTGAGCTTATTAGGGTACCCATGGGTTGGCACTACTCAAAAGAGGCGGTGTGAAAAGGTGACTGGCAAACTTTCATCTCCTTCTGAGCTTCCTGCCCTGCTTTTCTCATAGGGTCACAGAGCACAGCAGTCTTCTGCCATATGTTCCATAATCTCTGAGAATCCCCGAGATGTTATCGCTAGGGAGAAAAGAGTGGGAACTTCAGAAAGAGAAGGATCAAGGCTGGAGAGGTTTGTTTGTCCCTAAGGAGATACATTCAGGTCAGTTCACAGCGATCCTAAGTTTTGATTAGATTAATTAAACTCCTGACAGAGTTCCCAGCAGGGCTGTCTTTCATCTCGAGCATCTGTTGCACACAGCAGCCACTGGGCCAGCTTGCTCAGTGTGTCTGCAAGGCCAGCAGTGGTTTGGTGCTTCCACACCCCCTGGGACAGCAGCAGTGTTTTGTAGCTAAGCTTGGTGGGAAGGTGAGCGTGGTGGTGATGAGCGTTGTGTGCAGTTTAGTTGTTTGCTGTATCCGTAAAGCTGAAACAACTGTGGCACTTCTGCAGCCTGGTTGTCTCAGGTAGGACTTTCTTCAGTGGAAGGGCCAAATGATTGCAGCTTTCAAAGCCCAGCTGTTTCTGCTGCCTTGCTTTTTTTCTCCAGAGACCTGATTAATGCTGGAAGTCTGAAACTCCAAGAACTGCTAGCATTTAGAAGCCAAGTTGCAGCTCTCTCTGTGAAAGAGGACCTTTGTGTTTGGCAAGAGGGCAGGAGGGCAGCTTGTAACCAGGACGAGCAATCTGCTAGGTGTGAAGGTGCTTTCTCTGTCCTGTCTCATCTTGTCAGTTATCCCTGTTTGACAGTGGAGACTTGTCTCTGGATGGTGCTTTGCTGCTCAGGAGGTTTTCTTCTGCAGAGTCTGAGGTCCCACGTCCTCCTGTTCTCCCTCCCAGCAGCCCAACTAGGAATGCAGGGGATGACCAGAGCAAGGATTATTGGCTATCTGGAGGCCGAAGCTTTAAATATAGAGGAAGAAGAGCAGTGAGCTCTTTTCTGACCAGTCAGGAAACACAATTTGCCCAAGAAAACACAGGCCTCTCGTCCTTGCCCGCAGAGTGCTGGCCGCCAGCAGCAGGAGCCCTGTCCAACCTCAGCCTTGCAGCGATCTGCTGCTTCCTTTCTGAATGGAAAAATCAGCCAGGTTTCCTTTCCAGAGCTCGCCGTAAAGGTTTCAGGACAGTGTGGGACGAGAAAGGTGTATGGAGGCACCGCCAGGCCCTGCGGGAGCTGAGCTCAGCCTCTGCTGGCCCCAGGGGTCTGGCTGCTGGCTGGGAGCATCCTGAGCCCTGTGGCCGTGATGGAGAATTGCAAGACCCTGTTGGGCAGAATTATCTCCAAATCCTCTTACAGGCAAATACAACAGTTTCTAAACCATCTCTCTCCCATACCTCATCTCCAGCTGTGGCTGATTCTTAATGCTCGAGAGGAAAACAAAAATCCCTGAATAATGTGGCTGGGCAGTGGTGCTGTGCCATGCAGTGGTCAGAGGGTATCTTGTCACTGAAGTGCCTGTAATAGCCTGGAGTTTGTTGGAGTGTTTTATGGATAATTAACTACAAATGTTGTTTGTGGTAGGCCATGAAATTATTTGGTCGTCTTTTTTTTTATTTTTTCACGTTCTGCTTGCAATGAATGCAGACTAATCCAGGAGCCTGGGCTAAATGTGCCTGAGCTTTTTGCTCTGCTGGTTTCTAAATCACATGTTTCTCTTTCAGTGGGTGTATAATATCCTGGAGAAGAAAGCTGAGGCTGATCGAATCATCCATGAAAACCCAGACCCTTGCAATGGCTTTGTTCTCGTTCCAGATATTAAGTGGAATCAAAACCAGGTTTGTTTGCTACTCTTGTTTTTGAAGGGATGCTGCTTGTTGAGAGGCAATACAGAGGAAATGCCCACTAATGGCACGTTAATGAAACTTTTAGTAGGGGAATGCATCCTTCCTGTTCACACTGTAATTAAGCAATGATGTAACCAGTGACTCAGGGCCTTTTAGGATGTGCTAATGGTGGACACTTCAAAACACAGGCTGTCCTCATTGCTGCTCAGTGTTTTATTTATTAGCTTCACTTTCTCTTTCCTGTATTAGCCCCAGTGCTGTCTTGATGTGTTGGAACTGAAATCCAGCTGCCTGTTTGTTCCTGATGGATTCCTTTGTTTGGGTTTTTGTTGGCCTAAATATTAGGCATAAATCAGGCAGATATGTCGTCCTTCCAATTAACTCTCCTCAGACAATATTAAACAGATGGTTGTTAGCTTATGAGCAGCTGCTTAACCCCTCGCTGGAGTGGCCACTTGTTGAGATTCAGAGGTTTTAGCCCAGGCTGTAATCCTAAATTGAGTGGCTCATTATTTCTTTTGACTCTGGCTCGATTCATGTGGCACTTCTATTGCCTGGAGACATCAAGGCCTGCGGCGTGCCTGCAGAGATGAAATGCCCCAAGCTCAAAGAAGCAAGGCTCCAAGCCTCGGTGGAGTCAAAAAGTCCCCTTCGTGTATCTGATCCTCAGAACCTCTCTGTGGGTGGCACCGAGGGAAGGGAAAGTTTGATGAAAACGTAGAAATCAGAACTAAAAATAATCCTTCTGGTAAGCTCTTAGCACAGCACAATTCTGTGTTTCTGTGAGCGTGGGCTGGGGGCAGGGGGAGGCAGGAGAGCCGATAGAAATGGTGCTGAATTGCCTGGGGTTATGGTAGGTGAGGACAGGGAACTTATGCAGGGCAGTCCATACAGAGCGTGAATTCTTCTCACGGCAGCCGTTCTGAAAATCCTGTGCCTGTTGCTGTGGGGTCACTGAGCTTTAATGTCCGTTGTCTAGCACCCTGCAAGATGGTGGCAGCAATTCTCAGTGATCCTGGGAAGTTAATTCTCAGCAAGGTGCTCTTTCCTGGCTCTGAGCAAAGCCTCAGTGGTAAATCTTTCTCTCCAGAACCCAACTGTGCAGCTCACTGCAGTGTCGAAGACAGATGGCCTTGAAGTTGCAGCCAGATTTCTCTACAGACCTGCTGTACGCAGTGCAGTTAGGGAGCACCTGCATGGCAGGATTTGTCCGTAGGGGAGGTTTCCCATGCTGCTGTGGTTTGCTTGTGATCCGAACGGGATCTTCTTGATTGTTTCCCCATGGCTGCGCTTGCTGGGTGCTCTCACTGCCTCTGCAGCAGCACAGCCACGTCCCCAAGGCAGGGGCTGCTCTCAAGCCCTGCAGGCTCTGTGGCAGTGCTGAGCTGGGGGCTTCAGTGCGCTCTGTGCAGGTACCTCCTCCCCACTGATGGGAGCTGTTGACAGCTGGGTGCTCTTTGAGTTTTGAAAAGCAGAGATCTGGGCTCCTGGCTTATTTTCATGATTCCTTACCCTGAGAGAAGGGCTTGGACTTGATTTTTCTGCACTTCTGGCTGCCAGGATCCATACCCTCTTGTGCTGCCTGTCTCTTCCCAGCAAGGGGTGTTGACTGCTCTTGTGTTGAGCAGGGTATGTGCATGGCTCCTTGCTGAGGCCGTCATCAGGAAGGTTAGAGCTGGTTTTCCTGCCTGGCGGGCAGCTGGATGTGCACTCAGTAGTGTCTTTTAAGTGAGACGTTGCCATAAATGAATGGTATTCAGAGAGAAACCGAACAGGTTTGGATCCAACGTGTCTCAAGACCTGATGTATTAGATGAAACATGGGATCTGTCAGATCAGATCTCATCCCCGCAGCTGCACTTCAGAGCCGTTGGCCATTCACATTTCGACTCATCCAAGCAGCCATGGGCGGCTAAATGAAATTAGGGTGGTGAGACAGGGCTCCCAGCAGCACCCTGTGAACCTCCCTGCAGCTCAGGTTTGGAGTTCTGTCCAACAGCATCGCGCTCTGCTTGCTTAGCAGTTTGCTAAATGTGGATTCACCTGTTGTTGCTTCGGGCTGATGGATGGAGGAGGATTCCTGCCTGTGTGCTGCTGCTCGGTGCCTCTGCCTGCTGCTGGGCAGCTGGCCAGGAGCAGCCGTGCTTCGTGTTGGGAAGTGGGTACCTGAAAATGCTGCAGCAGCAGCGTGGCAGCTCAGCTGTGCAGAGCAAGCAAGTCCTGGTTAGACATGGTGCTGGACAGCCCCTTTTAGATCCCTCCAGCTTTTCTCTTCTCAAACCCACAGGAGCCCCGAGGCGTTGCCTGAAATGGTGCCGTACATGACATCATTGAGGGCCTTTTTAGCAACAGGCTTATTTGTTTCAAACAGCAACATACAGATGTTCTAAGGAGAGGGGATGTTTGCTTTTCCCCTGCGAGCCAGCTCTGGTTTGAAGAGGACAAACTGAGGGGCCATCCTCTTCTGGAGCTGTGCTGTGTGAGAGCCGGGTCACACCACCAGAATGGCTTTGTTGGCTGGATGCAAATAGAGCTTTGTATTTTGAGTCCCAAGGCAGAGTTCTTCAAGCATCTTTTGGCACAAACATCTGTTTTCAAATGGCCAGATGGATTGCTTATAACTCTGAAAAGATCTGCTGGGCTGTAGATATCCAAACCCTTTGCTACACAGTGTTTATATTGTTAGAAAGCCACTAACTAAACTGAAGGAGACAGGGATTAAGTGCTGCAGAAAGGGGCTGGCGTTTGCAGGACATTTGGTTTTGGAAACGTGGGCAGTTGAGGAAAAAGCATCGAGCAGCTGCTTGCCAGCACACGGTGCAGAGAGCACAGGTAGGTTTGGTGTGAGTGACTCTCAGCTGCAGATATTGCTAAAGAACATCACTGTTAATCGTGGTGCGGGAGCCTGTCTTGTCCTGGCCGCCTGTGTTCAGGCTGATCCCTGTACTGGGGACTTCATCTCTGTGTTTATTATCTCCTGGGCAGCAATGCCACAAAACCATTTGAGTGATTTATTTTTTTTTAACATATAATGATCCACGACCTTTTGTTTCACTGAACATTTAATTCAGTAAAGTGCTTCCGGAGATGGCAAAGGTCAGCCTGAGCGCCGCGGGGCGGCCGTATGTCACTGTGGGGCCATCAGGTGACAGATGAGCACTTGAAAATAGTTATTTATAAAACTGGAGTCACTGGAAAACAGACCACTGTTTGTACAGAGGCAACAGAAGAAGCTTTTCTTTTGGAAAAATCTACGGTCGCAGCTTTGGCTGCTGGAATTCACTGCAAATCCTCTCCTGAGCGCAGAGATAAGCCATCCTCCTGCTCTGCAGAAAGGCTGAGCTCAGCACTGCCGTTCAGTTCCCTGCTGCCTAGACAAGTGCTGCACCTCTGCTGCCCTGTGAGGAAGGTTTAGTTTGCTCTGCACTTGGACAAGTGCTTCTGAAGTGTTTGAGGAGACGTTACTGGGGTCTGGAGCTAGGATTCCACCTAGCCTGGAGGTTGGTGAAAGAAGCCAGCAGGTAAGTGTGTGTGCACATTTCAACACAGCCCAGAAAGCTCTGGACAGCGCTCGAGCCTCCACCTGCTTTCTGCTGTCAGCATCGTCCTTCTCCTCCTCTGTTTCTGCCTCTCCACAGCTCGAAGACCTGTATCTGATAGCCCTCGTTCACCGCCGCGATGTGAAGTCTCTCCGGGACCTCACAGCAGAGCACCTCCCTTTGCTGAGGAACGTCCTGCAGGAAGGCAAGGTGAGTGCAGGAAGGCACAGCGAGCTGCTGCAACTCCCTGCCTTGGATCCTGGCACCTGCTGTGGCTGCCTGGTTTGGCAAAGAGCAGCTCACTGTGTGGACACCAGCAGCTGAGCGATGATCATATCTCCCCCCCAAGCTCCTCCCCATCATTCCCCTGCAATGCAAACCCTATTTCAACCAGGGGCATTGCTTAATAGGTGGAGGTGACTTTCCTCCTTGCATTGCACCCTATGGTATGAGCTGCCTGGGGAGGATGTTGCCTTGTTCTTGCAGCACTGCTGTGCTGTGTTGTGTGACTGTGCAATGTGGGGATGCATCACGCTGCAGCACCAGGCCCTGGGAAGATCTGAGAGGGGGAAATGGAGCAGGGTGATGAAAAGAGAGCACTTTAAATCCTCTTTGTGCTTCAGCTTGTATGCTCTTGAGGCCAAATACGTTGCAAGTGTCCTGAACTGCTCCAGGCGCTGAGCAGGGCTTGGTGCCTAGCAAAGCAGCAAGTCTCCATAGGGCCATGGGAAGCATTTTCTGGTTTCCTCTCCTCCTCAGTTTAGACCCTCTCATGGGAGATGGTGGGGGGAGGTGTGAATGCCTCCCCTGCCCATTTCCCTTGCTGAGACTGCAGCAGAGCCTGCCCAGAAGGCAGAGTGCTCTGTGCTTGCCTTACAAGGGTCTGTCTGCTGGGAAACCCCTCCCAGTGCTGCCCTGGCCACACTGCATCAATTCTGGAGGCCTTGGTGGCTTTTCTTTCCTCCTGCAGCCACCACGAATCCATTTGCACATCACCATGGTGGTGCTGAGCACTCATCCCGGGGCTGAAGCTCTCCTCCACGGCTTGAGAACAGAAATATATTTCTGCTGCTGTCTTTGGCCTCATGCTGTTCCATCTCGTGTCACTGCAGTGCGTTCTAGGAGAAGGGAGCATCTTTTTGGAATGGGCTGGAGAGGTGTGGATGTGTCTGGGAGTCCACCCATCCCTCTGGAGCAAAGCATTGCTCTTCTTTAAGAAGAAAACACCCTCTTCCTCTTGGCAGCCAGGCTGGGAATGAAATCTGAGCGCTGCCTGCCTTGGAACTGGGACTTTTTACTGCAGCCAGCAAGCTCCTCACCTCTCTCCCCTTTCAGAAGTGTCTGGTACAGTTTTGTCTGCAGTGAGCTCAGAGTCGAGCTCATCCTCCTGTGTGTGCTAACAGCTGCCTTTGTAACCTCCCGACCATTTTCTCTGGCTGGTGGCTGTTCCAGGGCCTGCTTGGTAATGGGCCATATAGATCAATGTGTGATAGTTCCCTTCACTGCATTAGAAATTTGGAAAGTAATTGCACTAGGGAAAGCAGAGATTAATTAAGAGATTAGTCAGGGGATTGCAGTGTGCTGAGCAGCAAACCGAGCAGTGTGTTGGAGTTCGCCGTTGCTGTTTATAGCTTTAATTACACTGGCTGGTAACGGGATCCTGTAACTTGCTGAGTGAGCTGGGGAGATAAGGGAGGAATGGAAAACAATGAGAGCAGGGAGCACGTCCTGTTACGGAGAAGTGGGGCTGGCAGGAACTGCATCTGCCCTTCTCTGTCTCCCCATCCCTTACTGTAAGGAGGCAGGAAGCAGCGGTCATTTTGCTTTGCCTCTCCCTTCCTAACGGGCTCAGCACTCCTCTGGCTGTCAGGCAGTGGTGTGAGCAGAGCTCTCCTCTTGCCAGGTGTTTATTTAACAGCTTCCCTCCATGTTTTCGCTGCCTCAACCTTCTCCTCCAGTCCAAGTCCTGCAGGCACATTCCTGATGGCCACAGGGTTTGGCCGCTTGCTCCACCTTTCTCCCCACATCTGGGGGCTCTTTTTCCTTCCCCCTGGTCTTCCCACCTGCTCCCAAGCCCTCGCTGACCTGTCTGTGTCTGTAGGAGGCCATAGCAAAACGCTTTGGTGTGCCCGGATCCCAGCTCCGCATCTACCTGCACTACCAGCCCTCCTACTACCACCTGCACGTGCATTTCACTGCCCTGAGCTACGACGCTCCGGGCAGCTCTGCTGAGAGAGCCCATCTGCTGGAGGACGTCATTGACAACCTGCTGCTGGATGCTGAGTACTACCAGAAGCGGGCGCTGACCTTCGCCCTGCGGGCTGATGAACCCCTGCTGAAGAAATTCCAGGAGGCAGGAAGAGTGTGAGCTGGCAGAGCCTAACGTGGAGCTGCTTTTTTATCTTTTTGTCCCCTATAAATCTGTGGGTTTTGGTGATGTGGTTTTGGTTTGTGTTTTTTTTTTAGAGTTTTGTCGCTTTTTGTTTTTTTATACTGGGTTTTATACGAAATTGGGGCTGTCAGCCCATTGCTATGGAAACTGCTCCTTCTGCTTAAGTCAATTAAAACCTTGATTGGGTAACCTTGCGCGTTGATTTTTTAAGCAGACACAGCGACAGCCTGGGCTCCTCTGAGGGACTGCGACAGGAGGACCTGTGCCCATCCACCTTCACCCAGTTATCCATGCCACGGTGTTGTCCAGAGCCCTGGAAATGGGGGCATGGGAGCGAGGGCTGCCCACACGGCCCTCTGCTTCCTCACCGAGGGACAAAACCTCTGAAAACTGCATGAGTTCTCACTGCCAGCGAGGGCTCTGGTTTCTGGTCAGTCGGTAACCAGGGGTGTAATTGCAGGCATCGAATTGCTGCCCATCCTGCTGCGTGCTCCTTTCAGCACGCTGGGGTAGGAGCTTTCCGTTGGCTTTCCTTTTCGTTTTTCTTTTTGCTGACTCCTTTGCTCTGGGGGCAAAAAAATAACTGCAGTTCCTTGTTTCCAGGGCTGCTCTGTAACGGAGCGGTCCCGAGCCTGCTGGATGCAAGTCACATCACAAGAGATGCCCGGGGCTTTGTTCTCATCTGATTAATAAAAATTCAGGTCAGGCCGTTCCCTGGTACCTTTTAACAGCAGGGAGAGGCAGAGCATCTGAATGCAGCCAACTCTTGTCAGATTTGCTTATTTTTTGCAAAAATGCAGTGTGTGGCTGAGGAGGGCAGGGGTAACCCGTCAGGGGAGTTTTTCTTCCTTGTTTCCCACAGGCCGTGCGGAGCAGAGCAGATCTCTGCTTGCAGCACAGCTGGCTTAGGAACTGGGGAGCAGATCTGGGGGTGTTGCTGTGGCTGCCTTTTGTATCCCTGCACCTAAACCCTTTCTCTGCTGGGATCCCCCCTGGGCCCGACAGCTGTGAGCTGGGTGACACAGACCTCACTGCCATTTCACTTTTCCGACAAGACTTTATTTTATTTTTTGCCTTTTTTTTCTTTCAGTTGCTCTGCACAGATTACTCTAACTGGCGATTTATCCCTTCTGTGCTTTGTACATGAAATATCAGGGCAGGGTGCAGTCATTAGCAATGACTAACGACCCGGCAAACACTTGTGGTGTTCTGCTAACACAGCAAATCCCTTTCCAAAAACGTTTTCTAGCAGGGGAGAGGCGCCGCGCAGTGCTGCTGACGGCCTTTGTCCCTTTTGTCCCCTCCATCCCCTCTGGTGCATCCTTTGGCCGCTCCCGGCACTGATGGCAGTGGATGAGGGCACCTCTTCACCTCCTCTGACACGCTGCACTGACGCGGCTTCTTTGGGAGCCGTAACTGTTGCCATCAGACCATAACTGCTCCATCGGCTTCAGCCATCCACCATGACTACACCGTGCTGCCGCTGTGGCACCGTGCCGGCGCGGAGCCGAGGGTCCGCAGGCTCATCGCCGTCCCGGGGAGCGCAGCCATGCGGCCGCGACGCTCCTCCAGCGGTTCTGCCTTGGGAGCGTGGTAAAAACAGACATTTGGGATGCGTTATTACTGCTGGAGTTTTATTGAACGCCGTTTATTGTTTTCAGATGCAATAAACCTAGCGGGGGAACCCAAGAGACTGATGGATCTAAATATCCTTCGAGCGAGCCCAGCTCCCCCGCTGAGCCGCGGCCTCAGTAATTACCCCCGGATCAGCTGCGAGCCGACAGTAATTAAGGCGCAATTACGGACAGCTGCTCTGCCTCCATCGGCCCCGCGTGAGCGCGCGTGGGGTCTCGGCGCGGATGGATCCCCGGCGGCGGAGCGCGGCCACGAGGCCGCTCGGAGCCCCCAGCAGCGCGGACCGGTAGGGGCTGCTCCCCCCCCCGGGGCCTCCGCGACCCCCCGGGCTGCTCGCGGGGTGGGGGGCCGCCCCGAAGGCGCTGCCCGACGCTCCCGCCGCCCTTGCGAAGCTACGAGACCCCCCCCCGTCATCGCACGGTGGGTCCGGGCCGCATCCCCGCCCCCGGCGGCCCCCCCCGCCGTGCCCCCGCCCCATCGCTCCCTCCGCCCCATCGCTGTGCGCGCAGGCGTGCCCGCCCCGCCGCCGGCCCCCCCGCCCCGCTCAGCCCCGCTCAGCTCCGCTGCCCGGCCCTGCCCGCTCCGAGCCCGCACCCCCGGCCGCCCCATGGTGAGTGCGTGGGGGGGTGGGGGGGAGCGGGGGTCCGCACTCGCGTGAACGCAGAGCGCTGCGAAATGCTGAGCTTTGCCCCGTTGCTTTCGGAGCCGGGGGGGTTTGGGATGCGGTGCTGGAGGCCGCGATGCGGGGCGGTGCGGGGCAGAGCCGGAGCGTCGATGCGGTGCTTTTGCTTTCTGTGCATCTCTGCGTTGTGAATGGGAGCGCGGCCGCGCGCCACGGAACGCAAACTGTGCGCGCAGCGCTGAGCATCGCCGTGCCCGGGAGCAGCCCCGCAAAGCAGCCCCGCAAAGCAGGGCGCACGTCGGGCTGCGCCGTGTCCGCCGGGCGCTGCCGTGAGGATCCCCAGCACGGAGCACATCGACACGCGGCTGGGAGGGACGGCGGCACTGCGGGGCCGGGCAGCGCTGCGCTGTTCGGGTTTCGTAGGGCGCGGCTTCGGGGTCCCAACGCCGGGCGCAGCCCCGGAGCGCTGCCGGTGTATCCGTGCGGATGGAGCTCAGAGCTGCCGCCCCGCTGGCTGTCGGTTGCGGCCGCGCGGCACAGCGGGAGTTGTTTGGGGACGGGGCCTTTTGCTCGGCATCCTCTGCATGCGGAGCCCAGCGCAGCGCCCTGGGGGAGCGGTGGGAACGGTGCCCTCCCCGCTGCGCGGGACCTGCAGCCCTTCCCGCTGGGACGCCAGGATGCTCGGCCCGACGCAGAACATCGGCGGGCTTTCTGCTCGCTGAGCGGCGGTGTTTGGAGGGGTCTCATTGTTCTTAGCGGAGAACAAAGGGATTCTTCCCCTGGGGGGCTGTTTTGTTCCTTGCATGGGCGCAGTGTTCGGTGGTCGAGGTCCGTGGGCAGTGAGATGAGGTTCTGAGCACACCGTTTGGAGAACCGTGCTGGATTTGTGCTGCAGCTCAGAGCCACAGGACCTGGGGAGTTCCCAGCCCTGCTTGGCTGTTGGCAGCTCCAGCACTTTGAGGGCACGTCCGAGCTGCAGTGAGCTCCTGATGTTGCTACCAGCCATAGGATGGGAGCTGCTGGACTCTTCCTAACACCTGTGCTTAATTATCTGCATCGTTAAAGGCTGCTTGCTCCTCCAGCTCCGGGCGAAGGGTTAATAGCAGCACTCTGAGTCCCACAGGGATATGGGTGATGAGGGATGGCAGTAGGAAGGAGGAAGGCTGTCTGTGCCAGCAATGCTCACAGGTGTGTGGGGCAGGGATGGGGTGGTGACCACAGCATCCATCCATCGAATGGAAGTGCAGATTTAAGCCCTTTCCTAAGGATGGGATGACCCGGTGCCGCCTTTGGGTTTTGCCTTTGTGCCTTCTCCATCCATCAGATGGAAGCCCGCCTCTGCGATGACTTCAGTGCCTTCGTTGGGTTTCCCCCTGTGCCCTCCCTGTGCTCAGTGCTGGTGGCTCCTGGCCATCCCCATGGCACTGGGATGTGCCCCTGCACGTTGTTGTGGGAGCAGATCCACGTAGCCCTGGCTGTGTGACAGCAGGAGGAAATGGTATTACTGGTTGCTTCACTCCCTGTTCCGCTCGGGTGCCCCTGGGTGAGCTGTGTTCCTGGGGCTTTTTCTAGGAAACCTACATCTTCTGAGAGAGGGGAAAAAAGACGAAAATAAAGGGCCAGATCCTGCTCATCCCTGCTGTTTTCAGCTGCCAAACCATGCGTGTGCTGTGGGTGGGATTGGAGGTTTGCTCCGAGGAAGTGAAGGGGAACTGGATGTGTGCGTGTGCTCTGTGCAGAGCGCGCCCCAGAGCTGCGCCCAGGTGGGACGGGCAGCTCTGCATCCCGCTGCTGTGTTCCGTTTGCTCCTTGCTGGTTCCCTGGAGGAGCCCCGGACCTGAGCTCACGCCGTTGGAATTCCCTGCCGCGCTGCTGGGAGAGGCTCTCGCTGCGATCACTTCCAGATGCTGCTCCCACTCCTCCGGCTGCTCTTCCTGCAAAACGTCTCCGGTCACCCCGGGCTGTGGGACCAAACCTGCTCTGGGGAGCTCCTCCTTTCCCCATCCTGCTGCTGAAGTGCATTTGGGGGTTTTGCTGGTGGAAAATGGCCTTCTCCAAACCAAGGGTTTTCCAGAGGTGGTTAAGCTGCTGATCAAACAGTCCTTAATTGTGGCCATTGTAAAGAGCTTATCCCCCTGGCTGGTGTTCAGCTCGCTGTTGCTTTGCGCTGTGCCCCTTCCTGGGTCTCCCTGCCCGTTTCCTTTGGGTTGGGTGCTCAGCAGTGGTTGTAGGGTGTGGGATGCTGGGGACCCACAGCACCCGGTTCCTGCATGCGTGCCCTGCCTAGGCCCAGGGAGGTGGGTGGTTATTTACCTTGCGTTGGGTGTCCTCATACCCTTTGCTGGGTGCCACAGCCCTTCGTGCTTGTGAGATTAGGGGTGCTCCCCTCCCTGAAGAAGCAGAAAGGTTCATTTGATGACAGCAGTGTTTGGTGCTGATGCCACGCGCGGCTCAGAGCTGATCTGGGGCTGATGTGGGGCAGTGCAGGCAGTTGGGTGACGCTGCACTGTTACAGCTCTGCACCCCACTGCAGCGATTTCCTGCTCCTCTTCCTGGCGATGCCTTTTTGGATCCTGTGGCCAGGAAGTGGCCCTGCTGCTCTCGTGCTGAGTGGGCACTGAGTGCAGATCTGTGTGTATCCCCATTCCATGGCTGTGCTCCCTCCTTTTGGGGGATACAACCAGGATGATGTGATGGCTGTGGTGCTGGGGGGATCCGCACGGGGATGGACTCCTCCAGATCCCTCTCTGTGCTCACTGCGTGGTGTGGGTGGACAGATGGACGTGGTGGGGTGGTCGATGTGAGGATGGAGGGTGCTGTACCCAAACCAATGGATGCTGGGGGCTGACACTGCATGTGTCCCTTCTGGCTCTGTTGTGGTTATGACTATGATCATTATTTTGTGTTTTTTTTTCCTACTAAAGAAAGCGACTCAATTCGCCATGAGGAGGGAGAGTGCCTTCCAGGAGCAGCCCGCCCTGATCGAGCTGGGGAGGAATGAGCAGTCAATGAATTAAAGATGGGTGGAAAATGAGCAAAGGGAAACGCAGCCATCAGCGGGACGGGTAGGGAACCCCAGCCCACAGTGCAGCGTGGGGATGGCAGCCTGCCCAGGGCAGAAGGGTTTGGGTTATCTGGTGGAATCGCTGAGGGGTGTGGGGGAGATTGCTGGGTTTGATCCTTAAGGCTGCGCTGCGCTGGGGAGGTTTGGGGTAATTTGGGCGGTGGGGGCAGGCAGGTTCCTGCACAGTGGGTTTGTAGATGTTGTGAAACTTGGAGGCGTAGGGAAGAGCAGATGATGTGTTAAAAGTGCAGATGGTGCAATGAAAGCTGTGCTTTGCCTCTCGGGTTGGTTCCGGGGCTGCTCGGAGCCACCAGCCTGGGCTGGGGCATGCACCAGTAGGAAGGGACAGAACTCATGCTGGGAGACTGGGAAACATGCTGCTGGGGTTGGTGGGCTGTTGGGACCCTGCAGCATCCTCTCAGGGTGGGGGGCTGCGAGGCATGGAACGTCCCCCCCAGTGCTGCACTGCACGAAGTGCTTTCCAGCTGCTCTCCAGGGGGACGTGCTTCTTAACGAAGCTCACAGCTGGAGGTACCAAAGCTGTGCTCCAGCACCACCTGCCTGCCCTGCAGCCCGTCCTTGGGCGTCATGCGGTGCCTGGAGCACACGTGCTGGGATGGTGCGCTCATGGGGATGAGCTCCTGCGGGTAGCAGAGCTGGCTGTCGTCTCCACTGCCTGCTGAATGCATTCATGCTTTCCTGCAGTGGATGGGACTGGAAGGAGCAGGGGAGGGCGCGGGGCCGCACTGAGATGGGCGCAGAGAACAGTGCGCTCATCTCAGCAATGGGTGGGCTCTGGGTGCCGTGCTCAGGCTCAGTCCTACGCACACAGGAGCTCAGGTGTGGGGCACAGGAGGCGCTCTGCGGAAGGTCTCTGTGCTGCGGGTGCTTCCCAGCTGTGAGCTGAGGTCCCCCCCCCGCCACCTCCTGGCCGGGAGCAGCGCTTGGCTGCTTCAGTGCGGGGAGAACATGGGATGGGCTGTGGGGAAGAAAGGCCCTTTTGTTCGGGTGCCATGGATGGGATGTTTCGTCACTGCTGGAATTCTTTTTTTTCTTTCTTTTTCTTTCTTTTTTTTTTCCCCCTTTTTCCCCTCCAAAATTTCATTTTGCCAAAACCAACTCAATTCCATGCAGCACTTCGGTTCCAATGGTTTCCAGCAGAACGCTCCGTGCTTGTGGCTTTTTCCCTGATGGGATGGAAACCTTCCCTGCCCCTCGGCCAGCAGCACCCACATGGGCTGAAGCAGCTCCCGTTCCCTTTCCAGTCACCATTCCACTCCAGGGCCACCCAAAATCCAGCCCGCACTTGGGAACGCAGTGCTGGCGCACACCTGACCCCAAGAAAGGAGCCGGGCTGGGGTTGGCTCCTTACCCTTACCCCACCTGGCTTCTCGTTATCTTGGTAATTAAAGCTGATGCAGTGCAGCTGTGGGGAAGGCAGTTTCTCTGGAACAGGGCAGGCAGAAGGGGTGCTGCTGTGTGTGGACGTTTTCTCTGGGAGGAATTGGATTTTTTTCTTCTCCAAACTGTGGGGAGGACGTGGAAGTTTGGGTAAAGCAAAGGGGGCACGGAGATGCTGAGCACATGGTGAGCGGTGCTGGGCCCTGAGATCCTCCAGCCTGACACTGAGTCTCTCCCTTTTTCCTTCACCAGGGGAAGAGAGGATGGCTCCATAGCCCAGCAGCCCCCGGAGCTGCTGCCCCCTCTGCTCACACCACGTGGAAGGACTGTAAGTACCTTTGGGGGGGCACCCGTGGGGTGATGAAGTGGGGTCTGCGTGTGCTGCTGTGGGGCACCGTAGGAAGGCTCCCGGTGGGGTTACCTGACCCCAGGTACAGGTTCCAGGTCCCCAGGAACAGGTGGCACCTCTCCACTCTGCCACCTCTGGCTGCCCCCAGCCGGTGGCTCCCAGGGATGGATGCTGTGTGCAGCAGGGTGCTGTGTCAGCCCTGGTGTCGGGCTGGGTGTCACTGCTGGCCCTGGTGGGCACCCTGTCCCTGTGCTGGGTTGGTGGCTGTGTGCTTTGGTGGCTGATTTTGGAGAGCTGCAGCTGTATGCTGCTTATGGAGAGGTCTTGGCACCTTTAGGAGCACTTTCAAGAGGGAAATCTTGTTTTTATGACCTGGGATGTGTCAAGGGTAGCCCGGGGGTGAGCTCTGGCTGAGCCCACATTGTTCCTTAGTCACAGGTAAATATTATGCTAAGGCTTTGCCTGCCCATAAAAATTAAAGCTGCTTTTTCCTATTGTAGTTAGCTGTTCACAGGGCCATGATACTACGAGCCAAGGAAACACTGTATTTCTTCTTCAAGGTCAATTGAATTTGCCTTAAACATTCTTTACGGCAGCTGCTCATGATGATGTTGAGCCACTCCATAAAGATGCCCAGGCCTCCATCCAGCCTGGAAAATCCCCATGGGTGGGACAGGGAAGGGGAAGGAGCTGTTCCCCATTTGTTTTTTAGTTTCTTCCCCACTGCCCCCATAGCACAGTGCTCCCCCCATCACCTCTGTACCACCCCCTGGGTGATGGGATGGCTCTGCTCCCACCTGAGTGTGCCAAAAGCCACCCTGGAGCTGGGATACGTGCCTAACCCACATCTCCTTTTGGCAAACCACGCTGTGTTCTGTGTGCATCCCTTATCCCCAGAGGAATGAGCATCTCCTCCAGGCAGGAGCTGTTGTGGGGATGCCAATGCCACCCAGCCTGCACCAGCAGCCTGCAGCGAGGGGTGCATGGGGCTCTTGGACCGCTCCCTCTTGTTTGGAGCACTGCGAGGTGAGGTCTTGGCAGCGTGGATGCTGCTGGAGAGGCTGGGCACACCATGGTGCTGTGCACTCAGCCAAGGAAACCAGCTGACATCTGATGGATTCCTCTGGTAATTGTAGCCGTAAATCCCACAGAGCTCTTTGATTTCATATCAGCACTGGAGCCTCCCCTTTATCCCCACCTCACTGCTCTCAGTGCCTCTGGGGAGGGCTGCGGGTGGCCCATTGTGCAGCGCTGGGTTGGGGAGTGCCGGGATTGTGCCACCCATGTGCTCTGCCCACCTCCGTTGGGTTCTTCTGCTGAGCCTGTGGGGGTGCTGAAGTGCCCATTTCTCACTGTGATCCCCTTCAAATCCACCTCTGCTGCAGTTCCCCAAAATCCCACGTGAGCCATGGAGGTGCTCCCTGGCCAAGTGGTGCTGGGTTGGGTGGCAGTGGGAGATGTCTTCTTGCTGCACCAGCCTTCTGTTCCCAGATTTCCGAGTTACAATGGAAACACACAAACATACTGTGTGCTCTGTGACCCCCTTGCTGGCACCAGAGGATGGGGTAGGGTGCCCCAAAGTAGAGTGCAGGGGGGCAGAGCACCTTTTGCTTTGGACCTGTGGGGGTTTGTGTGCAGCAGGGCTGTGGCACTGCATTCTGCTCCTTGCAGACCTTTGGCACTTTGCTGCATTCTGTTTGATCTGTGCTGGGTGTTTGTTGTGCAGCACTGGGGTGAGAAGCTTTGTGCCAAAGTTTCAGCCCTCGGCGAGGGCGATGCGTTGGCACAGCTTCTAAGCATGGTGATAACGCTCAGCCCTGGGGTGTTGTGGAGGTAATGCTGTGCAGACATCAAAGAAAAGGGGCTTTTTCTCATCTCTTTGAGGAGAAACCCTAAATCTCACCTGGGGATGCTATGGGAGCAGCGAGCATCCAGCATCCATGGGAGCTGGGTCTGTGCATGCCGTCCTGTTTTGGGATGCTGCTGTAGGTCGGGCACTGCCAGGCTGGGTTCATTCCCAAACCCCTCCTTTGTGGCCTCCATGTGGGGCCGGGTGTGCTCTGCTTTGCTCCCCAAACCACTCTGTGTCTGCCTTGGGTTGGTTTTGCATAAAAGCTGGCTTGTGCCTACAAGCCTGGAGAGAAGGATCACAAAGAGGAGGGAAAAAAGAGAAGTATTAAAAAGAGAGCTGGAATGTAAAAGCAAACAGTGGGCTGAGAGCGTGCTTAATGCTGCTGGAGCATCTCACCCTTGGGGAGGTGAGCACCACTTGTGCAGGGCTCTGCTGGCACAGCTGATGCTGGGGCAGAAGCCAACAGGAAGGATTTTTGCTCAGTGTTGGCTCTGGGCTCCCAGGGAGCAGCTCTGTGGGGCGCACAGCAATGGGGCATCCATGGGTTTCCCATCCCTCCTCTAAATGTGTTTCCTGTTTGGGTGCCCACGTCAGATTTCAGGGCTCATTACCCTTTGTTTGCTACCTGTCCTTTATGGAGGAGATAAGATTCAGCACCAGACAGGTGATCTTGCAATGAGCAAGCAACAACTTCTTCTATCCCTTATCAGCACTGTCAACGTGTTCTTATGCGCTCCGCATTCTGTCTCAATTTGTGCTCATCTCTTACCTCCAACTGGTGATCAAGGAGGTGAGAGCTGGGTTCCAGCAGTCCATCCTGCTTCTCCCCTCCATCATCTGTTTCCTGGAGGGGCCCCAGAGCTCACAGCAGACGCCAGCTGCCCCCTCATGCTGTGGCTGCTCTGTGCTGCCGTGGGCTGACAGCCTCCCCGTGGGGACGTGCCATCCCTCGGGCGGTGGCTGTGGTGCAGCCCTGGGTGATGAATGCTGCAGCGCAAGCAGCTCCACACCCTGCTGGGAGATGTGCCAAGGGCAGGTTGTGCGCTGGGGTGGGAAAGTTGGGCTGGAGGTGCCCATCTACGTGGCACAGAGCTGGAGCCAACCTCGAGGGCAGTGAGCTTTCCTGTGGGTGATCCGCAAATCTCCCCATGGTGAGTTGATCCCCAGCCCCGCAGACCTCCGTAGGGATGTGCTGTGCCACCACTCGCTGGCATTTGCATTGCAAAGGGATGAGTAACCAGGAACTGTGCAGCAAACCCGTGCTGCCCGCCCCCACCGCTGGCTTTTCCACCCGAGATGCTTCTGCATCTGCAAAGCCAAAGGGACACTCATCCCATCGAGGAGATCGCTGCCATGAGCCGGGGGTGTGCTCACAGCTCAGCGCATTCTGCTGGCACCAGGGGTCAGTGGTCGAAGCTCTCTGTGGTTTGCAGTGTGCTCTCATCTGCTCGGGTTCCCTCGTTAATGGCTTTTATTATCTCAGGGAGGGGGGGAACCGGCAGTAGAAATGGGACATTTTGTTGAATACAAGTCAGGGAGACTTGGGTTTAAATTGGAACAAACCTTCAGTGCTTGCTGGCACCGCTGGTTTGGAGGTGCAGATGGGTCCTGCTCCTCCTTGTGGGATCTCCTGGGGAAAGCTTTGCTGGATGTGGGGACTGCACCCGTGGGTTGCATTGGATATTAGGAACAATTTCGTTTCAGGAAGGGTGATGCTGCACTGCACAGCTGCCAGCAGGGGAGGGTCACCAGCGCTGGGGGCATTTAGGAACTGGGGATGAGGCACTGAGACTCGTGGGCACGGTGGGGTGGGCTGGGGATCAGAGGGCTCTTTTCCAGCCTCAGTGATTCCCTGACACACACCTCTCTCCCTCCCACCGCAGGTGAGCGGCAGTGGCTGCGATGAGAGCTCCGGCCCTCGGCTGATGCCCGCCCTGCTGATAAAGATGATCAATAAGTCCCGTGAGTCCTCGCTGCACGCACTGCCAGCCCCTCTCCTGTGGGGGCCCTCGGGGCCGGGGCTGCTTGGTGGTCGCTCTGGTGGGGTTACAGCACTGGGGCCGGGGAAGAGCCGGGGGTGGGCGAGCATCGTGCCTGCATTTGCTGTTCCCAGCCATGCGGGGTTTCCTTTCTCTCCTTCCTCTACCCGCCCAGCGGGGGTTCAGCACCCCGCAGCATCCCCTCACGGTGCTGGTATGGGGCTGGGGGGGTCGGATCGGTCCTTCATCCCCTCTCTATGCACAGACCATGCACGCATCCGCGTCGCTCCTCCGCCCAGTCCCGCAACCCTGCGCACCGTTAGGGACGCGGTGCGGGACAGGGGGGGAGACTTGCGGTTGGAATCGAGATAGCGGCGGTCTTTTCCACCGCCTGCGATGTCCCCGGTGGCACCGCTTCCTCGGAGCGCCGCTCCTCCCCGGGATGTGGGTGGGGATGTTCGGGCCGTGGGAGCGGAGCCGCTCTCCGATGCTGACACCCAGCGGCCGCGCGGAGCGCTTCGCTCGGGGATGCTGGGGCGATCCGAGTGGGAAACCCTGAAGGAGGGAAATCCTTTCGGGAGGGAAGGATGTAGAGCAGTGGATGGATATGAGCGCTCCCCTTCCCCTGCGCCCCTTTCTGTCCTCGAGGTTCCCACGCCTCCATTCCCTGCTTCCCTTCCCTGTGCTGAAGCACTTCTCTTGGCTTACAGGAGGGAAGATACTGGGAGTGCTGGCGCTGTTTCTGGTGATGGTGTGGTACTCGATATCCCGGGAGGACAGGTATGTGCATCCCTGGGGATGCAGTTCACAGGGTGAGGGCACAGCGTGCTGCTGATCCCAACCCTGGCAGAACACGGGCTGGATGCCCCGCAGCTCCTGTGGTTTTTGCGCAGCCAGTGGGGGTGAGCAGCAAAAACAACTCCCTGCTTTTCCCGGGGAAGGAGTGGGCATCGCTTCTAATCTCTCCCCTTGCAGCTTTTATTTCCCTGTGCAAGAAAACAAGACCATGTGTCCCTCTGGGGAGGTGGAGAGGAAGGCAGCACAGCTCATAGGGAAGTGAGTAATGGGAGGGGGTCCCTGGGGCACCACGGCCAGGTCCCCATCCCTCAGCCTCACCCCCTCCCTTCCCCGTTCCTTGCAGCTACACGAGGGACCGCCCGCTCTTCCTGCAGCTGAAGGATTACTTCTGGGTGAGGACGCCGTCGCTCTACGAGCTGCCCTATGGCACCAAAGGCAGCGGTGAGCCACTGCCCCCCTGAGCACGGGGTGGGCGTCTGTCTGTCCATCCGTGGGTGTCTGCTTCCCTGTTTGTGGTCCCTACAAAAACGGGGGCACATTTAATGGATCCCCAGGGTGTGGATCGTGGGGGTTAGAGGCCACACGGGGATGGGTGGGCACTGATGTGCTGCTGGGGACGTTGTCACTTTCCCCTCGCTGTTCCTTTGCAGAGGATGTCCTCCTGCGCCTGCTGTCGGTCACCAGTTACTCGCTGCCCGAGAGCATCCAGAGGTAATGCAGCAGGAGTTACTCTTGGGGGTGTAACATTTGCATGTGAAGTTGTGCACAGGCATCACCAGAGACCTGGTGCTTGGCCACCTGGGAGTAGGGATGGTGCATGGGGAGCTCTGCGGTGTAGTGGAGGCGGGGCTGAAACCCCTCTGAGGTTAAAGAGGTGATTGTTTCTGTGCACATCTGGCTCAGGTGCTGCTTTTCCCCCACAGCCTGAAGTGCCGGAGGTGTGTGGTGGTGGGCAACGGGCACCGGCTCCGCAACAGCTCCATGGGGGACACCATCAACACCTACGACGTGGTGATCAGGTACAGCCCTGGGTGTCCCCATCCTTGCCCAGTGCCATCGGCAGGTTCCTGCCACGTGTCACTCATCACCCACTGAGCGACATCCCCGTGCCCCAGGCTGAACAACGCGCCGGTGCACGGCTATGAGCAGGATGTGGGCTCCAAGACCACCATGCGGCTCTTCTACCCCGAGTCAGCCCACTTCGACCCCCAGGCAGAGAACAACCCTGACACGCTGCTGGTGCTGGTGCCCTTCAAGCCCATGGACTTCCAGTGGATGGAGGCCATCCTCAACGACAAGAAGAGGGCAAGTGTGGTTGGGAACCACTGACCACAGGGTCAGCCGCGTCCCTGGCGGCTGCGCCTTCACCCCCAGCACTATGGGGATTCATCTCTTAGCAGGAGCTCTCCATCCTCTTTCAGGTTCGTAAAGGGTTTTGGAAGCAGCCCCCATTGATCTGGGATGCCAATCCGGAGCAAGTGCGCATCCTCAACCCATACTACATGGAAGTAACTGCTGCTAAACTGCTCAGCCTCCCCATGAAGCAGCCACGGAAGGTCAAACAGGTAATGGCATGGCTTTGTAACTGCTGAGCATCTCTGTGCCAAACCTGTGGTGTATTTGTGGGGTTATTGATGGGTTTCAACCCAGCAGAAGGATACTGCTGGCCCTGTATCCTGTGGGAGGTGTGGGTTTTGGATTATCTCCCCATGGCTTCTCCATCTTTCCCCCAGAAACCAACCACAGGGCTGTTGGCCATCACCTTGGCTCTCCACTTCTGCGACCTGGTGCACATTGCGGGCTTTGGGTACCCCGACTCAGCCAACAAAAAGCAAACCATCCACTACTATGAGCAGATCACACTCAAGTCCATGGCTGTAAGTGTCCCCCCTGCTGTGCCTGTCCCCCACCCTGGCTCTGTTTCACCCCTTCCTGCTGTCCCACAGGCCTCGGAGCACAACATCTCACACGAGGCGGTGGCCATCAAGCGCATGCTGGAGCTGGGCCTGGTCAAGAACCTCACCTACTTCTGAGTGCAATGTTGCTGCACAGGGACACGTCCCCACCTCGGAGCCCGTGGTGGTCCTGGAGCAGCCGGTGTCACTGTGCCCATCACGATGCTGGTGGCAGTGTGGGGGCCACACCGGCTTGCCGGCCCCAGGGGCGCAGGGAGCCCCTCAACGGGGACTTTTTGTATGGAAACACTGAAACTAGCGAGGACTTGGGAGGGATTGGGGGAGGATGGAGGGAACCTCCCCCCAGCAGGTCTGGGGGGCACGGCAGGGTGCATTGGAGCCCCTCTCTTCCCCTGGATACTCTTGCATTTGGGATGAGGAGCCTGAGGAGAGGCTGAGATGCAGCCCCCTCCCAGCTGGGCACCCTAAATATTTAATTCCTCCCATCTCCCCCCCTCCTTTTTTTTAATTTTCTTTTTACACATTGGCCCAGCCCAAGCCTTAGTGCTGGTGTGGGGGACTCAGCCCTGCAGCACCCCTGGGTGGCCCATGGGGGGTGTGGGGGCGACACGGCAGTGCGGATTAATTTAATTAATTTAAAAGATTATTTATCATGGGGCCTCCCTCCTCTGTGGCCTCGTGCAGGGGGGTTTCCCCCCTCCCCAAAGGTGCCTTTTGTCCCACCATGGGCGCCTTGCTCATATGGGATCCTGCATCCCCCAGGATTTGGGGAAGGGGGGCCCTGGGACCCATGGACCTTGGGGTGTTGGGGGGCTCCTGCTGGCACCCAATAAAGGTCCTGGTGCGACTGGGCTGGGTGTTCCATGCTGGGGCTGGAGTGGGGGTGAGGGAGTGACTGAGACCCCACTCTTGCCCTGCTGTGTGACTGTGTCCCCTTGTCCTCAAGCGTCTCTGTGCCCTGTCCCAGTGTCCCTGTTCATGTCCCCATGCACATGTCCGTGTGTCCCTGGGAGTATGCAATGTCTTTAAGTCCCCAAGCCTAGTGTCCCTCCAGGTGTGTCCCTCTGCCCTGAGCCCCGACCTTATGACTCCAGGCACTGTCACCGTGTCCTCATGTTCCTGCCTCCAGGTCCCTGTGTGTGTGTGTCCCCTCGTGCTCTGTGTCCCAGCACCCATGTCCCCTCCCTACCTGCTAGCTCCTTACCTGCTGTTTCCCCAGCACGTTGTCCTGGCTCCTGCGTCACCAGCAGCATTGCCCTGGCTGTGGCCATCCCCGTGCCTCAGTTTCCCCATCTGTCAGGCATCCCCTGAGCCCACCTACCCCATGGCCCCACCACCAACCTCCTGTTGGGGTCACCCAAAAGATGCTGCCATTGCAGTCCTCATGGCGGCGAGGCCATCAGCGCAGGCATGCCACGAGAAACACCTCTTGTATTGCCCGCCATACAGCGCGGTGAGGCCCTTCCCGGGGCGCTCGGGGGGGTCCCCGTCCCTGCTGGCGTGTTTCCCCCCACCCCAAATCCCACACGACGGGACCCCCCAAAACGGACTCTATAATTATGGACACCGAACACCAAGAAGGAAGGAAGAATACTGGGCGGGGGCAAGTGGGGCGGTGGGGGGGGCATGGGGATGGCGGTGTCCCCAGGCCCTGTGTCCTCAGCGGGGCTGTGCTCAGCCCCATCGCCCCACTCCTGGGTCCTGATTCCAGCACCACTGTCCCAGCGGAGGGTCCACAGCCCCATGGGGACCGCATCGACCCCCGCGGTTCAAACGTGCGTCTGCATCCGCCTCTGCAGGGGCCGGCTGGGGTCCGAATTTTGGGACGAAGACTGGGAATGGTGGGAGGAGGAGGCGGAGGCTTTGCTGGCCTTGTCGAACTGCACGTAGCCGTCCTGCTTGCCGCTGCTGCTGATGCTGCTGTCGCACTGCGTGTCGAGGAAGGAGCTGCTGTCGCTCATGGAGCCGCGCTGGAACTCACGCTCGCACAGCTCGATGGAGCTGCTGCCCATGCCCAGCACGAAGCGCTGGCTGTAGTCGTAGAGGCGGCTCTGCCCGCTCAGCGTGCTGTAGATGTTGGTGAAGGACATGCCTGTGGGCACGCGCTGCTTGCCGGCCGGCCGCAGGTCCGCAGGGCAGCCCGACAGTGAGATGGTGGGCGTGGAGTGGTGCTCCTTGAAGGTGTTGACGCTGTAGTAGCCGTTGGTGGGGTCCTGTGGGCGGGTGGGGGCTATTGGTGGGGTCATCCCAAATCCCTTCCATCTCACCGGGGCTCCCCAAACTACCCAACCCTCACCCCAGCGCCGTGGGTTCCCCAAAGGGAGCAGATGGCAGTGCTGGTGGCAGCCCACCATCCCACCCAGTGTGGGGACAGGGTGGCACAGAAGGCAGCACCAGGGCAGGCAGCCCGGATTTGACATAGGGGGTGGCCGTGGCGGTGTCCCAGGGCTCACCTTTAGGTTTTGGAACTCCTTCTCCTCCTCCTTGAGCACCTCGAGCTGCTTCAGCACCGAATCCTGCTGGAACTCACCCCGGTCCATCTGAGGAAGAAGCAGGCTGACATCAGCACCCCGAGTGCCAGCATTGGTCCCTCTGCTCCAGACTGGGGGGCTCAGCCACAGATGTGGCTGCAAAGCATTCTGATCCCTGTCCAGAGAAACCCCCACCTCTCTTTTTTTTTTTTTTTTCTTTTTTCCCCTTTTTCTGCATTCTCATCCTTTCCTCCCACTCTAAACTTGGCTGCTCAACTTTTCCAAAAAAAAAAAAAAAAATCCCAGCTGGCTTTTGGCATAGACACAGTGCCGTAATTAATGTGAAAGCCTTGATTCCTTTTTTTTAATTCCCAATTTTGGCTCTTCTCAAAACATGTGAGTCCCAGAGGGTTCTGCTCCGTGCTGATGTGGGCTGAGCTGCACCAGGGATCCTGCACCTCTCCGCCTCATTACTTCCTCTTTTGAAGGCTGACCACCATCGGAGGCAAGGTATGCATTAATTACACGCTGCCTTTAATTACCCTTTCTCCAGAAAGGTGGGGCTGTGCAGGCTGGCTAATTACTGGCCAATTTCTCTCCTGCCTTTTATCTCAGCTCACATCGTTTGTGCAGCTCTGGTCACTGGATTCTGGGCACGGAGCCCCAATGCTGTGCCCCAGAGGGCTCACTCTCCTGGTTTTATTTTTTTCCCTTTTTTAAAAAGGTAAGTGGTTGTGAAAATGTACCCTCCAGCACTTTCTCTTCATCTTCTGAAAGCCTTTGATGCAGCTATTAAATGCAATAAATTAAAGTACCTGAGTTTTGCTTGGAAGATGGAATGCCCATGAGAGGCGCTGATGGAATGGGAGCAGCCCATCCAGTGCTGCTGTGCCTGCAGCACCTGGCCCACGGACAGCCCAAAGGCCGGCCCAGGGAGAATCTGATCCTGCCCACGTCTGGAGGTGCTGAGGACCTGGCATGGGACAGTGGTGTGGCCCCAGAAAATGAGCCCAGTGGCACCTTGTGAAAGAATCATAGCATGGGCTGGGTTGAAAAGGACCACAGTGATTATCTAGTTTCAATCCATGCTGTGCCTCAGTTTCCCTTGCTGCAAAGCTGCCCTGTTGGAAAGCATCACTCCGGATTTTCTACACCACGTCCTGAAGCATCGAGGGGACGCCTCAAGGTTGTGCACAGCCCAGAAATTGTGCCTAATTATTAGAGTGCTCCCTAATCCGCCACATGCTGAGCGCTCCACCAAATGGCACCGCTTTCATCTGGGCTGTGGGATCCTGCAGAGCAGATATTAAATTCTTTGGGTTACAGGAGACAATAGGGCTTTAATAGGGGCCCAGTGCGGCTGTGGAGGTGCTGATGTGGGTGCATGGCACTGCACACTGCAGTGGGTGATCTGTTCGCTTTTTGGGCTGGCAGCCTTCCCTCCACCTGTAGCACTGGGGATCGTGCTGAGATAACGTGAACAGATGCAAATCAGCCAGCATGACGTGTCTCCTAAGGTGTTAATGAACTTACAGACACATGAATAATTAGTTGTGAGAAGCACAGAGCCGTGCAGGTCACAGATGGCTACAGAACAACCAACACAAGTGAGATTCTCAGGGATAAGAAAGGGGAAAAGAGAAACCGTGGGTCAGTGGGCATGGTGGGGGTGGAGGCGGTGATCTCAGAGGTCTTTTCCAGCCCCTAAGACTTTGTGATCCAACGGTTTGTTCAGCCGTGTTTGTCACCTACCCCACAACCCAGCAAGAACCAGTGAAGGCAGCCGTGCTCACCCCACCATCACCTCCAGCTCATCCACTCCCTGCCGCTTCCCCAGGCAAACCACCATCTGCACGCACTGCTTTGGCACTTACTGACATCTCCAGCACAGCCAGCAGAGCACGGTGAGGTTCTCACACTGAGGGGAGGGAAGCCCTTACCATCAGCTGCTTGATGGTGGGGTGCTCCTCCGTCTCCCTGCCCGAGGACGGCTCCTTGTGCACGATCTCCACGCGGATGTCGTTCTTGGCAGAAACCACTCCTTTCAGATCTGGGCAGAGACGGAGAAGAGCTCAGCTCCAGGCAACCACACATCCCCAGGACCCACCCTGACCCAGCCCAGCAGGCAGAGCCGTGCCCAGAAGGGCCCCTCCAGCCATGGGTGCAGCTACAGAAGGGAAAAGCCAAGTGATGGACACAGCCCCGCTGTCACGCAGCTGCCCTGAAGGTGTCAGGCATGCTTTGAAGAAGTTCTTTTTGAAAACTAGGCGAGCAGTGGGAGGAGAAACAACAGCACTGATCCGAAGTGAAAACCGGGGATGGATGTGAATCTGAGACCCGAGCAGCCCTCAGCTCAGCGCTCTGAGGCTCCGTCCTGGGCTCAGCCCATCTCCTCCACTCAGCATTGCCCACAGCCAGCTGCCCCACACCTCAGGGTTGTGCTGAGGGGCCCCTATTGCTTTCCTGTGCCTTTGTTTTTGGCTGGGATGACACTCCTGGGTGCGGGAGCCTCTGAATTTAATCAGAGGGAAAAGCTAATTACTGTCTTGCACCCCCCCCCAGGAGTGCTCCCCTTAAATAACACCAGGCCATTATGTCACCACAGTACAACACCAGATGTGCCATAGCGCCTTGTTTTCCTTTCTTTTCCAGAAAACAAACGGCCTCCAGCCTCCGTCCTGCTGCGTCCTCAGCAGGAGATGCCACCCCAGAGTTATGGTCGGTTGCTGCATCCCTCCCGCCGGGATGCTCTGTTTGCAGGCTGTTGTTTAACTGATGCCACAGAGCTCTGAAATTTGTCCTGAGAGAGGAATCTGCAGCAACCAGGTACAAAATGAGTCCCCGCCGCATAGAAGCGCTCTGCTGTCTCTTTACCTCTGACCTCACCGCAATGGAAGTGATGCCAACACGATGCCCCAGCGGAGGAACACAAGGGGTGGCAAAGGAGGAAAACCCTCTGTGCTCCCTGCCCGTCATGGTTGGCCTTTGCACTTGGCTGTTTGCGCTCGCCCTGCACTTACTTCGCTGGGAGCGGGCGCAGCAGAAGGCGACGATGGTGGCCATCAGCACCAGAAATGCCACGCCGGCCCCCACGGCCACCCCGATGATCACTGCCATCGGCACCGACTCTGCAAGAGGAAGGAGAGCACAGATGAGTGGGGCTGAAGGCAACGGGCGGCTCTCCCCAGCTCAGGACCCCTCCCGGCCATCGGCTCGGTGATGGGGAGGGATTGGGGTCCTTTCCTGCACCCCTGCAGCACCGCGTCCCTGGGGGTGGTGAGAGCCCAGGGAGCGCAGTGCGCAGCTCTGCCACGTGCTGCGACTGGGGCAGCGCTGACCTCTCTGTGCCTCAGTTTCCCCCGTGTGCAGGGAGGAGGGAGCCAAGGAGCTGGTAGCTTCCAGTGGGGCCACGTTGTCTATTGGATGAATGGCTGCCTCTCAAGTGCTGTGGGTGCAAAGTGCAAAAGAAGACAGCCTGGTGATATTGCTAAGAAAGAGAAATGGCATCAGAGCTGGCTGGGAGAGAGGTTGCACGGAGGGATAAAGATGGGCACCAGCACCATGGGCAGAGGTGGGAGCTGCAGGTGTCAGATACCTGGGTTAACACACAGCAGCTATCAGCCCACCTCTGTTTTTGTCACCACAGGTCTCCTGCCTACTCCCTGGGCTCGCAGCAGCTGGGAGGGATGGGGAGGCTGTGATGGGGGGAGCAGGGCCCCATCCTGCACCTGGGGGAGCTCACCACCTCCTGCCCTGTAACCACAGCCAGGTTCCCTGTAGTTCTAAGCACCCTTTTCTAAGCCCAAAGAGAAAAACTGTTTTTAACCAAAAACTCCATCCTTCCTTTAAGACTTCAGGACCCCCAAGGTGTAACCCCATCTCAGGACCAGTGGAGTGACACAACCCTGTGCTGCTCAAGCTGAGGCTCCACTCACACTATAAAGAGCCTTTCAGCACACAGCTAATGCTGATGCTTTCCACTTTCTGGCTCTCCTGCCTCCCCCTAGCTGTGCCACCTGTCCCTTGAGCCAGGCCTTTGGTGACATGACACACATGGCACTATTCTGCTCTTCCCTAAGCACTCAGCACTGAGGGTTTCCCAAGCAAACAGACAAGGAAGTGAGTGCCCTGCTGCAAACTGTCCCAGCAGCATCCAGCTGACTGGCAGTAAAGCGCTGGCGCTTCTCCAGGTGACCTGATGCCAAAGGCAGTGACTCGTTGTGGGGCTTTTGGAGGTGTTCGGATCTCTGGGAAATACGGACCAGAAGGGTGGGGAGGGAGTTGTTGAGGGGCAGCTCAGCGTGGCCGTCCCTTTGCTGCAGGTGGCGGCTGTGCATTATCAGCCCCTGCAGTGGGGCTGTGCTGGGGCACAGAGAGGCAGGGCAGCTCGCCATGGAGCGGCGTGGGACCGGTGCCCCTGGCTCCCCATCCCCTGTCCTGTGCTGCCCTACAGCCCCGCTGGCTCCTCAGGCGTCGTGACGGCTGGGGACAATTCGTATTCACCGTCAGCTCAGCACTTCCGTACCTGCTTGCATACCAGCTCCTGATTTCATTTCCGTACCTGTTTGAAAATAAAGCAAGTGTCCACAGCCGTGCACAGCCCAGGCACCCACATCAGCCTTCGGAGCACCTCCTGCTCCCAGCACACAGCCCCACGGAGGGGATGGCCACCCCACGGCGTCCCCCTGCCCGCCGCAGGGATGTCCCTGAAGGGGACCCCCAGCCAACACCGAGTGCTCCCGGCGGCTGGCAGCCGACCCGGAGAAACCGCTGGCTGTGTTTGTGTTGGAAGAAGCCCAAGGCTAATTTTAAGGGGTTCATTTAGCTCTGATTTAATCTGGACGGCAGCCTTGCCTATAAATCACGGCTTAATGAGAGCAATCCACCTGCCTGCCCTGGCATTTAATAAAATAGAAGAGGACTGGAGGCCCTCCAGGAGCTGAGCGAGCCGCCCGGAGCCACATCCCTCCCTTGCCATGGAGAGCCCCCGGCCCCCCTGAGACACCCTGAGGGCTGCGGGTCTGGAAGGAGCAGCTGCTCCCACTTCCCTGCGGCTATAAATGATGCTGCAGGTGGATGGGCATCACCTTGCACTGTGGGTTGGGGAGCACAAGGCTGGCGCACACCCTCTGTCTCTAGTAAGAGAGGCAAAGCAGGGCTTTCCCCACCTCCTGCCCCTCTGCCAAGAGTTAGGACCCTCAGGGTGTGCATCCTCCATCCTTCCTCAGACATCCCAACAGCATTACGGAGCACTGGCTGCTCCCGCGGCCCCGCGCTGGCAGTGCCCACCTTGCTCCTTGAGCCGGATGATCTCTGTGTCGGAGCCAAAGCTGTTCCACGCAGTGCAGTTGTAAATGGTTTGGAAATCAGCGCGGACGATGTTGCTGATGGTCAGTGTGGAGATGACCCCCTCATCCGTGCTGACCGTCTCCACTGTGTAGCGCCCCGAGGTCCCAGACTCCAGGACGTTCTCCTTCCAGGACCAAGCCTGCCAAGCAACAGCGGGGTCAGCCTGAGGTGGGCGCTTTGCCCACCTGTGGGGCTCCCTATGGCGTGGCCAAGCCCATGGTTCACTGCTCTGGGTGCTACTCACAATGCGGTCGGGCGGAGGGGTGCTGCGGATGAAGCACTTGATCTGCCCCTTCTGGCCATGCAGGGCGTGCTGGGTCTGCGTGCTGGAGATGATGGGTGGCCCTGCAGGAGAGATGAGAGGGATTGGTGAGAACAGGAGGAAGGGAGTCACACCTGGTTGAGGCTGGCACTGCTACCTGGGTGCAGAGGGTCCAGTGGCAAACAGGGACCTCAACTCCAATAAGCATCACTATTGACTGGCACCAGCTGCTGCCCTCTGCGTGCCTTGAAGCTCAGAAGGGAATGCCTGGTGCATAATTCAGGAGACGCAACCCCAGGGCCCCAGACCCTTCCCATGTGGAAAATTCGGCCTCAGGAACCAAAGATCAGAAAAGAAAAAAATCAACCAGCATCCACACTGCACCCTGCAGTCACCCCCAAAAAACACACCTGCTTTCTTTAAGGCTCTACAAGCAGATGTGCTTTGGTGCTCCGGGGTCTTTGCACGCAATGTTGAATGCTGAGAACACGGGGATGTGGGGTGCTCAGCCCCGCCAAAATGTGCCAAAATGGCCCTGTCCTCCTTCGTGGAAGAAGGTTAAGAAGAAAGCAGTCAGAGATGGGAATGTGGCCTGGAGGCTTTCACCCCAAGGGAGCAGCGCAGAACTGCAATCCTAATTGCTCTTTATTAGACTCTTAATTACAGCAGATTTACATTTCTATGAGTGGCTTGCTGCTGGCAGAAAAGAGAAGGGATGCAGGCAGGAAGAGAGGCAGCGCTCCTGGTTCTCACCATGTCACAGCCCAGCTGTTCTGGATGATGGCTCTGAGTTGTGGATCTTGTTTTTCAGGAATTCATTCGGCTCATTGGAAAACAGCAGCCTTGCCATCACACCTACCTGCAGGCAGGCATTAGAGCAGTGCTGGCCAAGTGCAAACTTGCTGCAGGGCAGAACTTTCTCCTTCCATGCATCCAGTTGCCCGCTGACATTGTCCCTTCTGCACCAAAGTTTCACCCTCCCTGAACAACCTCCACAGCAATGCAGCCATATCCTTCTCCTGCAGGGATGCTATGAGGAACACCAGAAGCCAGCAACACCACACTTCTTCTGTGCAAGGGAAAGGGGCGAAGTGGCTGCCCATCAAATCCAGGCGTTGCACCCTTAGGCTGTGATTGCTGCAGTGGGGATGGAGCTGGCTTCAAACACAGTCTGGACATTCACTGCATCCTGCACACGTGGAATCATCTGCACATCTGTAAGCACCACAGATGGGCAGCGCTTGCGGAGCGATGGGTAACTGCAGATATGGCTGAAGCTGAAGGTCAGGACTTGTTTTCCAAAGTTGGGGTACAGTGGTCATCACACATCACACATTCCGGTGTGATACTGAAGACTTTTCTGCCTCTTGTTGTTGCTTTCTGCCCAGTCTTCTCCAAGATGTTCTCAGCACGTTCCCAAGGTGAGCGTTCTCCTCCACCCACCCCTGGAAGCACACGCTCTGAGGGGCTGGGCTGAATCCCAGAGGACATCCTGGGCTGCATGGGACCTTAAGGATCACTGAGCCCAGCTCCGGGCTCCACACAGAACCACCCAAAAGTCCAGAGAGTTTGGTTTATCCTTTGCTGTGCCGAGATGTTAACAGATCCCTTGAGGCTTTGGCTGTTCCAGGGGACAATAACTCCAATAGCAACCCAGCTCTGCCCTACACTGAGGGTGGCACAGGAGAGACGGTCCCATCTCCTCCGCTCACTCAGCATATATAGATGATGCCACTGGTGGGCAATGAACCCAAAGCCAACAGCACCCAGAGTAGCAATGGAGTATGCAGGTCCAAATTAATGAAAAAAATCCCATCTTCTCTCTGTTTCAACAGTTGCATGTTAGTTACAAATTCTGGAGGCGCGCCAAGACTGGGTGACACTGGAGAAAAATGGCTTAATAATCATAAAAAGGATCATTTTCCCCAAGGAGAGTGGATTTTAAATGGCACAAATGCCAACGGCTTTGGGTTTTATTATTGCTCGAGGAGTTCAGAGTCGAAGGCTTATCATCATGATAATAGCAGATGACTAAAGAACATTTGTGAGATGAACATGCCTGGGAATAATAGTGCAGAGCTGCAGCCTCATCGCGTTCGAGGACGGTGTTTGATTCTCCACCAGGCTCAGGCTCCCTATGAGAGCTGCCAGTCCACGGCTCGGTGTTGAGACAGCCCACCAGCAAAAGAAAGGCTTTCAACAACGTTGCTATGGATATAAATGTTGGAGCTATTGGTTGTGGTTATTTTTAGTGCACTGGTGCCAATTTAGTTGCTCTGTCCTGAAGGCTCACATAAAGGAGAAGGCAGCTTGCTGGCTGGGGATGGCCCCAACCTCTCCATCCTGCTCGGGTTGCAAACCATCTTGGTGCTGAAACTGGAACCATGGTTCGATCCTGCAAAGCCCTGGGTTGGCTTGTATGTGGCCAGGAAGGTGCTGTGCACACATGGGGGCTATAAATCAGGCTATTGCTGATTTATTATGTCCCCAACGGCGTCCTGCAGACTTCTTGCCTCTCTTACTTTGGCCCTGCCAAATGCTGCTCATCTGCATAATCCTCCTGCCCACTAAGGAGGCTCTGAATCATATCTGCAGCCTCTCAGGCTGGTGGCCTCGTGCCCTGGTTTGGAGGGAAGGAGGTGGGGAGGGCAGGCAGGGGCTGTGCTGCTGAGGCTGATTTGGGGGAAATGGGACATTGGGTACAGGCTGGGGATGGATGGACACCCCTCCAGCAGTGTCCCCACTTGGGCTGAACTCACCTAAGACGGCCGGTGCCACTTGCCTGAATCACTGGCCTCACCGTGAGAAAGCCCAGCCTATGGAGGAGATGGCACCTGGTGACCTCGAGACAACTGAATTACCCTCTGGATTTAAAATCATTTGAAAATACTACGTGTTCAACTTCCCCTCTCAAGCAGCGGTGGAAAAAGCATCCAGAAGAATTCATCAGCTGCGTCAGACACACCGTGCCGTGCCTGCAGGAGATGCTCCCTGGGATGGTCCGCGCAGCACCAGCAGCCTTCATGGCAGCACTGCCCTGGTGCCGGGCATGGAACGCAGCTGCACAGCTCTCTCTCGAGGCTTCCCTGTGCCCGCCGAGTGCCTGCGAGGCGTCAGGAAAGGAGCAGGTTCTTTGGTGGGGTTAATTTGTTGCTTTGTTTTCTGCAAGATACTTTAACTGTAATTAAAACCCAGCAGCCGGCGGGAAGGAACATGCAGGCGCCGCGGAGCTGAGCGCAAGCAGAGGCAGTGGTTGGGTTTCGCCCCCTGCTGTGTTGCCCTTGGCTCCCCTCGCTGGTGTTATCCGCATTCAAAATTAACACTGTGCTGCTTTCCCCGCTCATTTTCTTCTCTTTCTGACAGCGAGTGGGGACTGAAGCCTGGCAGTTTGTCACAGAGGTGAGAGACGATGCAAAATTCATCCCCTGCTTATACAGTGCAGCCTGCCCTGCGCCCTCCCTTCACACAAGGCACATTTTACCACTGGCTGCCACAGGTCCTGGCCAGTTGGCCTTCACCCTGCAGGGTGCTGCCCAGCTCCCATCGAGGTGGGGGGCAGATGCTGGGGGCTCAGGGCTCTGCCTGCTCCCCCAGGTGCTGATTAGGCTGCCGGTCTCGGAGCCAGACTCAGTTCTCAGCTCTCAAGCTGTACAGCACAGACAACAGAGCTCTCCGACCTTGCAAGGGTTTTGCAAGATAAATCTATTAAAGATTTAAAACGCCAACTCCCAGCTACTCAATAAACCCCTGCTGATAATACAGAACCAAGCAGACCTTAGATAACACCAGTATTTTTTTGCTTAACCCACGACTCTCTGAGGAAATGAATACAAAGCCTAAATTGCTCACAGGGTGGGGGCACCCCCGATCCCACCCAGGCATCGCAAAGCAAATATCCAAGGGCATCATTCCAACTGCAGCACCACACGAATGGTCACGGAATCACAGAATCATCGAATCACTAAGGATGGAAAAGACCACTCAGATCATCACATCCGACCA
Source organism: Perdix hodgsoniae (assembly GCA_035772895.1). NCBI lineage: Eukaryota > Metazoa > Chordata > Aves > Galliformes > Phasianidae > Perdix > Perdix hodgsoniae. Next base: position 5,735,279 of record JAPSGF010000047.1, on the reverse strand, counting down.
CCCCCACCCCATCGGCACGGCAAAGACACAAAGATGGAATAGCAAAGGGGAGCCATTGGTACCGTTGACAGTGAGGGTCACCTCGCGCTCCCCCGCGCCCACCCGCGGCACCACAGCACGGCACACGTATTTCCCAGCATCTTCCTGGCGGACGGACTTGAGCGTCAGCTTGTTCTCATTGCTCAGGACCTGGAAGAGAGGAGGGGGCCAATTTCAGGGCAGGTGGTGGGAAGTCGAGCAGGAGAGCTGGCAGCCCCCAGAGCTCTGGATGGCTGGGGGAAGATCTGCTGCCTTTGGCAAGCTGCACCCTGGGCAGCAGCACCCTGCCCTCCTGCCCTGGCAGTGCAATTAAGAGCTTCAGGATATCTTGATAAGTGCTGATCTGGCTGAAGCTGTCAGCACAATGCCAGCACCGGGGCATGCAAATAATGTGGCTTTTGAGCAGTGTTTCCAATTATCCATGCTGGAAACGCACACCCTGGGGCTAATTCCTCTTGGTTAACCTCGCCTCTCTCCTAGGAGTCTGCACATTGTATTCCCCCCACCCCTCCTTCCTTCTCAAAATGCTACACAGTGCCCACAGCCAAGGGCTGAGCTGGAGCTGCCTGGAGGCCCCAGGCCAGCAGAATTGGCCAAATGGAAGCTGAGAGAGCATCTCTGTGTGCTGATACGTGTGGGTAAGCAGAGTGCTGGAGTGTGGCTGGGGCTGTGCACTGAGGGTCAGGGAGCCCCCATGCACTGCTCGGTAAGCTTTGAGAAAAGGGAACAGCAGCTCTGCGGTGTGAAGGCACTGCCTGTGTGCAAATCACTGTGATAACCAAGAGAAACAACAGCTGCCACTGTGGGATGGGAAGCCAGGGGATTACAGACCCAGTGGGATTCCTCGGCTGCTTCAAGCTCTCAGCTTGCCCAAGGCTGTGATGGTTTGGGAAAAACTCCCCAGCAATGAGGGCAGTGATTTCCCCATGCTCAGCGATTGCCTTCCAGGGTCACAGAATCACGAAACATCCCGAGCTGGAAGCGCCCCATGAGGATTATTGAGTTCAGTTCCTGGCTCCACACAGACACCCGAAATCAGACCATGTGTCTGAGAGCACCGTCCGATCTCACCAAAGCAGGGGGATCCACGCAGAACCTCACGTCCCACTGCCCTGCAGCGACCCTTACCACGCCTGAGCCCCGCTTCATCCAGACGATGGTGAGGGAGGGGTTCCCAGTCCAGGCACAGTTGAAGACGGCATCGGAGCCCAGGTCAACGAGCAGGGACTGTGGTTCTGTTGCCATCCGGGGCCCAACTGCACAGAACAGAGCAGCGTTACCCCACCAGAGCCCCAAAGCAGTGCAGTCCACAGCCAGGAGGAGCTGCAGACCCGCTGGGGTACCAAAGGGACACAGCCATATGGGACACCCAACCCATGGCACCCCACAATCCCAAAGACCCCAGGAAGCCTCCAGCAGGGCTGTGTGAGGCAGGAGGAGACCACGGCCCCACGCATGGAGTGAGAGCCCAACAAATCCTGCTCAGGGAAGCTGACGCCCCCCCAGCTGTGACCAGCAGCGCTGGCAAATTACTCACAGTAGACATCCACGGTCCTGCTGATGTTGGTGCTGCCCAGCGCGTTGGTGACCTCGCAGGAGACGGGCTCAAAGAAGAAGGTGTGGTCCACGACGGTTTCATAGAAGTCACCAGATGCTTCCTTTATCACCTGGCCTTTCTTCGCCCACCTGCAGGACAAGGAAGCAGAGCGGTGTTGCACTGCTTTCCATTTGCCAATGACAGCAGGGATGGGATGAGGACAGTGTGTGCTGGTAGAGAACACAGCGCCCCTTCTCTGCTGGCCAACACCGCTGGCATTCCCACCACAAAAACACCACAAACCTTCTCAGCTTCGTCCTGCTTCCACCCCCTTTCCCCTTTTCTTCTATTTTTTTTTTTTCCTCCAGTGAAAAAGAACTCCATCCCTTGAAGGCAGCTGAAATAACATCACCCTGGAAAGCCAAGCTGGCATTTGCAGCTCTACAACTTGCAAATTGTCTCACAGAACAAGCTGTCAACTCAGCACTTGAATTAAGCCGCTGTTTGCCAAACAATGAGCAAATGTGACCTAACGGGGCACCATCTGGCAACCTGCCACTCCAGAGAGGGTGGAGAGAACTGGAGGTGCTGTCATGCAGTGTGAAACTCCATCCGCTCCTGGGAGGAAGGAAAAGAGAGCGGAGGAAAATACAATAAATCTCCCCAAAAGAGCGATGGGGCCATTAGAAAGGAGAGGCTTTCCCCAAGGAACTGCTGATGTTGTGCTGGGGCGGCTCTCTTGTGGTGGGATGATTGGGGACAGGGGATGTGCTGGGCAGGGGAGGTCGGACAGACAAATCCTAAAGGCCCACGGGTGTGAACCTATTGGGATGAGGACGGGAGAGCTGTGAGGCATCACCCTGCAGCCAGAGCGGCTCGGAAGAGAGGTATTAGCAGCACAGATGGAAGCTGGTTTGTATGCACTTATCTGCTCTCTCTTCTCATTTATCTTCACACCTCTAATGGATGCTGACTGGCTGCTCCAGCTTCCCCACGCTGCCTTCCTCCCTGGATTCCCCCTTCAATAATTAATCAGGAGATGCTGCTTGGATTTTTAGGGCTGTGATTGACGAGGGAAGCTCCAGGTATGGGAAAATCAGCACAAGTGACACCTTCCAGTCACTGCTCCAAAGATAAATCACATTTGGGTGCTGCTTTCCTCCTTCCAGATGTAATGAAACTGAAGCTTTGCTGCTTTCCTTGATGACTCTGCCCCCATCCAGGTGCACCTCCAGACTCCGTAGCCCACTGGGTTTTGCCGCGTGCACCAGATGGTCAAAGCCATTTCCTGGAGTCATTAACGTTGGTGGAGGTCACCTCAGATCATCGTTTCCTTGCAGTGACTGACAGCACACCTTGCTGGTGCCCACTGAACACGCACAGCACCGTGTTTTGCAGCAGCCCGACCCGCCTGCCCTGCGGGGGGCAGGGAGCACATCTCCAGAGAACAGAAGTTCTGTGGCTCAGCAGCAGCCCAGAAAAACACATATGAAGCAACCTCACACAGTGCTTTCTGTGCGTGTTCAAAACCCATCGCTTCTGCAAAACTAGCTTTGCCGAGCGTAGAGATGTGTCACAAACAGCAATTTTTCGTGCTTCAGCAGAGATCAAGGTTCTTGCTCCAGTTTTCCAAGGCTTAACACTGCTAAATCAATGTGGCTGAACAAGCAGTATGGATCTTTCATAATGTCAAATCGGTTTTTAATAACGATGGCTGATAACCCTCCTGTAAAGCTCCTCACCATGCGCTCGCAGACAGCCGAAGGCAAATTCCTCCTGGTTTTAACAAGCCCGTAACGCGCCTTGCTCACCTATTAACCTCTCAGTAATTATTTATAAGCAGAACGTAAACAAAACGCAGCCAAGAAGACACACAGGATGTGCAGGTCCTGCCCGAGGCCAGCAGCTCAGTGTGTCTGCATCTCAGCACCCTGCCCAGCACAGCACCTCCAAATCGCCCACAGGATGCAGGGGGAGCCTGGCCTCCCCCAGCCCATTTTGTTGCTCTCTCCCCTTGCAGGTCGGTGCAGCCCACAGGGCAGAGCTCACAGGCTTTGATCTGGGGAGCCCAGCCTGCTACTTCCACCTCTGCCAACGCTTTATTAATTTGTGCTGGCGAGCTTGGCTCAAAGGGGATTTTCTTGCTTGATCTTCACCTGCCATGAAGCCATCGGTGGTTGGCTGTTTGCTCCCTCCCCTTTCAGCCACGCTGAGATGCTGGCTTGAGGCTCAGACCTTCACTCCATCCTTTGTTTCACCCTCTTGTAATCTCTTTCGAGTGCCTCCTCACCCTGCAGCTTCCAGCCCTTCTTCTACCACTATTTGGTGCTTCCTCCAAATTCATAGCATCGTCCTGAAGCATTTACACACAGCCAAGGTGCCTCCATGGTTCTGTGCCAGACGTATATTTACCTCCAGGTCCCTTCCAAACCAGCCCATTCCACGACTCTATGACCATCTGATGCATCTCCATCATCTTGCTGCTGCCTCTCTCCCCCAAAGCAGAACATCTGGGTGCGGGTGATGAGTTCCATTTGATGTTCCCAAGCTCTCTGCAGCTCCATGGGGATGTTTCTTCGGGTGCAGCACCACTGCCCTCAGTTCAGCATCTCCCTCATCAACCCCAGCGATGGCGAAAAGTCGAGTTCAAAATGGAGATTTTGACGCAAGCTTCAGGAGCCTGTTCTTCTTCCCGTGAGACTGCACCCACTTCTGGGCTCACGGAGCTGCAGGAGGGCACTGTGCGCCCATAGCATGGCAGGAAGCAGCAGAGCACCGCCAGCGCGCGCTTCATCTGGCTGAGCTCAGCACAGCAAATAAATTCCTCTGTCTGCAACAAGAGGACTTGTAATTCCTCAACAAATGGCATGTGAGAACAAGCTGTTTAGGGGAATTTGTAGCCCTGTCATGTAGCAGCCCTCCCAAGTGACACCAGACGGGTTCGGTGCCGCCTGGATGAGTGAGGTGAGAACGTGCAAGCCTGCTCGCTTGGTACTGCAGCTGCTTTCCTTCTCTCCAAGCTGGGCAGCACCCGAGGCTGGCCCCTCCTGGCCCCTCCAGCCAACAGTGCTGCAGGGCAGTGAGCATTTCCCCATGGCAACAAGCTCTGGCTGGAATGGATTTGTTCTGGAGTGCCATTCCCCTGCTCCCATTCATTGTTTTCCACCAACACCGTGCAGTGACAGCAGCATCCTGCCCACTGCTGGCTGTGCCCTGCGCACAGAGGGGCTGCTCTGACTGAGTGCACCCCGGGGAGGCACAGTGAGCTGCAATTTTTAATTAACAATGCAAAATGAAGCAGTTGCCTGCCATATAAATTGTGTTTACTAAGAGCGACTTAAAATAGATAAATATTTTCTCGGACACGTTTTAATTGCTTAATAAAAGTACCGAGAACACCCACAAATACCTTAAATAAAAGCATGGCTCGCAGAATGAATTAATTAACATTTCATTCCTGGGAATGGCTATTAATTGCTACAAATTGCTCAGAGAATGGTTCTGTTGTTTTACTGCCAGCGTTGCTCACTCTGCAATGTGGCAGCTCCTGCACATCCCCAAACAGCAGCTGCCCACAAGCATCACCCTGTGCCCTTCTGCATACCCTATGGGGGGTGGGATGGGGGGAGGGAGGAGGATGCTGTTTCCTTGCTGCCCGATCCAACAGTGACGTCCTATTGAGAAGTGATGGAACATCTTGTTGCTCCCTGCCTGGCTGCAGTGAGATGCATCAAGCAAATTATTGTCTTATTAAAAGTAAATCTCCATCACGGTGATCTATAGGGTTGCTCCTCTCATAGCGTATCCCTCGGCCACATGTCAGCAATACACCCAGCATCCTTGCCAATGGCCCTGCAGCTCCCAGACAGCTCTGCTGCCCCCTATGCTAGGAGCAGAGCTCAGATGACACAATGGACAGGGGAGCCCCGGTGGCACCAGGAACAGCCCAGCATGGAGCCAAAGGTGTGACTGCTCACAGAGCATCCCCCCTGCAATCCCTGGAGATCACTGCACCAATTATAGGTACAGATACATTATTCTACAGTGGCAGGCTCCCTGCCATGCTTGGGTGAGCCCATTTTATCCCAGGCACAATTAGTAATTAACACCTCTGCTAAAGGGCTCCACAGGTCTCCTTCAGAGCTTTCATTAAGCAGCTGCCAGGTGCATCTCCTTTTCTTTCGGAGCTGTCTGCAGAAGCGCAGTCGGAGCCGCTGTCCTGGGTCTCCATCCCTGAAGGTTTCCCACGTGAGTGGAAGCACAGCTTGGTGCCAAGGTTGCTAATCCTTTCCTTCAGCAACAAATAAGCAGTGAGGCCAAATTGCCACCTTCTCCCAAGTTTCAAGAGCTGGAGATGTCAGGCTCAAGTCCCAGACAAGGACACGTTTGGCGTCTGATTGCACTCGCTGCAATGCACAGGTTGCTGCCACTGGGGTTTGATTGTTTTTCAACACTCTGGGGTTTTGATGATGATAATAACACCTCGCTGTGCGGAAGAAACCTCTGTCTTGATTTCCTCTCTAATCTCAGCTTCGCCGTTCCCCCTCCTGCCCAGCCAGCAATGAGCCTGATTGCTCATCAGACCATCTGCCATGTATGGGGCAGGTTTTCCTTGCTGTCAGCGGGTCCTGGGGGTGGGAAAAATCAGTGTGAGGCACTCAGAGTACTCCAAAGCCCCCCCGGGGGTGGATGGGGGGCTGGGCTCAGCTCTGCAGAGAGCACACTGTGCTGTGGATGTGCTGAGCACATGGGTGCCCCATAGACCATTAGCATTGGAGATGGGCAAAAGTTGCTATGCTGTCCTGGTGTGTCACTGCTGTGCTGATGGTATGGAGGGAGGGGAGTGGGCTGATGGCTGGGCTAGATGACATTAGAGTGTCTGCAACGTTAACGTTCCTATAATTCTAACCCAGTAGATTCACTTTCTACTAATGCAAAATAATACAGGCAACACATGAGTGAAGTAGAACAAAGTTGCAAATTAACCAGTTTGCTCATCTTTTTGCTGTAAAATTCCTCTATTTTCTGTCCATCCATCCCCAAACTCATTCTCCAGTCACTATTCTTGAAGCCTCTCGAATCCCCTCAGAGCAGCCTGGTAACAACACTGCTCATCTGAGATTTGTATGCCAACAGAAAACAGTCCAACGTGGCAGCGTGCTGATAGAACAGACTGACCCATAGGAGCTCTGCGATTACCTGCTGACTTCTGCACAATGCAGCAAGAAATGCTTCAAAAAAAGAAAACTCAAAAAGCAAAAACCATTAAGTCCTTAATTACACACTCCAATAGCAAAGCAGAGCTGAGCATTGAGCACTGCTTGGTGCTTTACAGACAAGTGGCCTTATAATCCAGAGCCAACAGCTTGCGCTCTTCCTTTGCTTTTATATTTGCCAACAGCTTCTGGAGAGTTTGCAGAGCAATCAAATCCCAAGGACAGCTCAGGTTAGCAGTCACTCCATGAACTGGTGCTGGATGAGACCACAATCCCTCTCCACTGGGATCCAGTGGGTCTATTCTGGGAAGCCAGCATCCACTGGATATTCTCTGTCCTGTACCACACAGCCCCTGAACTGGGCTGCTGCTTGCATCTACCCTGGCAGCTCATTTCAGCAGAAACAACATTCCTAATGAAGCTTCTTGGGGGAATTAGGCAAATTAATAATAACCGAGGTCAACTGCATCAGCACAGCGCCTACACTTCCCCATCCCAGAAGGAGCAGAGCACTCCCTGTGCACACGCTGCACCCTGTTCCCCATCCCTTGCATGGAAGCCAAAAAACCACGGAGCTGAAGGTCTCTTAAATCAACGTCTCTTCCAGCTTGGAAGCTGTAAGAGGATTCATTATTTATATCACAGAAACACAAAAGCTTAGCATATTTTAAGCTGTCTGAAATGACTTCAAGGCAACTCATCCACTCTTCCCCCCTCCCTCCTCCCCCCCAACAAAGCACATTGAGATGTCTCCAAATGGAGCAGTGGGAGGAAACCCTTCAGAAAGAGGAAACACACAGAAAGACTGAGGGAGAGAAAGCAGAAAGCTATGATCTGCCCGGAGATCACCGAGGAATGCCCAACGTTCCATGTGAGATGTGAGCACAGCCCTCATTGCACGGAGGTTTTGGCTGGAGGGAAGCATCACGGTGCTGCAGCCCAAGGTGGCAGCAGGTCTGCAGGTGCTGTGTGTCCTTTCTTTCCTTTCCCCCTTTTTACACTTACAGTTTAGTCACAGCATCTCTAATTTCCTTAGATCTGAAGCCACCTCATGAGACTGGAAGGGAATGATAGAGAAGAAAGATGGGGGGAGGAGGGAGACAGTAATCTTGTAAAAGTCAGTTTTGAAAAATCAATTTTCTTGTGTGACAAGATTTGCTTAAGGCTTTTCATTCTGTGAAATCAGTCCATCACCCTGCGGGAGCACAGGAAGGAAGTGGCAAGTGTGGTTGGGAATATCTCAGATTAAAGACTGCTAAATTAGGCTTGAGGAGCTCCCAGCTCTTCACAAGGAGAGCAGAACTACGGCCAGCACTGCGAATGACGCTCCCCTCCTTATCCCCTTCTCATCCCCAGGAGGCTCTCTTGAAGGAGAGGTGACTGATAGGCTTGGGAAAACGCAGCTCTGGGTCACTGCCAACCTTCCTGGCTAGAAGTGGTAGCAGCTTGGCATGATCAAAGCCATGTGGTCTCTGCTCATGTCCAGAGCAAAGCTTGCTGGAAATGAGTTGCCCTGGATCAGGCTCATTCCAACAGTGGCAAACCCCAGAGCACAAGCAACAGAACCACAGAACCACACCTGGATTGGAAGGCACCTCACAGGCCATTGCCCCACCCCCACCATGGGCTGGGTGCCCCCCAGCTCAGGGTCCACCCACAGCCTCAGGCACCTGCAGGGATGAAGCACCACAGCTCTGGGCACTGCCAGGGCCCCACTGCGTAAAGACATTCCTCCTCACAACTCACCTAAGTCTCCACTTCCAGTTTAAAGCCACCCCCCTCACCCTGTCACTACCTGCATCTCAAAGGCTGTTGACGCCTCTTGATGTTGCCAACCCCCCAGGACACACAGCCAACCCCCACTGTGCCCTGGGAGCTGAGAACCCATTTTGGGGTGCCCAGCCCCTGGCTGCAGAGAGGCTGCTCTGCCTGGAACCCCATCATAACCCAACAGAAATGAGGATCTGATGCCTAACCCTTGCAGGGCTCTTTGGATTTCCAAAACCAGCCCACTGACCTGGCCTCACCCATCACCACGCCATGCAAGGCTGCATCCCTGCTCCTGCAGCACACCAGCGAGAAAGGCTCCACTCAACTTCTGTGCATACGGCTGAACGTCATCTTTTGGCCAAAATGAATGGAATTGGATTCCCTTCTTCTGCTCTTTGATGCCACAATCTCTTATTTCAAGTGAAACATTGCTATTTTTTAAGCCCTTTCTGCAAATCTCACTGGGGGTCCTGGTAGGAATGGAGATGGCCACAGCTGTGGGGCACCCCACATCCCAATCCGCTCTGCACAGCACAGCAATCCTTAGGAACACAGCAGCAAAAAGCTGATCTGAAAGTCTCCACCACCAGCAGCTCGTGCCAGCCGCTTCATCACTCATTTACTTCGTTATCTTTAATCACCGCTCCATCAGGAAGCGATGCTCACCACTACAAAGTGCTTTCCTTCCTCCTCCTTTCTTTTTTTTTTCCTCTGCTTTCCGTCAGATTCTCCCTCCGTTTCGCTCTCTCCTCATTAGTCTGAGCTGCCTCTGAGCATCTCCCACACGTGTTCCCATTACCCTGACAAGCCGGGGAGTGGGATGACAAATCTCCCCATCCCCACACCTCACCATTCCTGGTGTCACCTGCAGCTGCATCCCAGCAGCTGCGAGATTTGTGCCTTTTATTTTACTTCATTTTTTTCCAAGCTCCTCTCTCCCCGTTCAGTGGGAGTTGGCAGATGGGGCTGACGCATCGCAGAGGAGATCTGAAGAATTCGTTTCTCCTTACTTATTTATTTATTTTTATTTCCCCAGCTTTCATTTTCACTTCAGAGCAAAGGTCCGGTTGTCTGGGAAGGAGCTACAAAGGCAAACCCAGGCAGAAAAACAGAGAGAGTCAGAAAAAAATGCTACAGTGCCAATGACTTGAGACCTCTGTGCTCTTCGCATTCATTTCAGCTCCCCCTTCCATGGCATTTTCTTGTGTCTATAAATTAGACTTACTCCATCACTGCTGTGAAATGCCCACAGGCCCTTTCCTGCACTGCCTCCTTATGCCCTCTGGCCACCCTGGGCTGCAGGAGGCAGCTGGGACGCGACAGCAGATCTGAGGACAGCACACGGTTGGCAGAGTCCTGATGCTGCACCGATGGCAGCCGTGGTCAGAGGAAGAGGAGGGAGCAGAGGGGAGCAGTGATGCTGCAAGGAGCCTTGATGCAGGGGGAGGCAGCAAAAATAGGGGGCTGAGAAGGGCTTTATGTGGGATGGCTGAGGGGAAAAGGGCCCTTAACTGGCTGAAGAACCACAGTGGTTTGGAGGGGCTGTAGTGAGATGGATGTAGGGCTCACACATTGCTGGCTACTCTGCAGCACATTTTGAGGCCTGACAGCCCCTTTTAAATAGTAATAGAGATGTGGCTGTCATTTAATACAAGCTTAACATTTCAGATTTTCCTTAATTAATAGAGGCAGCTGGGGAAACAAAGGAAGGTGCCGGCCATGGTATGTTCCCAGCTATATGAAGCCCTCGGGAATGTCAGGCCAGGGGATGCTTGTCCAAAAGAGCAGCAGAAAGTCAGCAAACAGCAAGCACCCGGCTCCTGGGAGATGCTTTTCCAAGCTATCTGAATCCAGGCCTTCACCTGGGAGCAAAGATGCAGTGTAATCCATTACAAGAGCTATGGAGAGAGATCTACTCCTCATGCCCACATGGTAACTCCCCCAACTGTGTGATCCTGGCAGCAGAAAACCCTTCCCAAGACTCTTTCTTCCTAAAGACCTTCTATTCCTCATCCTGTGGTGCAATTCTCCCTGTTCTGATGCGCTCCTGGCTTTGCTTCTTGGTGACCTGCTGTCACACAGCAGCACACTGTCACTGAGCGCACAGAGCTGAGCAATGCCAGGCCACCAGCGCTGGGCTGGGGCCATCTCAGTTAACGCCAAGCTGCGGTGGTGGGGCTTCCAACAAAGTGGGGGGCACCCATTCCTGGAAAACTTGACTTCTCTGTCTCCTATTTTAAGAATAACCGCAGTGAGATACTCGTGATTTTCTCCTGCTCTTCTCAGAGCCCACAGATACCAAGTGCAGCTCTCCTTCATGAAATGCTGTAACATGATGGAACGCACAGCAATGATAGCAGAGCAGCAAAGCCCCAGGCTGCAGCAAGTGAGGATGCGCTCAGCACAGTGGTTGCAGACACAAAAACACTGCATACAGGTGCAGAAATGAAGAAAAAGAACTGCTTACCCTTAGAAAGCCTCAGGTAGGCAGGGATCTCCAGCAGGATCCCCTCACCTCCACTGCTGGCCCTTAAATGAGGGCTGGGAAGGGGTGGATCCTGGCTGCAGCCCTTCCATCACTCAGTGCACTGCACGCACCTGAGCTGCCCTGGGTTGGCCCTGCCTTCCCCCCAGGTGCTCCATCACTGCTTCAGGCCATGACTCAGCACTGCCATTACACCACGTCTATCCAAACCCCACCAAACCTGCCAGCCTTCCCCACCAAGACCCGCATTCAGACCCCCAGAACAGCACCTCCCTGCTTGCCCCTCTGCAAGCACAGCAAGTCGCCTCTTTTCCTTCTTCCTGCTCCAGGCAGGACACTGCCTCCCGCTGGGTGCATTCAAGCCCCACTGCCTTTAAAGAAAAGCTCTTAAAAAAGCAGTTGAGTTCGGATTAATATTTGATGAGTGACAGCGTGCTGTTGATTCAAAGATAAAACGGTGTTTTCCAAACACAAAGGTCCTTTCTGCAGAGCGGAGCCCGCGGAGCAAACAAACAAACATCGCTCCCTCCCCACCCCCTGCTGCCAGCCCAGGTGTGGGGAATGGGAAGCCCAGCCCTGACCTGCAGTGGGGATGCAGGAGGGGCTCTGTCCATCCGAGCATTCAAATTCAGCCCAGTGTAGGCAGGGGGAGACAGCTTGGCCCACACCAAACACAGCCCCCCTTCGCCTATAGGATGGGGGAGCCCACCCTGCACCCCAGCCTGGCAGGTGGTGCAGGAGAGTGGCTTAAAATGCCCCATCTTGACTGCGACTGCAAAAAGAACACTGTGTGGAGATGTCTGCTCGCCCTGAGGATGAGAGCGCTGCATCAGTGCACCAGAGTGAGGCATTTATTACTGCCCTGCCTACAGCTGCTCCCCATCGCTGCAAAAATAATCATCATCATCAGAGGAGCCCAAAAGGCTGAGGGACTCTGCCTCCTGCAATATTAAACTTTCCCATTTTCTTCTGCCATCTTAAAGATTCTCTTTCTTACTGCAAGTGATAAATAATAACAGCAAAAAAAAAAAAAAACAACCAAAAAAAAACCACCCCACAGACACACAGCAGACATCAAACGCCAAGGGAAGATTGGCAAATGGAGAGATCTGAAGTGAGCAAAGAGGAGGCCTGGTTGTGAGTCGGTTCACGTTGCTCTGACTTGTGTTTCTTTCCATTAATTTTATTCTCCATCACAGGTGGCAGAGCCACGGCGACAGCTATTTACTCTCTTGCCTTCCCATTCCTGCCCGTTGGCTTGCAGCAGCAGCAAACCAGGAAATTGCCCAACAGCCTTTGGGTGTTCACTGCCCAACAGTGACACTGAAACAGGTGGGAGAGGTCATAGGATCATAGGACAGAAACACAGAGTGGTTGGGTTGGAAGGCACCTTACAGCCCACCCAGTTCTGGCCCCGCCATGGGCTGGTTGTGCCTCCCAGAGCACCTGTGGCCTTGGGCACCTCCAGGGATGGTATGTGGAAGTGGTGCCAAGGGACCCTTCAGCAGCTTGGGTGGGAAACGCAGTGCTGGAGCAGCACGGAGCCCCAGAGCTAAGCAACATATCTGGTGCACAATGCCAGATAGACCGAAGACCTCCACGTCCCCTGCTGATGCCCCCCATGTCCTCCAGCACAGCCCCGTGTCCTGTGCAGCAGGGGACGTGGCAGTGGCACTGCACGACTGTCCTGCTCCCATGTAAATGCAGACTGAGGGGGCAGCTTGCTCATGTATTCACGGCATGGACGGCGCTGCCTATGGATTTATGCCCAGAAAAAGGGATTTATGGTGTTTAGACATTTTCCTTTGTGTTCAGAGCTGTTTACAGACAAACATATTGGGAGGTATTAAAAATAAATGCCGACTGCCGACCACGATCTGATATTTCTATCTGAGGATGAGGGAAGCCATAGGAAGGAAATATATCAGCCTGCTTCTTTCCGGGGGGAGGGAAATCCACCACTCCTCTCTGTTCCCAGTGTACTTCTCTGCGTTTGTTTTTAAGGCAGACCAAGCTCATCCTGGCTCACGCTTCTTACCCTGCAGCTCCTGGTGCATGGCAATGGGCTTTCCTGCTCTGCCTTTCCTGGGGTGCCCCTGAGCCATGGACTCCTGCATCCCGCTGCCGCGCGATGCTAAAGCCTTAAATCCTCCTCTCTCCTCCCAGCTGGGATATCCTGTGCTGAGTTTTGATGCTGAGAATTCTGCTGTCTTGATGAAACAAGTGGAGGGCTACGGGGTCTTTGGGGAGGGAAATGACTTGCCCTGATCAATCAGAGCCATTAGGAGAAAGGAAGCCCCGCTGCGTGCTGCTGAATCCTGTTTGCTTGTCGCAGTGGTAGAGAAAAAGCTGTGTGTGATGTTAACATGTTAGGGGAACTTAAGAAATCAAAAGCCCGAAGTGCTTGAATTTTTCATGCCTCCTCTTCTTTTCTGAAGAAATCCAAACCAACCTAACCTTTTATGGGAAAACATAACCCGAAAAATGTGCCATTAACTAAGATCCATCAGGAAATGAATCACTTTGCAGCAAAGGAAACATTTCTTCTCCAAAAGGGCAGTGCTGCACTGCACAGCTGTCCATGGATTTGGGGGGGTCACCCCCTGGAGCTGCACCAAAACTGCAGGGATGTGGCACTGAGGGATGTGGGCACTGGGCACAGTGAGGGTGGGGATCTAGGAGGTCTTTTCCAGCCTTAATGATCCTGTGATGCTTTGAAAGCAGGCAGCAGCCCCAGGGATGGCAAAGGGATGGGGCTGTGAGATGGGATGGAGGGCACAGGGAGGGCTGTGTGTGGTGTGGGGACAGCCTGTCTGCTCCCCCTCCCAATGGTAAATACGAAAACAGGGCCATTAGTATCTTTGACATTCATTGACTTCTGAAATTAATAACTCTTCTGTGTAACTAGGAATGCAATTATTGCTTTGTTGTGCTGATAGCAGATATCCAGCCGGAAGGAATTGTTCCTACCAGCAAACTCAATTGTACCAATTAAGGCGTCCGCGTCCAACAGAGGTGGGTCACGGCAACCCATCCCCGAGGTAACCCATCCCTGATGTAACCCATCCCTGATGTAACCCATCCCTGATGTAACCCATCCCCAGAGGAGCCTCCTCTGCTGCTACAACCCCACGCTGGTGCACAAACAACACAGACTGCCTACATGTGCACCTGACTGCCAGCCCTGCTTCCCTCTGCAATGGTACGGCCTGCCTGCGAGGGCACGGCCACGGTGCACCCTACTCATCACTCCCTCCAACACTGCCCATTTGGACCGACTGTGGAGCGCCTGCACCACCTTCTGTCCACGTTTCTCCTCCTCTGATTCTCCCCTTTTTGGCCTCTCCAGTGCCAAAGTGCAGCTCCAGCCCACACCTCCCTCCTGAGCTCTGCTGGGCTGCACGTGGCTGCTCCTGTACCCACTGATGGCACTGCAGTGGTATTGTTCAAACCACAAAAGAGTGTGCACAAAGAAAAGGCATTTTCCAATTTTCACATAATAGGTTTTTCACTCATTTTTCCTATTACATTCTCAAACAGATGGCTCTGCCAGCTCTGTGCCAGGCCTCTGTCCTGCTTTCAGCGGGGATGGAGTTAATTTTCTTCCTATCAGCCGGTGTGGGGCTGTGCTTTGGGATTAGGATGGTTTGCTTCTCATAGCACCCTGCCAGTGATCATTCTGGGGGTGCACAATGGGAGAGGACTGAACTAGGACAGCTGGCCCAACCAGGACAAAGGGAGATTCCATATCGTAGGGCATCATGCGGAGCAATAAAACTGGGGGGGGAGGGGGAGTGTCTGGGAAGGGGCAGCTGATGATCGGGGACTGGTTGGGCTTCACTTGGCACATGGTGAGCAACTGCGTCGTGCATCACTTGTTCCGCATATCCGCTATCCTGTCCTGTCGAGCTCCCTTTATCTCCGCCCATGAATTTTACCTTGCTTTGCCTCCTGGCGCGTGGTGTTGAGCTGGATGGCTGCCTTACCTGTACTGCGTGACAGCGGGGTTGGCCTTGGCAGAGCAGTGGAACTTGACGGTGTTGTCCTCCAGCACCGGCTGTGGCTCCACGGACAGGTTCACCAGGGGGGGGTCTGCAAAGAGACAGGGATGAGCCCATCGTGCCTCCAAGCGCGGAAGGCAAAAGGCAGGGCAGCACTGAAGCTGTGAGGGCACAGAAGAATGGGCTGTGGGACCCCTTTGGGCCACACGAGGCTGTCCTGCTGCTCTGGGGCTCCTCTCCTCACCAGCTTCCCATCCCTGCTCCAACCCAAGCTGCTCCCTCCTGGCTGCCACGCCACGCGCTGCTTGACACAGCATCTCCCTTCAAAACCATTAGCACAGGCTCTGATTCCCGTTTAAGGAAATCAACCCGCTTTGAAGAGTTCCCATTTAATATCTTGCTGGGTAATGATGATCTTTTGTCTACCCGCTAACTTGAAAGTGGCATTTCTGCTCTTTCATCAGCCTAATCATCTCTGCCAAGTCCTTATTGGTGTCACAGGCCTCTCGGTTCTCCCGGCTGCTGCTCTGTTTCTCTTTTCCTTTTACAAGATAAGCATCCGAGTGCTTTAGCAGCAAACAAAATTTAGAAGAGAACTGATGAAAGCAAGTGAGAAAAGGGTGCAGCGCTGAGATGGATAATAAGAATATCCAGAACAGTTTTAATTTCTCCTGTTGTCTCGGGGTGGGGGTGGTGGTGAGGGGGTGGTGGACTTTCAGCTTGAGGTAGGGAGAATGAGAGATCGTTAAAGGGAAGAAAATACTTCGTGTGACAACATCCGACTGCCACCTCTGCCCTCCTCCTCACTGACACCCCTGCAGCGTTGGGCACCACTCTGCGCTGTGTCCCCATGACCCCATGGCAATTCACTCAGCCGGAGCCCTGAGTTGTTGCCAGCAGAGCCACCTGCCTTTCTGATGGGAAATTATGACGGGAAATTATAGGTATTTTCAATTTACCCTAATCTCATTTTAAAATGTGCAATTCAAATCACAATAAAGATGGGCGCAGTTGGGAATATAAATGAGCTTCACTAACATAACAGCCCAGAGATATATAGCGCGCTCCTAATTCATTCGCAGGCATCCTGACACTTCCCCATTGTTATACAACAACAGCTAATCACCTTCCTTTGTTAAGTATGAATCACACTTCTCTTTAGTAGCTTCCCCATTGTTTGATGGTTTAGTGGCTGTGCCTACGATTTACAGAGGAGCCTCTTTGTATTAAAATGAGCCCGGCTTCCTCACACTCCAAATAATAATAAAAAAAAGTAGATTAAAAAAGAGAAGGAGCAAAGGAAATGAATTACAGTCTTTGATCTTCCCTCTCACAGGTGGGTTTGGGCTCCCCAGTACCGCACTGAGGTGCCGCGATGAGTGAGCGTTTGGGGGTATTTTATGGGGAAAAAGAAAAGGCACAAAGTGTCACTCATCGGGACGGAATTCCACCCGGTTAGAGTTAGAAGTCCTGCCCGGCTTCTTGTAATTCATGCGAGCAATGGGATCAGAGCCGGGGGAGAGAGGGCGCGTCCCTGCCGGCGCACCGACCCAGCGCTGCAGAGCCGCGGCCGGCACTGCGCTGCCCGGAGGAGCCGTGCTGGGTGCGAGGCAGCAGCAGGAGGAGCTGGAAGCAGAACGTGGTGCCTCCAGCCCTGATGGAAAGCGCGAATGGGAACGCACTGCTGCGCCGCCAGGCTGAGCACCGTCAGCAGAGAAAGTCACCCACAACCCAAACATGTGGACCTGCTCAAATCTCTTCTTGCCATGAAATGAAGGTGGAAAAATGAGTAACTGCACACACGTGTGTGTAGGCTTGGAGCAAATGGCTTTGGATAAGCAATAACCCCGCTCCTCCCATCCCAGCATGCTGGATGTGAATTTCCATAGAGCCACTGGGCTCTGGCAGTATAAATAGTTTATGGCATATCAAACTATTAAACACGATTTTAATCCCACTTGTGATGTTCGGTGCATAACTCACAGGAGGCTGACTTTGATGTGGCTGGTGGAACAGAAATCACATTGAACAGATGTTCCAGCTGGAGTTGCTTAGTGTTTCCATTACAGACTCAGGCTTTTTTTTTTTTTTCTTTTCTTTTCTTTTTTTTTTTTTTTTCCTTGGTTCCTTTTCCTCTCTTTTCTATTTTTTGGAAGGTGAAGGTGTTTATGACTCAGCTCTTTCCCTGCTGCCCAGGCTAAGACTGGCAGTGCCTATGTGGGACTGAAGGGAGCCAGTCTTGTGCTGCACAGGACACAAACCAAGGCACCTCTGTGCAGAGTGCAGGCTGCTTAACCCATGCTGGTGTTTTCCAACCCCTCCAACACCCATCCAGCCTTGGGAAACTGATACCCTCGTTAGACCCCATTAAGAACAACATACTTTTTATAGCCAGGTAGGATATTATTACTTTCACAGCACGGAGTATTTAATGGCTCGGAGTGGAAATTGGTGCTCCTTATTGGGTCCTTTTACATCAGATCCCATCAGGCTCAGGGATGCAGCTCACATCTCCTGCACTGCGCTGCACAGTGTAATGATGTCTCTGGCTCTGGGTTGTGAGAACGCACGTGCATCTCCAGCTACTGTCACTGTTTGCAGGCTGTGAAATAACCCGTGCCATTATCTCATTTTATCTGCCCGCTTCTGTCAGGACATGCTATACAGAGACCCAAGAGCCCGTTAATCTTCCGGCAGCAAAAAGCTGGAAATCTTAAATGGTGAATTTTCTGCTGTGCTTGAGTTTGTTCAGGCAGTTTTAATTGGACTCTGGAAAGCAGCTGGCATGCTAATATTGAGTACCCTGCATTTGTAAATTGTTGGTAAATACAGCTGGAGGAATTGTGTGTGCAAATGAAGCCCGGCTGGAGAAGGGTCAGGACGTGCCTGAGAGCAGCGGCTGCTGCAGAGGTGGGAAGGGAGCTGCAAAATGGGATTTTTGAGGAAGGGGTGGCCATCCACCCCTGTGAATGCCCCATCCCTGGAGGTGCCCAAGGCCACGGATGGGCCCGGATGCCCCATGGCAGGGCTTGGGTCCCTTCCAACCCACCTGGTCTATGGTTCTATGATCTATAAGGTCCCTTCCAACCAAAGGCATTCTGTGATGCTCCCATGACCCCTCTGCACCAGGTAGGAAACCTCCATCCCCATTCCTGTGATGGAGGCTGGGTGGCAGGGACCGGCCGCTGGGCGCTACTCACGCTGGATGTCAATAGTGACCGAGGTCTCCTTCCCGCTGGGGATGGCTTTGTTGGTGGCACGGCAGACGATGCTCTCCCCATTCTCAATGTCAGAGGGGGCGATGAAAAGGGTGCTCATGATGCTCTCCCTCTTGCCGTCACGGAGAAGGGTCTGTGAAGGGACACGGAGATGTAAAGAGGTGTCTATAGGTGCTTCCTGCTGTCCCCTTCAGTAGGGCTGAGTTTTGGGGTCTTTAAGTCAGCTGTGCCTCATCTGTGCTGCCCGACTGTGACTGGGGCTGCAATACAGATCAGCTGGTGGATTTGAAATGCAGAGAAATAAGGGAATTCTCACTTGGAGCAAATGGTTCCAGGCGATCAGTAACCTGAGCAGTGTGTCTTCCTGACTGAGTGGAACATCCAGATCAAATGAAATCTGGGTTGGATTTTAATTTCATTAGGAAAAAAATAAAAACACCCAGAAAGATGAAAACTGAGGTGTGGTCTTAAAGGGAAGATTTTGGGTTTTTTTTCCAGGGATGTTGCTGGAAGGAGCCTGAATGGTGGCGGAGGGGAGAAATGTTTATTAAAAGATCTTTGGGAGCTCGAGAGGAATACGTCTCACTCTGAACTTTGAAGTTGCCTGCATTACAAATGGCTGTAAACTGACCCATTTTGTGCCTTGCATTTTGTGCTTTAGAAATTTTCATTAGAAATGTCAAGTGTTCCTGAATCCTTAGCACTTACCAGGCATCAGGCTTTGATAAACAGGAGAACATGTGGGCACCCATTCCGAGTACACTGCTGATTGCTCTTTGATGTTTTCCTTTATGACCCAATAAAGGCTTTCCGTTTAAATTAAAAAATGCCAACAACCCTGACAATTTTTCATAGAAAACTGCAGCTAGAGGCGGGGCCATATGTCACTGGGAAAAAACCTTCTGTTTCAGAGCTTTTGCTACAGCCAAGGTCAGCGCTGGCTTTGCTCCTTGAGCAACACAGGCACAACACCCAGATGGGATTCTGGGGGGGAGAAATGGGTGTGCCAGGTGATGTATAAGCAATGTGAGCATGCAGAGAGCCAGCTAGATTCTGGGCAGAGCCCACCTCAGCACCAGCTGGTGGTGCATCTTCGTACCACTGGGGATGCTGCATGGAATGACATAGACTGCGGAGCTGAAGGTGCGGCTCTGGTGGCTTTGGAGCTGCACAGAGGACCCCAAGACCCTTCCTGAAGCAAGGGAAGAGCCCAAGTAGCCCCCAGCACGCGCTGCCTCACCTTGGAGTACGTGGCCCCATTGACGACTTCTCCTTTCCGCATCCAGATGATGGAGGCCGCTGGCTTGGCGTTGTCTGCATGGCAGGTCAGGTTGAGGGGGTCCCCTGCTCTCAGGCTGATGATGGGTCCCCCCATGATGACGGGGTCATCTGGAGGAACTGCAAGGCAAGGACATGACAGGTGTGAAGAAGGTGACGACGTGACAGCATTAAACAATCCTGCTGCCAGGGCTGGGAGCTCACACCGTGTCGGCGGCTGTGCTGGGGACGTCACACCATCCCCATGGGACACTCTCAAGTCAAAGCCCACTTATTGTGAGCATCAGCAGTGCCCCAAGCAGGGCTCCCCTGGCAGCCCTCATTACGGAGGGGCAGAGCAGTGCTGAGCATGCTCGTGCAGCTTTGATCCTCCTTTTGCTTTCACTTTATCCTCTGTGCCACCCTCTGGCTGCACAAAAGGCTGTGAAATTCCTCTCGCTCAGGCTCACCACTGCCAAGTCTTTCAAGCATCTCTATCCCTTCAAGCAGGCGTTGCTGGGGGCGGCGAGGAGATGTTTAAGATCTCAACATGCCTTTGAAACAGCCGTGGTCTGACAGCCTGTGTGAGCTGTATCCTCATCACAGGGCACAGCTCTGCTGCTACTGCAGCCAAAAGCATCTCTGTGTCTGCTGGGGAAGGAGATAAGGGGCACAGTGACATTTTGGGGACCAGCCCTTGAAGCTCGGCACCTTAACATGGCGAAAGGTGGAAGACTGAGCTCCTACCCTGTGCAGGAGTGCGCAGGGGGAAAAAGCATCCCAAATGAATCACTGAGGTTGGAGAAGGCCTCTCAGATCCCTGCATGCCCACTGCCCGCGTCCCACACCCCGATGCCTCTGGAACGCCCCCAGCAGCTGTGCAGTGCAGCACTGCTCTTCGGAGCAGAGATGCTTCCACACATTGGCCCTTTTCGCAGAGCTGGGCTGCTCTCACCTCACAGCTGGCACCGTGCGATGCCCAAACTGAGCTGTGCCCTTCCATTGGCCCAGGAACATTCCTAAGGGCTCCTTGTTGGCTCCCCCAAGCGCAGCGAGGAGCTGGAAGGGGATTATGCTGTCTGACAACCCGGAGGTGACTGCTGGCCTCGGCGCAGGGTTACAGGGAGCAGCCGTGCTGCCTGCACACCAGGCTGCTCACACAGGCATCTGCCAAACTCGGTGAGTAATGAGATTTTTCGGCTCAGCGGGTGGAACCCAAGAACTGAAGGAAAAAAAGCTTTTCTACATGGATCCTGAATGCGCATTTCTCAGGCAACAGGAGTGAAAAATGTGAACATCTGTGTTTTTGGGGTTAGTCAAACTGTATCAGGGCCTGGAACAGGGGGATATGGAAACTGTGCTTTGTTCTGATGCTGTTTAACTACTAACGAAGTACCTCCACTTTTTAATGCATTTATACCACCTTCAAACAAACAAAAACCAAACCAAACCAAAAAACAAACAAAACCAACCAAAAACCCACATGCTTTCCAGTCGTTCCTTTCCCCCTCACTGAAGCTATTAATTGAATTTGACCTCAGCTTGTGAAATATTGGAAACTCATCTTGTGCAGAAGGAAGCAGCCCAGCCCACAGCCTTGCTCTGAAGAGCCTTTCAGAATGAAATGAAGGGACTGTCACGGGGATGGTGAACGGTCCTGGATGATGTCCTGCCAGTGGCTGCTCCCTCCAACCCAGAGTCCTTCTGCAGTGCCAGTGTAACGCTGCTGACGGAGCCTGTGGGACATCGCAGCCCCACTCAGGTGTGACTTCCCAATGCCAGCAAACCCACTTTTCCAACCTGCGTTGCTTTTGTTTTCCCACTGGATTAGGAGCAAGACCTGGGAGCTGCTGAAGGGGTGAGGAAGAGAAAAGGAGAGAACGGATCCTGACTGCTTCTTCCCAAGTGGTTCTCATCCGCAGGTACCCACATGGCCATGCATTATCGATGGTCTCCAGGCTCACCAAGCACAGGAGGAGAGGGGCTGCTGACAGCAATCAGCGATGGATGTCTCCCAGCAGCCCTAACTCCTGCAAAGTGAAGGGGGATGCACACCTTCCCCTGCTCAGCTCCAGCCTGGGGAAGGAGAAGAACAGAAGATGAAGAAGGGAAGGAATAAAGGGAAGCAAGGAGCGGCAGCGCAGAGCCATGATCCATTATTCATCCAGTGCTCCCAGGACTGTTGTTATTATAAGGCACCACTACGGAATCTGGCCTCCTAATTTTTAATCACATAGCGGTAGAAGTGCCTTCCTGATTAATATAGGATATAAATAGGAAGAGCTGTTTGGGGTTGTGGGCTTCTCAATCCTGACAGCAAAGAGCAGGGAGTTAACCTTCATGTGCCTGGAACATCTACAGGGAATAAGAACAGGGATGGATGAGCAGAGCACGGCTGTGGCAACCACTGCACCCCATGGACAGAGCTGGGCGAAATGCATGGGGGGCCTCTCCAAAGGGACCTTCTGGGGGGCCCTGCAGACCTCCAGAGCCTCCAGCTGGAGATCTGCTCTTTTTCTGACCATAAACAAAACTTGCAGAAGAAAATGCCAAGCTTGCTGTCATCAAAACCACAGTTTTCTGTCAAAGCACAGCACTTCCATCACTTGGTGAGTTAAGTTAGAGGCCTTCCTGCATGCAGCTCTGCCTGCAAGCTTTACCTGTGTGATTAACCAATGGCAACACACAGAATCTCCGGCACTGAGCTGGTACCCCGGGCTAACGCTGCTCTGACCAAGAATGAGCATCCATGTCTGAGTGCTGCTGGCCATCAGACAGCTGGACGGCTCTGCAGCAGGCAGACAGAGCCTCAATTACCCTCAATATTTATTGAGATAACAAGGTCCTGCGGGCAGGAGTCTCCTCCTGCAAGCAGGGAAAGCAAAAGGCTCTCCTGCCACCAGTGCCGCTTCCTAATTAACGCTGACTGCCTTTTTGTGTGGCTGCTGGCAGCTCCTGGGCTGGGGTGCACAAATCCTCCTGCGGGCAGTGCCAGCATCTCTTCCAAAGTGCTTCTGGTGGGGATGGCACCTGGTGCTGGGATGGAGCTGCTGAGTGGCCCTGAGAAGCGCTGCAAGCGACGCGTTGGAAAGAATATTGAGCTGCTATGAGATGTGTGTCCCCATGGAGCCCAACGCCTCCCTGGGGAAGGGTTGCTGATGTGCTGCTCATCTTCGGGGAGGGCTGGGTGGTGTTCAGCGCTCTGTGTGAGGCCAGCAGTTTGCCAGCCCTGAAGGGGAAGGTCTGAGCACACTATGAGCATCCCAGCGCACTGCTGGGTGCCACCCTCAGGACTCTGCCTGCCCTCAGTGGCAGCCAGAGGGACCCGGAGACTTTGCTCTGGCACAAAGAAGTGTTTGTGTATCCAGATGTGCACCGCAGGCTTGTCAACGAGGCATATTTGTCTCCTGGAGACAAGTCAAGCTTATGAAGGCATCATGCTACACTTGCTCAGAGTGAGCATACGTGGGCACCGTCCTGATCTGCACGCAGCTGCTTGCTGGCTGGAGCAAAGCAAACCCTGGCAGATTCAACCTCGTGCTCCAGGACCAGGCCTGCAGCCTCAAGGAGGAGTGTGTGACCTGAAGTCTCCTGGGAAGATGCATCCTCTCCAAAACAGGGAGCAAGGGATTACCTGAGCTGCTTCCCTGCTGGGTGAGAGCAAATGAGGTTGCCTTCATTCTACCAAAGAAAATGAGCACGGGAGAGAGTCCATCTGGTTGTGGTAAATGGGCTGGGGAAGGCTGGGAGAAGGGAATAAGAAGGAATAGTTGGGCACTGGGGAGAAAGAGCTAGCGTTGCAATTCCTTTGCAGAGGAGCCTGGCAGCTAAGGTAAAAAGGGACCTGACAGCAGGGGGACAGCACTGAGTCTGCGGATGGGGTCAGTCAGATTTCCCTTTGTATCCCACATCTGCTGAGCGTTCCTGCCTGCGAGCTGCTCAATATCTGAGTGCCCCACGGTCCAGAGCCCTCCCAGTCCCTGCTGTGCTCTGGGAAGGGTGGCAGTGGGATGGGGCAGAGGGCAGCCTGCAGAATGCAGAGCACTGTCTGGAAGCTGCCTGGCAGAGGGAAGGAGGAAAGGAAGAAGATGCAGGCAGTGCAGCCTGGGGAAAACACGCTGAAAAATAAATCAAAAGAAACAAGGGGAGCAAGGGAGAAAAATAGTGATGAAAGTTTAAATAGTGCATCTCTCTCTCGGTCCTATTTGCCTGGTGAGTGTTGGAAGCAGCGAGAGCGTGGGTGGGCTCAGCAGTGATGTGGCCTCTCCATCCCACGCAGGGGACAGAGACATGGGAGGGGGATGGCTCTGTGCCTCCCACAGCCCACAGCCTTCCTGCTGGCTCCATCTGTCTGCAATGCACAGACCCTCCTCACATTGCAAACCTCCGTGCTAAGATTTCCTACAACATTTCCCTCCCCCTCCCCCCATTAATGATCTCAGTTCCCATCCAGCAAATGAGCAATTTTTAAATATTGGGCTTTTCCATTCCCACTGGGATTAAACCCAATTTCTGGCTGCAAGTGCTGTCAGAGGAAACACAAGCAGATCTGACACGGGATAAGTGAACATTTGTATTCTACTGAAAAAAACCTTTTTTACGAGGAAAAAGCAGAAGTTTTCGCAGCCCCGCCAAGCTCTGACAAAGCGCACAGGTGGCTGCCCAGGTATTGATCTCCTGCTTGGAAGATTTTCAGCACAAAGAGCAACAAACTCCACATTTCCTCTTCCAGCTGAAAACACCAACCCAGCAAATCCATCAGAGCTGATGGAGCAGTTCTCATTGAGTGTGGTGCAATGGGGGTGGCACAATGAGGGGAAACTGAGGCACAGCCACAGGGACACACGACCACACTGCACATCATCCTGCGTCCCCACTGCTGTGCTGAGATGGGGTCTGGGTGTCCCCAGCTGGAAGGACACCAACGACAGGACACATCCAGAGCACAGCCCTCTGCCCCCCCCCCCCCCCCCCCCTTCTCCTTGCTTTCCTAAAGGCCATGGCTTTAGCCAGCCATCACGGGTTGGGGAGGAGGAGGGAGGTGCAATTTGGGGTGAAGATGCACGCATGGTTTTAGGGTGGCACGTAGGACTGTAGGATGCTCCATGGGGTGGTGGAGTCTCCCAGCCCCGTACCCCAAAATCCCCCATCAGGGACCGACTTCAGCTTTGCCATGAATTAGCCACAAAGCCAAGGCTGCATTTCAGCACAGCGCTCTGTCCTTCAGCCACACAAAGCAATAAAGGGCAGAGCAAATCGTTACGGATGAAGCTGGGACGCATCGGATGGGGTTGATCAATGCACAGCTCTGCCTTATCTCTGACACTGGCCAGGGCCAGATGTTCTGAAGGAAGCCAGCACAGCCCTGCCGCGATCAATCACAATGTTCCCAGTGCTGACACGTCTCGGCCCTCTGAAGCTGGTTATCAGCAGCCACACAGCTCTGTGTATGTGGTAAGGAGAGGTTCTGTCCCACAGACGCAGCCCTGGGATGCCCTTGTCTGCACTCCCCCATGCAACCTGTCCTGAGGCCATTCAGCT
Organism: Perdix hodgsoniae; assembly: GCA_035772895.1. NCBI lineage: Eukaryota > Metazoa > Chordata > Aves > Galliformes > Phasianidae > Perdix > Perdix hodgsoniae. The sequence continues at coordinate 5,710,215 of JAPSGF010000047.1, read as the reverse complement.
CTGCACAAACCCCTCTTTAAGACCAGTCACCCAAGTTTTCAAAGCTCGGTTGGGAAGGGATCCCCTCTGGCTGTTCTTCTTTGAGCACATCCCCGCTGCACCAAACCCATTCGTTTCCTTTGAGATATTCTTCCTCCCTCTAAGACCCCTGAAATGCCATGGGCTGGAAGGCAGCACCTCCCCTAAGCCTACGTTATCCTTGAGACCCCAATGGTCTGAGCAGAAATGACCCCATCAGCCACAGCAAAGCAGCCTCAGAGGATGCGATGCTATTTCTGCTGATGCTGATCCAGCCCTCCACCTCCGGAGGGATCCTCATCTGAGGGGCTCCATCAGCCCTTTCCCATCAATCCCACTCTTAAACAGAGTGAACTCTTAAACACTGAGCTCAGCCCTTGCAGGATGCTGCAGCAGGCACACTGGTCCGGCTGCCCCCTGGATACGGCCAAAGACAACACAGCTGTGTGCGTGGCCATGGGTATGCTGCTTGAGATGCTCACTGCATCCCACCTCAAGGGCTGCAGGAGCCCTTCTTACAGCTCTGTGTGCCCAAAGATGGATTTCCATGGTATGGTACACGGACGGAACATTCCCAGCATTACCAAAACAGGGAAACAGCATTCTGTTGGGAGCAGAAAGGGGAAGATGAGGTCTGGGCGGGTTGGAGAGCTTTCATTGCATTGAGATGTGCTTCCCATTCTGGTTATTTCTGAGCTTAGAAATTTAGGTCATTTATGCTAAACAAGAAGTGCTGATTTAGAACAAAAGGGGATGGTGTCAAAAAAGGCATTTCAGGTTTTCCCATGCCCAAAGTTTCATTGCAGGAAGGCTCACATGAAGCACAAATCCCTCTGCTCTCCTCTTCCAGCCAACTCTGTGGGCTCTCAGAGCAAATGACTCTGGGTGAATTTATTTGAGACTGCAAAAAGGCCGTGCACAAAGCAGTCAGGGCTGAACCCTGCTGCAGAGCTGCCTGCAGATCCCACCAGGAGCACGCTGGGGTTCGGGACAGGCAGGGAAGTGAGAGTTGAACACATACGACTCATCGCAATTGAGAAGGGGATGCTGCTTCCTCTGCCCTGGGCTCGTTTCCAGTGCTGTGGTGAACTCTTTGCTGCACTGAATGAATGCACAGGTTGGTGGAGAGACAGCCAAGGAGGGGATCTCTGCTGTGCTGGGCTTCAATTCTGTACTGAGAGCATGAGGAGGGAGCCCAGAGGCAGGAAAGAAAGGGAAGCAGATGAGAAACCCGGTATTCTTCATTTACTCTAGTTAATTTTAGCCTAATTTGTTCTTCTGTAAATATCAGCCCTCCTTTAATAAGTCAGTGCGGCGATTGCAATGTAATCATCCAGCGCATCATAAAAGAGTTTCTCTGCTAATTGTTAGGAGGAAGTGGAGCTGTTCTGTGGCAGGTATGGGATTGCAGAGAGAGATAATTATAACCAGATCTAATTAGTAATTATAACAAACCTCCGCTAGAAATGGCTTTTAGTTAAATATGCCCCAGTTCTCCCAGCAGCGCTGCAGAGCTTGAGGAGAAGCGCTGGGTTCTGGACCAGCAGCCTCACCCTGTGCACAGGATCCCAGTGTGCAACACAGAGAGCTGGAAATGCAGTGCAGGCAGCTGAGACAGGAGAGGGTGCTGTGAGCACGGCAACGGAGGTGCTGGGGGTGCATCCTGGGGCACTCTGCTGGAGTTGGAGACGCTATGGGATCTGGGGAAGAGGAGCAGAATGGGAAGGGTTGGAGAGGAGCACCTGAGAATGCACTGGGATTGCTCTGCATGGTGTGAAGTGCCAAGGAATGGCAGGGAGGTTCGTCCATCCCTTTGTGCTGCTGCACAGAGAGGGGTGCCAATCTGGGGGGTGCGAAAACAAGAGAGAGAAGGTCATTTAGGAGAAGGGTATAAACCCAAGAGAGGGATGTTGGCCTGGAAGGGCTGTGGACTGAAGAGGGGGATGCTGATCTAAGAGTGGGGTGCTGATCCAGGAGGAGGATGCAAAAACAGTGGGGTGGGCATGGGGGGGATGCTGATCCCAGAGGGATGCGCATCAAGGTGAAGGATGCTAATCCAGAGGGACGTTAACCTCTGAGGGATGCTCATCAGGAAAGGGATTCTAATCCGAAGACTGGATGCGGGGATGGCGGCCAGGAGCTGCTCCCGGCTGCTGGCTCCTGACGTGTGGGCTTTGAGATCCGACGGCACTGCGGTTGGGTGCTGCTGGGCTCCCATTCCTCCCATCGCAACCCCTCGTCACCCACAGCACTGACCCCGACCGCTTCCCAGCTCTGTGCAAAGTGATTCAATTAAGCGCTGGTTCACAGAGAGTGCTAAAAGAAAATCAAGCGAGCGAGCGAGCGCCCAACAACAACGAAAAAAATGCCCCCTGGAGAATAATTTTCTTCTATGGATTTTTAAGACCAGCGGCTGGAGAATCACTTTCTCGTTTTTGTGCTGTCTCTCCAGTCAATAAATAAGAGGGAAATAAAGGATTTCAGAGAAAATAGAATGCAGTCAAAAGGTAAATTGTGGTCTTAAAAGCCCCTAAGAGACTGTCACCGACTTTGAAATGTTTCCTGGTTTGAGACCATTTCTTCCTGACTACATGGTTTCCGCTCCTCAATTTGCATCTCGGGGAGGCAATCTTTAAAACTGATTTTCCCCTGGTTGCATTTCATCGGCACAGAAACTAAACAGGCGGCTGCATTACAGTAATAACATCAACATTTCAGCCACCTTCGCCTTAATTATTTCTCCGTCTTGCCAACAGGACCAGTTAAAACAGATTTATATTTTGGTGTGGAGGAGGAGGGGGGGGGTCTGTGTGTGTGGATGGGTGAGATAATCTGGAGAAGCCCATTTCTCCCTTGTTATGTGTCACCACGACAAAGAAATAAATAAAAAACCAACACTTGAGGTAAAAGGTTTGGGCTGTTTAAGAAATAATGTCAGCGTTTCAGCTGTCTTTTGCTTAATTGTTTCCCTCTCTCAGCTCTGCCACCTGAACCAGTTTAGATAAGATGGGAGCCTGGATAAGGAGGAGGAGCTGTGCCCTCGCGGGCTGATAACACTGCCTGGCTCTGCCTTCACCAGCGGCCAACGTGGAGCTGAGCGCTTGGGAAGCCATGCGGGGCTGCTGAGGATGGTGCTTGAAAAGGAACACAGTGGTGAGGAGTGCCCTGAAATGCTCCGAGTCAGCCCAAAACAACACAGAGAGGCCAAAGGCTGCTGGGAGCAGGTTGGGAAAGGCCTCTCTGGTCATTGAGCCCAACTGCCACAGCCCCAGGAGGCGCCTGCCCTGCCGGAGGAGCCCCCAGACCCTCCCAGCTCTCAGACTTCCCTCCTCCCAAGCTGCTTTCATGCCAACGACGATCCCTATTTATAACCTTCTCCCCTCCTGTTCAGCTGCGTGCAGCTTTATGACAGCCAGGGTTCTCCTTTTTATGACATTGTTGTTCTTAAAGTGGTTTTATCACCTGGTTTTATTGCAGAATTACCGCGTGGCACCCCAAACGCCACAGCAGTGGGGAGGAGAGCGCAGCCCGCCCTGGGGCGGTGGAAGCGGCTGTGATTTGGTGATGGATGCAGCGCTTCTTCTCTGGTGTATTTCTATCCATAGATACATAAAGCATTTTGTGATCCCAATGGATGCAAGGAACTATATAAATGTAAATCATTATCATTGTCATTAAATACCTTCTGCATCTTTTCAGTCCACCAGTTGGAATCAGAAGCGCGTGGGGCAGCTGCTGTCTGAGCTGTGAGCCGCTGAACCATACGTGAGAGGGGCAATTTTTGCCTTTGTTAGCAATTAAACGTGCTGTCATAAAAGACTTTATTTTCCCTCTGCAATTTTGCATGCTGCCTCTTGATTTGAAAGTCACTTCTCGCCCACCACGAGGAAGCGGCGCGGGCTCCCCTAGCAACAACCTGAATATGAAGCAGCTGCTGGGGCTGCGCGGGCGCCCCTGCACTGTTTGAACCCTCTGTTAGCAGCATCCTGCAGCACCACAGGGAGAGAGCACCTGAAAGCATCCCCATGCAGCAGGGCAGCATGATTTATGACCAAAAGAATACAGATACCTGTGGCCAAAATCACGACTCAGCAGCATTTCTGCCCAGCCCCAAATAACCGACTGCACGGAACTGCCTTCTTTTGGATGTTGGCCATACTGCAACCAGCGCCGTGCTTACAGCCCCAGGCTGCCTGCTGCTTCGACTTTCTTCCTTTCTACAGGATCTGAGCCTGAAAGATTCACTCAAGGTCATTCATGGAGCCTCTGGAAGCACAGAAACTAAGGCAGATCTACATACTGGGCCATACAACTCTGAGTTCCCTTCCACCATACCACCAAGAAGGCAGCGCACGGTGTTCTGCCACCAGCGCCCAGCCCATATCATGCCACCAAGCCCTTTTCCCCTCCTGCATCTCCATCCAAAAGCCTGAGCACTTCTATTCCTCCTTGTGGGAATCCACCTCATCCTCTGCTTCCATTTCATCTCCTGCTTTCTGTGCTTCCTGGAGACTCCCCATCATTTCTTGGGTTATTTCCCTCCCTGCACTGATGCCACTGATGCCCACTATGGAAGCACTAACAAGGGATGTGCTGTGTAGGAGCTGGGTGTTGACATCCACAGCACTGCCCAGCATCAGTTCCATTGACACTTCCCAAAAGGAGATGGCTGATATCAGCTTCCATGGTACAATGACAGAGCACCAAAGTTCAGAGGAACTCATAGGATTTCATCTCCCCTGGTCATGATAAGCAGAAGAGAGAGAGCTGGAGAGTTCTGCTTGACAGCCATGGGTCTCAGCCCACGTCCCTCCCAACCTGTAATGGCTCTGCAATATTTAGTTAAAGGAAACAAGGTTTCCCTAGCTCTTGTTTTCTTTTTCCTCGTGTATTTTTTATTTTCCCCAGCACTCCGGAGCCACAGCCTCCTGCTGCCCAGGGGAGATCTTCCATTTAGCTACCTTTTCCTTTCTCATTTCATGCTGCAATGGAGATTCATCAGAGGTGTTAAATCCACAATTTGCCATGACTCCCCCACCTCACCCGCTGAGCTCAGGGTTGAGAGCAGCATCTGTGCTAAGCTCTGCACCCCATCCTTGTCCCACACTGCAAACCAATGCCTAGGGAATGAGCACAGTCTTCATCTCATGGCAGCTGTGGCTATGAAGGCCCAGTAGTTGTTTGGACATCATGGTGAAGGAACGTGGAGCAAAGGCTGGGTCTCAGGCCTTTCTCACATTCCAGATGGATGTGAGATGCCTGCTGGTAATCTGAGCATCCTTAATGCCGAACGCCAGAGGACCATTTGTCCAACATCTGCCATAGCATGAGATAGATATCCCTGGGGTGAGGCTGTTTGCCATCAATCACAAAGGACACCCATGGGTGAATCATGAGATGGGTATCCAGATGTGAAGTTCTGCCCCAGGCAACCCCTACCCTGGCCTCGGGCTGGGGGGGGAACTGGTGTTCAGCTCCAGGGCTGGTGGGCAGAAGGAGCACCTGATGCTTTCCTGCAGCCTCACCCGCAGCCTTTCCTGCTTCCTGGCCATCTCTGCCCTTGCAGAGCCTCAGGCTCGTTTTTCATCCGGGGGATCGATGGGGAAGCGGGGGCTGTTGCTGCAGGGATGTCACGCTCTGAGGGCCTCATTGCTCTCTGCCAGCTGCCAAGGGGACAGCAGCAGTGCTAGTGTCAGGTCGCTAACAGCCTGCACACGATGCCCAACCCCACAGCACTGCAGTCTGTGCCGTGTGGGGAGGGATGCAGGAGATGCGTGCGATGCAGATGCAGGGGAGCGTGCGCAGGGTGCAGATGGGGAGATTTTGTGATTGGGAACAAGGGAAGGGATGCGTGGGTGTGCAAAGCAAAGAAGGCTTTGCACAGACACGGGTTTTGGTTTCCACAAGCTCTATGAGCGCGGCATCCATCAGCTCATTACAGAGCACAAGACTCTCTATGGCAGAGCTGAATGTTCCGTGCTTGCTAAATGCACAGGTCAGGCCCTCCCTGCATCGAGACAAGAAATCACAGCTCAGTGCAAGAATCCTGACATTAATCATTCCTAAATGCGTCGCCTCCCATTTACTGGCCACTCACTCTTCAGCACGCGGGTAGGAGTGCTGAGGACAGAGGCAAGGTGAAGTTTGATGGGAGGTGGCACTGCTGGAAGACCAAGGGACAAAGTCCAGAGAGAAGAGATGAGCTGCCAGGCGCCCAAATCTCCCTTCAGCATCCAAGCCGGCTCTGTGTCCCCAACGCTACCCATTGATTTACATACAGCACAAGACAGCCTTGCCTAACCCCAGGGCACAGGGCTTGGAAGAAGCCTGAATTTTGCAGGCTTGTCCATAAAATAGCTTGAGATAATGACTCCAGGGTTGGGCTTACAAAAGCCTTCAGATACTCCATCTTTGCATCAGTGTGATGGATGCAGCAGGAGGGCGGGCACAGCTTTACTAGGAAACCAAGCCCTGTTTGCAGTCCCCTATATGTGCCAAGAGTGTGATCAATAAGACATTAACCTATAGTAACAAGGGAGGCATGCCCACATAGCATGAACCCAACACCGTGATGCTGTGAGATGGGCATCCTAGGGATAGCATCAGCTGATTTTGCCCATCTCCTTCCAAGGCAAGAAAGCAGCGCTCGTGGGGCTGCCCCCCATCCTCCTCCACCAAGGAGCTCAGCACCCACCCCACCTCAGACACCCCTCCTCCCCCTCTGCAGGCTCTGAGCCGGCTCTGAGTGCTGTAAACTTAAGCTGCTCAGACACAGCATCAAACATTTAAGTTATTTGGGATTTGCGCTCGATTGTTTGATGTTGCTGTTTCATTCTCAGCAGACCCGGTTACTGTTTTGCCACTGAAAAAATTCCCAGCAGAGAAAGCAGCTTCATGAAGACAGAAACTGTTTCAAGGCTTTTCAGGCTATCAGGAAGAAAATGATTGCATTTCTATCACTTCTTCTTTCTTTTTTATTTTTTTTTTTGTTCCACATTGACATTCTGACTCTACATGCTGGTTCAGGCTGAATTTTGCATTCAAAGAATTTAATTCTGTTAAAAAGTACAGGAAAATAGTTGAGATAGTTCCAGGTTGGACCGGTTCACACTTTGAAACAGCCCCTGTTCCAGTTTCTCACTGCAGCTTGGCATTACAAACTAATACTGAAAAATGGCCTTTCCCAGGCCATAACCTCTTCATTTTCTGATCAAACTCTGCTAAAGAGCAGGAAAGCTGAGAAACGCAGATGTCTCAAGCTGCCAGTGATCATTCTGGTAATAGAAACAGCTTACTCTGCTCTGCAGGGGAGGGCTGTTGAGACTGGGATGGAAAGAGACATTTCAATAAAATAAGAAGCTGAAAAAAAAGAGGAATCGTGGCTGAACGGGAACCGTGTGGCACCGTGGTGACCTTCCTCCTTCCCATCCCTGCCTTGTGCCATCTTCTAAGGCAGGAGCTCTCGCTTCAAATTAACTTAATCTGTACTGTTCAATAATTCATGTTGATTTAAGAAAGCTTCGCTTCTAATGGGATGCACGGGAAGGCAGAATTAAGGCTGGAAGGAACCGTAGAGGAGAATTGAGACACTGGAAGGTGATGTATGAGTTAATGGCTACCAGCTGAGCGCTGCACCCATCCTCACCGCCCTGAGGTCCCCCCTCCTGGCTGCCACCAGGCTGCAGCGTCTCCCCAGGGCCGACCTTTCCCCATGGTGGCACGCAGAGCCACACAGCCTTTAAACTCCCAGGTTTTGCATCCCGGAGCCTTCAAATTCCCACATTCTGGTTCCTGGAGACTTTTCTCACCCTCCCGCTGCTGGGGCTCACCCCACGCCCCCCTTTTCCTCCCTCTCCTCCCAGTTCCTCCTTGCTTGGTTGCACTCAAGAGCTGGGAACTCAACACTAATTAACGTGCCTGCAAATCCCAGCTCGGCTGGCAGGGCCGCCGATTCCTTCACGGTCCCCCGGGTGCAGAAGGCTCCACAAGCCATCCCTGCGGCTCCTCCAGCTACACGGCTGGCAGATGCATATTTTAACAGCACACATCTGTTGGCTATATAATCTCTTGTATTTGCCCTCCCTGCTCCCAGCTTTGATGGAAGACCGGAGGGAACTCTCCGGTGGTTACAGACGAAGTGTTTGCTTTGCAATTTCGCTCGATTGCTGTCTGATTTTATTTTTAAATTTCTCCAAGTCCTAATCAGGCTCTTACTTTATTTAATTAATACCCCCAGCTTGGTTAAATAGATCATAAATTAAGAAACTCTGCCATTAAAGATGTACCAGGTAGCAAATAGACCTCCTGTGGCTTTTGAAATCAACCCAACAGCCTCTGCCTTCCCAGCACGTGGTCCCAGAAGCTCACAGCACATCTTCCAAGCTGCTGTGGGTGATCTGTCAGAGCCCCTCTGTCCTTTCCGGGGGCACACGACTGGTTCTGCAGCTCCCAGATGCCTCCGCATCGCCCAGATCTCATTCTACCACCCAACCACACACCGTCTTCCTTGTTGGACAGAAGTCCCCAGGAATGACAATGCCCCAGAATTGCCCTGGGGCAATGGGAGGACACAGAAAGGGGCTCCTTCAGCTTCAGGATGGTCTGTTTGTGTTCCTGAGCAGTATCTGTCCCTGAAACCCCACAAATACAAGACTCCTCCCGATGCTGATGACATCAAATGCTCATTTGTTTGAGTGCTTGGATTTCCAAGGCTATGGAATGATCTGTTCCACTACATTTAACCATGTAGACTTGAAAACAATGTGACAAAACCTTAAATATTTAATTAAAATATGGTGTCGCTCTGCATCCGAGCAGGGGAGCAGGAGACAGCAGCCCCATAGAGCTGTTGTCAGACATGAATGACAGCAGTTGGAATCTGAATTCCGAGGCATTAGGGGATTTCTTGATACCAAGGAAGTGGAAAAGCTGGCAAGAATGGACAAAGCAGCACCAACCCATGCGGAAAACCAGGTGAGCAAAGTATGCTCCAGAGGACACAGCCTGGGTGTGACAGGGGAGGATGGGGTGAAATGGTCCAGCAGTACAACCCAGCTGTACAAACACACGCCTGACCTCCTGGGAGCACCACACACACACTGCCCATGGCTACCACAGCCAAGTGCCAGGAGACAGTGCCAGCTCCCACCAGGCGGGCAAGGGATGGAAGCATCTTCCCACTTTGTGCTCCCTCCCACCCCCCGGCCAGCCCTAAGCTTCCTCAGAACATCTGCAGGCACACATCCAGCAGGAACAATGGGAACCAGTGGGAGCAATGGGAACCAGTGGATTGCAGAGCCCCATCCTCTCATTGATTGGGTTTACTCTGAACGTGCTCTAACTTTAATTTTCTTAAAAGGAAAACATGCTGCAAACATAAGTTGCTGAACATCTTAGGTAAATGTACCAATTAGCAGCTACATGTATACGCACATAAACATTAACTACCATCTATTCAACACATTCCATAACCCCAAAGATAATAACGATTTCCTTTTGATCCACAAAAGCATCTCTCTGCTCAATCAACACTCAGAGCACTGACGTACGCCTGTGCTCCCTGGGACTAAATTAGTTTTGAAATCTTTAGCTCTAATTAAATAACATTATTTCTTTTGTCTGGCTCCAGCAACGTCTCCTGGCTTCGCAGCAGAAGGAGGAGGCACAGCCTGTAGGGGCTCATGGAGGCTTCGTTCCCATATGGGGCCGTGCTAGGGCTTAGAGCTGCTGCTTCACTGAGCAGAAGGATGGGTCAAATGGAAACCATCGACGTCAGCAGGCCAGGGAGGGGAGAGGATGCACATGGGTACACAGGGTAGGACTGGACGGAGTGGTGGAGGGAACATCACAGACCAGAAATGACAGCTTGTTTTCTCAGATACTGACGACACACCCGCAGACAGAACCAATAGCTTAGCAGCAGCCACAGGCGCAGAAATCAAGGAAAAAAAGCCACTTACCTTTGGAAGGTCTCAGCCATGCAGGGATCTCCAGCAAGATCCCCTCACCTCCACTGCCAAGCCTTAAGTGAGGGCTGGGAAGGGGTGGATCCTGGCTGCAGCCCTTCCATCACTCAGTACATTGCATGCACCTGAGCTGCCCTGGGCTGGCCCTGCCTTCCCACCAGGTCACCATCACTGCTTCAGGCTGTGAAACAGCATCTCTGCTACACCACTGATACCCTTACGTGTGTGTGAGCGCCCCTGTATTTGTAGAGCTGAAATACTAAACTTCATGCCCAGGCTACTCATTCCACAACTGCTCTGCTCCCTCTGCTATCACTTTTAGGATCACAGTATATTGCTCTCACCACGGACTCTTTTCCAGTTGTCCCGACTCAGCAATAAAACATTTTGCAACTGAGGACAGAAAACCCACACAAAAGCTGTGAGTGATGGGAACAGCAGACCTACCGAGGACGGTCAGCCGGGCCGGTCGGGATCGGATGGCTGCTTGGATGGCTTGACACTCATAGACGGCGTCATCCTGGAGGTCAGCCCTCAGGATTTTCAAGTGATGCTCTCCAGACAGATGGTCTCCTACAACCAGGTAGCGCGGGTAGCCTGTGGGATGCAAAGCGTGAGACAGATGAGCTTCCCACAACATCCCAAGCCCAGGTTTTGCCCAATTAGATGAAATCCCTAGGGAAAGAACGGGATTGGCATAGCCCAGAGCTTGCCTTTGTTTTCCAAGGGGCAAAATGCAGCTGGAGCAAGACAGAATCTTGGCTGACAAATGGGTGAAACCTGACCTCGGGCTACCCTTGCAAGGCCACGAGAAACCTAAACCTCAACGTGCCAAGAGCAGACACTGCAGAATACTGGGATGTGAATGCATGCCCTGATTTAGGACCACTTCCCTGTCCTCCCAGCCCTACCATGGGGTTTCTTATTCCTTATGCTGTGTTTGTGTTTGGGCTGAAATCCTCTGATATTTCCACAAATGCTGCTCTTCATCTTCTTTGTTTATTATCTACACAATGAGATCGTGTGCCCTCAGCAGTCTGCGTAGGACACCAAACCCAGTGCTACAGCTGACACAACAGAAGGAAGGGATGCCATCCAGAGGGGCTTGAGAAGTGGGTGCCCCATCCCTGGAGGAGCCCAAGAGGGGCACCCATCCCATGGCAGGAATGGGGCTGAGGGGCTGCGAGGTCCCTTCCAATCCACCCACGCTGTGATTCTACGGCACTGCCCAGTTTGGTCTGCGCAAAGCTTGGGCCTGGCCTCCAAGGAGCGGCCTGCCCCCTGCGTGGCTCAGTGTGACACCCGAAGCACCACGGAAGGAAAGCGGCCATCAGTGCGCCCGTCCCTCCTCGTGCTGCTGGTTGATGCTCAGTGCCGTGCAGGCAGCCTGGCACGCTCCTGTGTTTTTGTTGTTTCGCAAGCTATCAGCAGCAGGATTTGCTCTCCTGAACTGCAAGAAATACAAATGATGGGTTTGTTTGTATTTAGCTAATTAGATGACTGGCTGAGCCGGCAGCACACGAGCTGGCAGTTCCTCTTGCTAAAGCAGCCCCAGCTCTGCTAATTGTGGAAGTTGTTCACACGAGCCACAGACTTCAGCAGAGCTGCTGTCACCCATCCGTGCTGCAAGGTCTTGCAGGGAAGGATCAGCTCTGCTGTGGGTAAGAGCCGCAGCGCTGAGCTTTGAAAAACATCTGAAGAAGGGCCTGCTCGCCCAGGCAAATGGATAATTATACATATCTCTAAAAAACAACAACAAACACAAAGAGAAGGAAAAGCAGCATTCTTCTGAGAGGAGAGCAGGGCCCCTGGAGACCGAGAATCATGATTTCTCCGTTGGTTTCTGGCTGCTGCTGGCTCTGCACGCCGGGGTGCAGGCTGCTGACTCTCGAGTGAGCCCTTCCCCTTCATTTTGGGGAAATACGTAAAAAAATAATTGTATTTTTCAGCAAAACACATAGGATAAATTGGATCTCTACTCCACAGTTGCTCCAGTCTTCTCCAGTGGCAAGAAAACCATCTGCAGCCCCATACAGTGGGACTAAATAATGAGAAATCTGAGGAGCTTTATTACCAAACTGTGATTTGAGGGCTCTGCTGGATCTCAATAAATACCTCTATCCAAACACTTCTGGTTTTTTGACAGAGCCAAAACAGGCACTGTCAGTGCTTACGAAGCATTTCAGCCTGGTTTTGGGAACAGGACACCTCCTTCCCCCACCTGTGGGAAACCAACTGCCCGGCCTCGAGCTGCAGCCAAGGCTTTGCTCATTCCAAATCTGAGCACTGGTGTGGGTGCAGCCAGCGCAGCTGCAATGCGAACACTCGTTATTCTCAAAACAAATATTTGTTTTGAGGCCATTAGAGAGAAATGGCTTTCACCTGCGGCAAGCACTCATTTCCTTCTTAATTTTCCAGAGGTGTTCCCTAATATCTATTACCCCGACCTGCAATAAATGACAAGGAAGGGCTTGAGCTCTGCTCCCAGGCAGCACCTCCTGCTTGGGCACCGCAGTGCCACCACTTACTGGAGAGATCCCGTCCGACGCCGAGGGCGAGCCCGTCCTTGATCCACAGCACAATGCCATTGTACTCAGGGATGGCACACAGCAGCGTCACGGGCTGCCCAGCGATCACCACCTGGTCCTGGGGCTGCTGAGTGAAGGAGGATGCTTGACCTGGAGAGAGGGCGAGAGAGGACGAGGCTGTCAGACCCCGGTGGCACCTCGGGGTGCAGCAGCACCCGGCTGCATGGGGCTGAATTCCAACCCAACTGCTCTGTGATTATGGTTCTGTGATCCCCTAAGGATGCAGTGATGGCTCCAAGCCTTTGGGACACCTCTGCACCACGGAGATGTCTGACACCTCCTGAGGGGGCAGAGCGTCTCATTTTCCACAAGAACCTTGCGGGTTCACTCTAACCCATTTCCCATCAGGGCGCGCTAAGTGCTGGCATTATGTTTTATTTTCACTCCTTGAAATTCATCATCGTTCCTTCACTTTGTCATGACTGAAAACCATTCTGGGTGTTAAATCTCTTTTTCCCCCCCCCCCCAGAATGAGTGTTCGGCTTCACAGTCGGGCGAGGTGTGAATGCTGACGCCTACCTCCGGTATCCTGTGAAGAAAATAGCACAAAAGCAAGAAGAAATGCCTGCAAAGCATCCCTGAACCAAAGCTGGGCTATCCCAGAGAGCTGTGCAGGGATGCAGCCCTGCTGTCTGATGCTGAAGTCTTAAATACCCCACTCTTACCCAATTTTAGGCTGATCCTTTGGTGTTTGGGCACGTTGGAGTGCGGCGCTTTGTGTTTGCTGAGCATCTGAGTCGTGCTCAGTCGTGGGAAGGGAGAGATTCGAAAAGAGATCAGAGCAATTGGACTGCTCCTCGCTGTGCCACCTCGGGGCTTCAGCATCCAGGAGCCCTGCTGGGCGTTAATTATTGCTCTGGAACAAGCACAGAACAAGAAACTCACACCCAGAGCTCAATGACAGCTCAATACCCCACATCACACCGGGCTGCTGGAAAAGGTGCTTCAAAATCAATGCGTTAAAACCAGGACAGCTTCCACACGAACCACCCTAGATCAATTCAATCCTAATTTGCATTAACTCAATTTAATCATTGACTGATGATTAATCCGAAACCAAGGTTAAGTGTGACACAAGTTCTGGCAACTAAACTTGTTTCCAAATGAGTTGCTGGGCCTTGCCTACAGGGCAAAGCTGCAAAGCTCAGCCGCTTTCCGACTCGTGCAGCTAACCCAGCCTAAGCTCCCAATGTGAATACTTATATTTCACTTAATTTATTGCAGCTTGACTTGCTCTCAGCCAGCTGAGGATACGTGGGAAGGAGCAGAGCCATCCTTTGGGGACTTCTACCAGTTCTATACAGCGGATTAAAAAGCTCTGAGGAAATTTTTGTGAATTCAGATGCACTGCAGCACCTTATTCCAAGGTATTTCAGAAGCTCCACCACTCCCACGCTTGCAGGGCAGCCTGATTTTCATCATGGTTGCTCCAAGAGGTCACGGTGCCGAACCTCAGCATGAAGCTGTGCTACACACATCCAACCACAGCAGCCACGGGAGATGCTGGCTCCTCTCAGGCACCTGCAGGGATGGGGCACCACTGCCCTCTGCGTCACATCTCACTAGATCTCCCCTCCCTCACCTTGAAGCCAACCTTCTCGCCCTGACGCTGCCCTGCTGGGACACACAGCACCAACACCACCAGAAACGTGCGCTCACCTGAACTGGGATGCAGAGATTTCATAGGAAGTATTAACAGCTCTGCAGTTTGGATGCACAACGCTGAAATAATGGGAAAAGCAGGGATGGGAGAAAGGTCAGGAGAGGAGGCAGAATGCAGTGAGCACTCTGCCTTTTGTATTCCCTTTGCCACCCACTCCCTGTGTTTCATGGCTCACTCCATAATCCCAACCATTCCCGAAGTAAGCCAGGCAAGCAGGGACAGCACCGGAATGCAGCAACGACCAAACAAAGTTCATTTGATCAGCCAGAATTATCAGCTTGTCAGCTGGGAGCTGCAAGAGCCATAATGAGAAAGGAGCAGTGCAAAGTGGTGGCTGTGCCCCCTGAAAATGCTCATTAAGCAGAGGCTTCGTTTGGTAATTGCTGTTGGAAATGAAGCCATTTTTGTGATGTTTTTTGTTTTTTTTTTTCCCTTTCTTGATTTGTTTTAGAAAGCAGCTGATGGCCATGGGAAATTAGAGTGGGAACACAGCATATGTCTGCAGTCCTGCCCTTCCCTCTGTTTGCTCAGTGTGAAAAATGGTCGGTGGGAACCTTTATTGCACATGGATCCGTCTCGGGACTGAGTGATGGTGGCAGCAGAGGAGGGACACAGAGAGCAGCACCTGGCCCAGCCCGGATCCACATTGCTTTGTAAAAAAGCCAAAAAGAGCCAAAAAAAGCCAAAAAAAGACGGAAAAAAAAAAAAAGAAGTACCAAAGGCAGAGCTCAACTCGCTTTCAAATCAGCTTAACGCGTGATTACTGGCTTTAACTGGGTTTGGGAGATCAGAGGGCTGCTCGTGATGCAGCTTTTAGCCGTCTTATGTCTTAATGTCAAAGGAACAAGTAATTTGCAGAAAGTTTTAAGGGAGATAAGATACTTGACAGAAAATAGCTGGAAACGGGGAAATTGGGAAAGGATGATTTACAAACGCAGGGTGAGTGGTTTCAGCTGCAAGGAAATGGGCTGAAATGCTCCACTTTGGCTTTTTCATCCCCGTGAACTTTTACAGCATAATTACAGAGAGGCAGTTGGGCTTCAGAGCACAGCTCTGAGGTGCCAAAGCCAAAACAGAATGGGCACTGGAAGGGGTTGGGATTGGATGACCCTCCCATCCCAAACCATCCTCTGGCTCTATGATTCCATCCATCACATGAGGTGCTGCAGGTCCACAAGAAGTCCTATTTCCTACAGCCTTCCCACGCCCCATTTGGGCACTGAAAAGCATTAGCCATAGGAATCTGGTTTTAAATACAAGCCAACCCTAAATCCTTGCAGAGCCTGGAGTTAAAACCAACCTCTAGAGAAAAACCCCTCAACAAACCCCACCAAGGGCTATGCAGACAAGATGCTAACCATGCCTCCTGGGTCCCAGTGTTGGGTCTGGGGGCTTTGGCAGCAGAGAACACGCAGGGGATCCTTTGTGCCCAGGTCCCCTGCTGGCTGCTGGCTTTGCTGCATGGCCTGAGGAACTGCCTGCAGCCCAGGACACCGCAGGAGCTGCTGTGCTGACCTGGCCACCTCCTGCCCTCCTGGGGGAATTGCTTGAAGGCCAAAGCAGGGGGCACTTCTGTAGGGATTGTAATCCTAAATGCTGGGAACAAAACAGGAGAATAAAGCACCTGCTGCGAACAGTGAGCCGGCAGTAATGCTAACCCTGCTTTCAAAAATCACAAGCAGGAGCCTTATGAAGTCACAAGCATGTCATAAAAGTGTAAGAAAAAAGAGAGAGGGGAAAAAAAAAAAAAGAGAACCACTTTAGAACTCTTTATATTTCCTTAATGGATTTTGCACCTGTGGCTCCTGTTTTGCAGTGCTGCCCTGTAATGTTGCCTTGTTCTCTCAAACAAAGACTGATACTCTGCGACGTTTGGGACTTCCAAGGGAAATCACATCGCTACCAGTGCAGCACTTCCAGAGGAGCCCCAACATCCCCATGCAGTGCCAAGAACCCAAACCCGCTGGCAGCCCAGAAGGGGCGCTCACACAGCACACAGCCCATCCCCGATGCCCGCAGCGGCTCCTCGCTCCCTCAGCCCTCTGAGGGCTGCAATGTTTGCACGAGTCCTTGCCTGAATGATTTCCACTTGCAGCCCCCTGTGCACAAAGCAGACGGCGTGCTGCAAGAAGAGAAGAGGCAAGCGGGAACGGCGGATAGTTAAATTTTCATTACCCAAGAGAAGTGAGTATTGTAATAAGAAGCAAGGGACTTGCAGAGGGAACAATGACTCATTAGAAATGGAGACACCACGGCTTCTTTTATGTAAGCAGAGCTTTGAATTTCCATTGTGCTTTGAAAAGAATTAGCTCTTTTTGTCGAGGAGGGGATAGAAGTGCTGAAGGAGGACTGGTAGAAATGGAACTGTTTGGTAATGAAAGGATGCGGACAGGGGGTGGTGGGATGCCTTCCTCATCCCTTAATGCAGAGCCAGCACTGCATAGCTGAAGGTGAGCAAGGGGCTGTCCTGCCTCTGCTGCAGGAGGACTGAAGCCCGGAAACCATCCTAGGAGGTCCCTCTTTGAATCACTGAATATCCCGAGCTGGAAGGGAAACATAGAGGTCGTTGAGTCCAACTCCTTTTGCCTCTTTGGGCCAGGGACATCACAACACAATCTGCTGGCTCAGCATCTCTCAGGGGTGGATGCGGCAGGATATGCCTAAGGGAGGGCTCCATCCCCATTTCCCAGCAGTCAATAATCTCCCCTTCATATCCCCACCTTTCTATTGACCCCACGACAAACGCTGGGTCTGCCCACGCCATGGGTCCTCCCATGGGTCCTAATCGGGAGCCAAAGCCACCTCGCTCCCTGCAGGACGGCATCGCGCTGTACAGCACGCGCCCACATTGATTTTTCAATGGCTGGGAAAAGCAGACAGACGTATGTGTTCCATTATTTACAGCGCTCTCAGGAGCTGTCACTCACATGGCTGTGCCATGTTCCCTCATCGTGGTCCCCGGTCACCAACACGCCTGTCCTCCACTTGCCCCAGTGAGAGGTGCTGCCTGGGGAAGCATCCCAAGGATGCTCTGGAGCACAGCAAGGATTTTCTCAGTACAGGACCGTGCCTTTCTTGTGCCTCTTTGGAACTGAGGTCCCCAGGCAGGAGAGCTGAATCCCACCAATGAAGCTATGATGTGTCCTGGGACAAGGAGCAGCCCCCAGAAGGAGACACACTGTGTGGACAGCCAGAGCCATGCCCTGCCCTCCTGCTTTATGGAAGGAAACCAGCTGCAGCCTGAGCTCCTCACTCACGCAAAGCTTTCCATTGTTTTGTTTTGTTTCCCTGGAGGGAAAAAAAAAAATAAATCTATTTGAACAAAAATGTCAGTTTGGCCTTTTTTAGTTTGACTGTGTAAACACAGTTCACGTGGCTTCAGCATGCTGAATGATTCAGCCCGAAGGAAGAAGTCAGCCCCACTGATACCCCATGGCCCAGGGATGGGTCACCAAGTGGCACAGCCACCCTGTGCCCCCTCCAGCCGTGCCCCCATCTGCGCTACCTCCGGAGTGCAGTGTGAGGACCACACGTTGCTCCTGCACAGCCCTTTGCCTCCTGGCCCCAGCTCCAAGCAAATCTGAGCTCTCTCCACTATTCCCCAAACCACGCTTACAGAAAACACCCACATCCACTGTGTCCACTAAGCAGCTCCAGACAGGAGACGCAAACGTTGCGAGGAAGACATTGGACCTTTTAGAAATCCTTCTGTCTATTAGTCACACAGGCGAGAGATCTGAACTGCCGAGCGTTGCGCTCGCTTTGATACCCACACGAAATCCCAGCACTGCTTTCAAAGTCACCGCCAGCAGTTTGGTCAGCCATGCAGAAAGGGCTGAAATGTCATCGTCTGCTCTCTTATTAGCTACCAATTGGGAAAGGTGTAAGTGTACACTTAGCAAGGGATATTTATTGGCAACGTCCCCCCAGCACCAGCGCTGAGAATTACCTCTTGTGAGATTAAACGCCTGTTTGTGGTGCTGCGCTGATGGAAAACAAACTAATGGGCTGCATCGAGGAGGGAGAGAACACAGCTTGCACAGAGCACTTCTCAGCCTGACCTTAGGGACAGGGTGGCACTGAACTTTCAGGCTCCTCTGCTCCATCACTGCAGTGTGCACCCACTGCCCCACAGAGCAGGAGCCTCACCTGTTGGATGGACTGACAGAGGTGGAACAAGAGCTCTGGGGCATGCAGAGCAGGTGCTGGGTTGGAGGTAGAGGTATGCTGCTGGAGAGGGACAAAGGAAGGCTCCCTGCACTGCAAACCGGCAGCGGTGCCATGCAAGCAAAGGGGCTCAGCTGCAGTCTAGGATACCCATAAGCACAGCTTTAACATGCAGGGGAGAACATGGGACTTCTCTTTCTAAAACAGCTAACGCCCCAACTGACTGCTCTTCCCAAATCTCCCTGAAGCAATCCTGTGGGATTTATTTGTAAAATCCATCAGGACCTGCCTCTCAGCCCTGTCTCACACCCAGCCCCACACTGAAGCACAGCCCCATAAATCTCAGTGCATCCCCTACTTAGAGGGCACACAGGACGCTCGGCTACAGGAAGCGCAGGAGGATGAATAATCCATTTCACAAACGATTTGGAGATTTCAAAGGCTGGCTCAGCTCCCAGGAAGAGCAGAAGCAGCAAGTTGTGCAGTCTATGGGGCAGAAAATCAGACCAAAGAGCTCGCCCTGGGTTTTGCGACGCTTCGCTTCCGTCCTCGTCTTCCCCAATCTGTTATCGCAGGCTTTGAGTCGTAGAGAGAAATCAAAACGAAGATTCACTTCAGAACAGAAAATGCAGCTATTAATACCAAAGCTACTGCAGGATTCTCCTCCCATCTCCCACCTGCTACACCAAAACTAAACTCTTGCAATGAGACAAGCAGTGCTGCACGAAACCCCAACTGTGTTGCTGGGGGGGCCCTGACATGACGTGGGCACTGGGACCCCTGAGGAGCAGGGTGAGATGGCTGCAGGTTGTGCTGCACCAGTTAGCGAGTCTGCAAGAAGCAGAGGGAGAATTAGTGACTTTCTGCCATAATTATTGTTTGTTTGGATTTTTCCGAGTG
Organism: Perdix hodgsoniae; assembly: GCA_035772895.1. Taxonomy (NCBI): domain Eukaryota; kingdom Metazoa; phylum Chordata; class Aves; order Galliformes; family Phasianidae; genus Perdix; species Perdix hodgsoniae. The sequence goes on along the minus strand of JAPSGF010000047.1, from coordinate 5,690,914 downwards.
GAAATAATTGTAAATATGTGTACTGCCTTTTTTTTTTTTTTAATATAAATGCAACATTCACATGCAGGCTGGTCTTTAGAATAATCTGTTTCAATTCTAAAGGTAAGCACGTGGGATACACTACAAAAGGTGCCGGGGGGGAAGGAGGAGATGCCAAGAGGAACAGAAGGAGCAGAGCACCAGCAGGGCAAGGAACGTTTCTTGCACATCGACCCCCACAACCCAAGGAAGGCACTGAAGCCTCACACACTTCTATCCATCCACAAAGGCCTAGAAGTTGTTCCCTGTCCAAAGAACCATTGCTGCCACTACATCCTTAGACCCAAAGAAATGCCAAAAAATGCATTTATTCCTCAGATAGGAGGAAGGAGTGCAATTTCTGGGGGAAACCAGGCGTTCTGGAGGACAGCCACCAGCACCAGTGCTCACAACAGCCAGGTTCTGCTTTCTGCCTGGTATTAACCCAACCCAACCCAACCCAACCCAACCCAACCCAACCCAGAACCACTTAAGAAGAGAAGTGTGAACTCTGTCAATGTTCACATCCCTGGAAACTCTCCATCACACGCACCCTTGGGAGCAGCATGGAGACGTGCATTCACAGCTGTGACTTCTCTGCCTGATCCTCATCAGGAGGCGCCTCAAATGTTTTTAAACACAAGGTTTCAAAGTTCTTTTTTTTTTCTTTTTCTTTTTCTTGGCTCCTTTTCAATGGGCAACGCCAATGACATGCTTGGGTAAAACCCCAGTCCAAGGGATGACGAGCACATTCTGCCCTGCTGAGTTAATTAGCAGGTAATGAGAGATGCTTGTCAATAAGCCCAGCTGCTGCTGAACCCCCTCCTGGGCTGAGCACTGCACCTGCAGGACAGAAGCTTTCCATCCCGACGTGCTCACTGAGGACCTGATTTGTTCCCTCTACACATCGAGCTGACTCTTGGCCAGAACTCAGGCAACAAACAGCCAAAATCACCCAAACCACCAAAAGCAGGGTTTGTTTTTTTTTTCCTAGGGGAGATTTTTCCCCACCTTTTCTAGTAAAGGATTCCCTGCCTGCAGCTGGGAGAGGCAGTGTTCAGCTGGGAGTCAAAACAAAGGGAAAAGGCACCTGGGGGCAGACCTGCTTCAGCTCCATCACTGTGAGATGCAGCACACGGACCCACACCATGCAGACACCTATAAATTACTCGGCCCCCGGCTGCCAGCTCAGCCCCAGCTCGATATTGCCTGCAGTAATTATTTGGATCAAATGCAGTTTATCTGCTTCATATTTGCGTTTCCGTGCTCTCCGGTAACTTATAAATGTCATTGCAGTGTTTATTTGTTATAATGAAACTTAATGACGTTTGAAACCGATGGTGGTGGCTGTGGGCTGCAGGTTTGAAGCAAATCTCTTCATCTCAGGAGCAGGAGGCCCGGAGATAACATTAAATTATTCTATAGGGGAGGAAGATGCACGCAGGCAGACATTCATTGGCTGCGTTACTCATCAGAGATGACTGTGCTGAGCCGCGGGCGGGCAGTGCTGGCACACACCGGGACTGAGCGTCCCTGTCCTGGGGGCCACGTGCTCACCCCGTGGTCACCCCATGCACCCCACTGCCTCCCCTTCGATGTGAATAACCCTGCCAGCACACAGAGAGGGAGCAGGAGGGGCTGCTGCAAAGCAATGCTGGGCAGGGGGAGAAAGCAGCTCCAGAGGCTGCGTGGGGAGAGTAGATGTGGCTCCTTCTCCAGCACACCACTGACCCCAAAGGCCCTTCTCTTGCTCCAGACCCAGGATAAACTTCCCTTGTTTCCCCTCCAGGCGCTGCTCCTTGTCCTCCTGCCTTCTGAGGCCATGAATAATTCCCTCCCTTTGTTTCTGTGGCTGCACGTATTTATAGACTCTGGTCGTGTCTCCCCTTGAGCTTCCTCCAGATGATATAAATTCACCTCCTCTTGCTCCCCGTGCCCTTCCTTCCCACTGCCTGTACGCTTCCCTGCTCACTGCCTGGCTGCAGCCTGCTGCATGTCCAAGCAAAGCGCCTGTGGCAACACAGAGAACATCCTTCCCTCAGCTCCCTGGCTGCCGTCAAACCCAGCACTGTCTCAGCATTAACCCCTGCAGCACAGCCCAGCTTCAAAGCACTGGGGTTAGGAAAAACTTCCCAACGGGGAGCACAGAGGGCTGATGGTTCCATTGCACGCAGTGCTCAGAGCTGCAGCACATCATGATTTCCTCACGTGGGGAGAATCCTTCCAGCAGGACTCCTCCTGCACTGCCCCGACCCTCTGTGCCTCTGACGGTGTGCCAGAACAGCCCTGGGACACAGAATCATCAAATCAGTGAGGTTGGAAAAGGCCTCTGAGCTCATCAAATCTCCCAAATGGCACATCAGGAGCTTCACCCATCCCACGTGTCTTCAGAGAAAGACTGCTCCCAGCAAAAGAGGCCTCTGAAGGGACAGCAGGCTGTTTGTCCCCTGCCGATATCTGAACCCTGCCAGCATCCCAGGTCCCGACACAGAGAGGTCACACAGCAACACCTGCCAGCGCGTTATTTACCTACCAATAATGGAATGAAGAAGAGCCCAGGCAACTTATTTGATTAACCTCATTTGACCACTTGGATTAAAACCAGAACGCTGCAGATGAGTTACCTGATGACAACTGACAAGTGAAATTAGCCCTCCCCACCCGTCCTGCTGATAAGGATTACCACCACGATGGCTCAGCCGCATCTCTGAGCTGCACAGGAGCACCCTGTGTCGTGTTCCCAGCTGGGATCACATCGTGCACCTGCAACTCCCTGTAGCACCCAGACTCCTTTGGGATTTGACCTTGCTTGAAGTGCTGTGACATCAATTAATGAGGAGGAGCTGATGGTGCAGGGCCACCTGCAATGACCTTGCCTGCCAACCCCTCACAGAGGGAGTGGTGCTGGGGTAGCACTGCATCTCCCAAGCAGCTCTCGGAACAAACAAGTTGACAAATGAGGCTGCTTCGTAATGAAGCTGAAGCCAAAGTCAATACTCAGCCCTTCTATCAGGGCACAGATCAACGGCGGTCTCAAGGGCAAGTGACCTTGGGGGGTGGGACAGCTGTCACTTGAGGAAGGGATGGCAGTGAAGGGAGAGGGAGCAGCCCTAGAGCAGAGAGAAGGGCAACGTGCAGAAAGTGGAAAAAATACAGGAGAGGAGAAATGCAGAAGGCAGGGGGAAGCCTTTCAGCAATTAAATCGGGTGATTATGATCACGGTGATCCTATCCCCCACTGATGCTGATGTAAATCTGGAGCTGGATCCTCCTGGCAAAGCCCCATTTCAGGCATTTCCCTGCAGATGATTTTCTCCCCACCACAGCTGGCTGAACACCGAAGTGGGGAAGGGACAAATTGCTCTGCTTGTTTTCAAGTACTGGGGGGGTTTAAAATTGCAGCATCACGTTAGGTACAGCCAGGGTGATCTGCTTTAGAAAGGACAGGGAGGGAAATGGTGGCACAAAGTGGGAGGAAAGCACTCAGCAGCAGCAAGGGATGGATGTGCCACAGAAATAACCCAGGTGTCCTCCCCCACAAAGTGGCACTCATCACTGGATGGAGCCTTCTGGACCACCACAGCCTCATAGAAAAGATTCAGTCGTTAAGGTTGAAAAAGTCCTCTGAGATCCCCAATCCCAGCCCACCGTGCCTACATCCCTCAGTGCCACATGGCCACGGCCCTGGGACACCCCCAGGGATGGTGACCTCCCCCCCTGTGTGCAGCTGTGCAGGGCAGCACCGCTCTTTGGAGGAGGCACGTTCCCACTACCCAGCTCCAGGAACTTCCACAGGCAGCTCCTGCTCATCCTGGGGAGTTCAATCGAACGCAGGTCCGAGCTGATGGCGGCAAAGAGCTGGCAGATTTATCTCCAGGTCAACCTAAATATTTCAGTTAGCTTCTTGAGCAGTCAATTCCTTTCTCCCTTTCTTCCTTCCCTTATTTTAAATCTCCAAATGCATACCATCTCTCATGAATATTGATGAGGATCATTAGTCACTGAACATTTCACTTCCCTTCCCTTTCCCCTGTCTATATAAAACCTTCATCTTTGTTAAAGGGAAAAAAAAGCCCATCGCAAGTTCTATCTCTGGCTGTATTTTCAGATGAGATCCATTAATACATTTATAGATTGGGTAAATACCAATGGGAGCAAATGCTGGGCACAGAAGGATACGCACACAGCCCCAGCATTGACACTGCTCAGATCTGTGGCTGGAGCCCCCCTCTCTGCACAGGATCCCACCAACAGCCCTGGTGCTGCTGCCTCCAGGGGGTTTCATCCAGACCCCCCTCCACACCCCACCTTCTCCGTAGTTTTCTGACCACGTCTCTTCTTTCTGTGTCCATCAGCCTCAGCCCGAAGGCTGCTGAGGGACTTTATTTACTGAATACAGATGGCAGGCTTTGGCCAAACACCACACGTCGCTCAGGGGGAGGCAGAACAGGACTTGCCACATTCAGCTTGATGCCTTCCAACAATATTTTGCTATTTCCTTACGATCAGAAAGGATTTGCAGAAGGATTTAGAAGAAAAGCCAACCCAAACAAAGCAGGGTATTTCACTGCAGCACCTTTCAGTCAATGCCAAACTGCAAAATGGGAACAGGGTCATTTTGTATCGGGCTGAAACCCAGTGCTATGAAATACAGCACTGCTGCACTGCTCCAGAAAGGTTTGCACTGCAGAGCAGAGGTGATGCTACGTGACCTAACCCAGGGAAACCAGTGGGCAACGCAGCTCCTGCACCTTGACTTTGAGTTTCACAGCACTCCAAAGCAACAGACCTGGGCTGTAACACCAGTGTCCCACCTCCTCAGCACCCACACTCAGCTCCCATCCCACAGACCAGCTTGGGCACAGGGCTCCCAGCAAGCTCCTGTCCCTGGGTGCACAGAGATTTACTTCTGCTGTTCCCGCCTGGCTGTCTATCAATGCAGAGCACATCTCTCTGAGTGGGACTTAAAAGGCTGCAACTGAAATTTAACTGAAATTATTCTAAGCTGTTGGTGACATGGTGATGATTTGTTGCTCCGGTCTGTGAATCTCAGTCCCAAATGAGCCTGATGTGTGTGCCACAGGTCCAGGGCAGGGATGGGCACCTGGCTCACACAACGTCAAGGACTCCCAGGAGAGGTAAAGAAGTCTCCTCCAGTCCCCAGAATACACTGACACCCTCCTATCCCCAATGCACCACACCATGAGAGCTTACAGGAGGATTTACAGCATCATCAGCACTTGGCTTAACAGCACAGCCAGGCTGCATGTCCAGGTTCAGCTCTGGTGGGCACCATGTCAACGCTGTGACCCATTTTGCTGATGAAACCCAGCTGTCAGCCACCTCTGCAGCAGGGTCCCCGCAGACACCGAGGAAGGAAAAGCTGAATAATAGCCCTGGGCTGCAGCAGCAGCTCTGCAGGGAGGGGAGAACCATCAACAAATCCATGAGCTCAAAGGCAGACTCTGCAGGTAGCCCCGAGGCAGCGAGGAGATGAGAAGCTGCAGTCACTGCCTTCAGACAGCAGCTCATTTCGCCTTTAGTTCCCCACTGCCCCCTGATGCTTGAAAAATAAACCACCCCAGACCCAGCAAAGCCATCAACAAAGAGACTTCACAGGGAGGATGAAGCACATAGTCTTATCTCTGCCCTTTTCCATATAAATCTTACAGGATTCTTCCCAGCATCTTGCCACACGTTCCTTAGATGCTCATCCCACTTCAAGCATTGCAAAGAACATAAAGAGCTGCACAAGGACAGTGGGATACAAACAGCCAAGACACTGCACCCACCCTGAGATATCAGTCTGTGCTTATTGACATCACACCCCTGCAGCATCCCTCGAGGACCAAAGGGATGCGCGTGGTGCTCATGTCCTGCAGGCTCCACAGGAGCAGCAGCAGGTCCTGAAGAGCACAAGCACTTGGGAAGTGAGGAAGTACTGTCTTAAATTAAGACCATAGGAAGCAGTACTCCAAGAAAAAAATCAACAGATAAAATTACATCCTTAGACCATTAACTGCTACACCACCCCCGTTACCATAGAACCATGAGGCTCTGGGCAACCTGACCTCGTGCCCAGTTTAGTGACTGGCAACCCTGCCTGCACAGTGGGGCTGGAACCAGGCGATCGACCTTTGAGGCCCCTTCCAACTCAAACCCTGTTACAGTTCTACCATCTCACCAGCTGGGTACCAGCTTTATACTCAGTGGAGCTGCTCAGCTGAGCTACGAGCAGACCATCTCAGCAGCAAGGACAAAACCCAGCCTGCCTCCCCACGGGCAGGGAGGAACCCGAAGGCAGAAGCTTCCCACCACCTGCACGTGAGCACACAGCACACGGATCCCTCCCATCTGACACAGACAAAGCAGTGATGTGTTTGCTGCTTTTCCTGAGATTTAACTTTCATCCCCACCCCGCTGAGCTAACAGACACCGAAGAGGTGTCAATGAGACCTCTGTTGATCACACTGCATCTCTAACAACCACTCCAGTGCCTGCTCCATCTATTCTCCTCTTCTGTCTCAAGAGCCTCTGTCAGACGAAGAACAAAAGGCCCAATGTGGCTCATATGGGAAGATGCCTGCCCTAATCAATTGCGACTGTGTCTCTGTGGGCAGACACAAGTGACAGGGCTCAGGGTAAGGCAAGCTTTGCTATCAGAGAGCTGCCAAGCCCTGGAGCACACAGCACTTTATTGGTGATGACAGCAGAGTCAGCAGTGCAAAACTTGCACGGGAGCCTGCAGTGTGCTTTGGAAAGCAGCTGCAGTCGATCCCAGTGGATTACTTTCCAGGGAGCTCTTAGCAAAACACAACGGGATGCCAAGGGCCCTGCACCTTGTCCAAACCTCTTTGGGTGAGGAATGAGAAGATGCTGGCACCTTCAAGATGTTCCTCCTGGGATAAGAGGGTTGGCTCCGATTTGTCCTTGGGACCGAAGAGGATTCACACTCAGTCTTTGCTGCTAAGTCACTCTCAGGATCTCACCTCATAAATCCAAGCAATTCTGAGGCAGAAGCAGCCTTGCTGGGTTGCTGCTGGGTGGCACAAATACGTCACCGCATCTCAGTGCCACTCTAATAGGACGTTTTCCTGGCAGGAAGCATTCGCTGAACCCGCTTTGAACTACTGCAGGCAGCAGAAGTGGTGTTCAAGCAGAGACATTTGGAGCAGAACACAGCCAGCTCCTCTGAACAAGCCATTTGTCCCCACACAGCAGGGACTCCAGCCCAGAGCCCCAGCTGGTTGCTCTCCAGGCAGCAATATGGAGCCTGACAGCAACGAGCTTTGAATCAGACAATCCCTGGAAGGATGCTCAGCCTGTGGGAGGGAAAGCACAGAACTCTCTGATGGAGGAGGGCACAGTGCTATTGATCTGTGCCCAACCGACAGCAGAGCTTCCAGCCTCAGTAGATCCAAGGCTTTGATATTTAGGACACATTTTAAAGCCCAAACCCCATTTTGGGTTTAAATCCTTGCCTCCCATTTCCAGCTTCTCGGTGCTGGATTCCCCCACCTCCTGCCCCAGCACTGAGCTGCTGCAGCCTTCCTTCTTGCAAGAGCTGCAGATTCCCTCTGAGAAGCTATTAAGGAGCAGTCGAACAGAGCAACCTTTCATTGACAAGTCACTCGGCCCTTTAAATGATCTCCAAATAGTGTTTGCTTTTTATTGCTTTCTGCCGTTTAACAGGCTTGATTTCAAGTTACTTTGGCTTATGATAAACTCCAGATCTATGATGCTTCTATTCTCTCCCTCTTTGGTCTCACTCACCCGTTCCTTCTTTATGTTTTTATTAAAAAAAGATCCAGGAAAACAGATAGCAGATTAAAAGGGAAACAAATTGAAATGGGTCAAATGTATCTTGCTTAGATGACAGCCACCCCATTAGATACTTTTAAACAGGACAAATGCTCTGTTCAGCAGCACAAGTGGGCTTTTACATTTATTCTAAATTACAAACCAAATGATTGCAGCCTCAAATGGAAGCGGTGGCTAATTGCACTAATATCTCACTAATTCCAGCACCAAGGAATGGAGGAAAACTAACGATTTTCACCATTTTACCAATTACTCAGTTGAGACCAAGGTACATTATGCAAACCCTGGGTTGAGCTTCCTCTCCATTTTGTGATCTATGACAAGGACTGGAATTCCAATTATTAATAATGGAGGAGCTATAATTATTCTAAGGATGGGTACGAGATAATTATAAGACATAAAAACAGCTTTCATATGCATACACGACTCTCTCCCTGTGCCTGGGCAGAACCAAAACCTATCTGCAGACTGGAGATAGGGAAGCTGAGGACCAAAAACCCCTCCAAGACACTGTTCCATGCAGCAGCAGGCAGCTGTATGGTGGGATAAGCTGTCACAGTGAAGGGGAAAACACAGAGGGACCCCAGAGCCACCGGCGTCTCCAAAAAGGGACCTCCAGCAGTTGGTGGCTGCTGGGAGCAGGTGGCGAAGGCACAGAATGACACTGAGTGCTCCATCGTTCCTGTTAGTAGCTTTATGAATGACAGGCAAAAAGTGCCATAATTGCTGCAGCGACGCTTGCTAATGACTTATGTTAGATATGGCGAGAAGTCAGAGGAAGGAGGGATGGAGGAAAACAGCAGGAGTGAGAGGCGAAATCCTGCCCTTGGCCACCCCAGTGGAGAGTGCTGGGTGGGCAGGGATGGGGCGGCGGGCGGCAGGGAGGGGTCCTGCAGCACAGCCCCTACTTCTGAGCTCAGAGACTGCCAGCTTTGGGAAGCCAACGGAACGAGAGGGGAAAAGGGAGCAGAAAACCAGTCTCAGTTTTCAGGTTGGTCAGAGTTGCTTGTTCGTGGGACTACAGCAGTGCAACCTTTCTGCTCACCTGGGGAATGCAGGGCAGCCCAACACAGCAGGACCTCTGCCTTACGGCCACGTGCTTTGGGATCCCCAGGGTGCAGCCCTGCTGACCCACCACCATGACTGGGGTGGAATCCAGCCCTGTGTGCATGCTCCTGCCAATGTCTGTTTCTGAATGCTAACAGTCTGCAGCAGCTGATTGAGTGGGTTATTAGCAGAATGAAGACAGATGGTGGAGGATTAACTCTAAAGTATCTCTATTGCAAGGCCATCACTGCAGACAGCTCTACCTCTGTCTGCAACTGTCACCAGCTCCATTTTGACCCACAGCTCACCAAACAGCGCTCCTAGCATGCCAACAAGGTACACGTCAATCACAGCAAAGGGACAGGCAGCCACAGCAGGGCATCCCCTTCCTCTGTGTGCCCTAAATCACACCCAAACCTTGCCTGCTTTCCTGTTGCACACTTCACAGCGGTGTAACATCCTCCAGACCAGATTTTCAGGAGGCACATCGATAGACGGCAGCATGAAGGGCTGATAGCTGGGTCCCATCCCTAGAGGTATTTCACAGATGTGGTGCTTAGGGACGTGGGTTAGCAGTAGGCTTGGCTGTGCTACATTAACAGTTGGACTTGACGACCTCAGAGGCTTCCTCCAGCCTAAAGGATTCTGTGCTACATGTTAACTAACAGTAACACTAAGAGAGGTGAGGTCATGGACATTTACTTTTGTTTCTTGCCACGGTCAGCAGCAGTAGGGCAGGGTGCAGCTGACACGAGCTCAAAGTTCTCTTCTGCTTCTCCACCTCTGAAGCCCACTCTGTAGATGTCTCCATGAAGTGACAGTGAGGTAATGCTGCACCGTGATTTCCCATTTCCATGACCACAAAGACCCCACACCTCATAATTATCCGACTGCCCCACTGCCTACTTCTGCTTTCAACTCCTCCAGCTACCCTGCTATTACAAATAGGGCTGTTCATTAGGACCACAGTGCAATAAAGGAGAAAAAACTCTAATATGGCAAAGACACAGAGGGGAAGACGTCTCACTCCTTATCCCTCCTAGGGAATGGCTCAGGAATTGCTTGCAGGAGCTGCCCTGGGACGGCTGCACACCTGAAACCTCCTTGGCTCCCATCAGCGCTCAGCCCACCCCATAAAGCTGGATTGCAGGAGGCTTTAGGTCTGCACCTGTTTTCACTCAAGATGGCTCTGGATGACAAGTCCAGGGCGGTCCTTGTAGCCATGGAAATCCCCTGTGCTCTTTTTGGAAGATTGTACCTTTAAACGTCACAGCCCTGCAGTCTGCGGGGGCCAGAAACTCACTGCTTTGTTCCCTTCCCCACACAAAGGCTTTACTTTGCACCTTTCATCTGGCTTTGTTCTCTCCCCACAAAGCCAAAGGGTTTGCTCTGCAATGCCCCCAGTCTGCCAGGCTGGAGCAGTGCCACAGGGTGCACTGGGGTGCCCACAAGTGGCACCTACAAGCATCCATGGGAAGCTTGAGGGCCCCAAAACCATCAAGAGATTGCCCCTTCCCATTGCACCCAAGGGGCAGTGACATCCAGTTAAAAAATTATTCTAATCAATGTTTAAAAAGCACGGGATAATTAACAAACATGAGGTGAAAACTTGTGAAGTGCTTTCCCCATGTTATCATCTCAGTCTCAGGGCTCCTGGGGAACCAAGGGAACCTTTGATCTCATAGCTGGTATTCAAGCCATGAGCTTGCCTCCACTGGAGCTTCGCCCCCTGCAAGCTAATGCACCCTTTGCTCTTGTGCAGACAAGGCTTCCTGCAGCCAGCTGCTGGCTGCTCCCTGTCCTGCTCTAAGGAACAAATGCACATCAGGGCACGTCAGCACCCCTCTGTCCAAGCCATCTCCTATCTACCTCCAAAACAAGGGCTGAAACCAGCTTGGCACTGCTCAGGTTGAGCAAAACCCAACGCATCACCACCATGCACCTTCCCCTGGAAGGGGCCTCCCCCAAACCCCCCATTCAGCAGAGATGGGGCTGCTTCAAAGGAAGCAGCCAAGCAACAGTGCTGCCAGCAGCAGGGATGCCAATCCTTCCGAGCATAAATGGTTTTTGTTTAGTTATTACGCTTCATAATTATTTATGGTGTTTCTATGGATTAATCAATGCTCATAAAGCACCTGGGGGATGACCAGAATATAAAACAGGGGAATTTTTTAGAGACATCTCTGCCTCGGTGCAGGGGTTTGACAAGAAAAACAATGATGCTTTTGAAAAGGCACAGCAGCCCTGATCCCAGGTGAGAGATTTGCCCAGGCAAACTCCATCAGCTTTTGAACACAGCAAGGCTAAGCCCGGCTCGCAGTGGCTTCTCAGTGCCACTAATTAGAAGGACATTCATTTGCCAAGGTTGTCCACACAGGCTCCGGGATGTTGCAGTTTGAGGGCATTATGGTGATGATAACCTGAGCACCTCTCCAGTATGGCCAGATGTATCCAGTTGAAGGCCAGAATGAAAGCCAGAATACAAAGACTGGGTGCTGAAAGAGCTTCCTGGGAGATAACTAAATAGAAGACAACAGTAGATGGGGAATGAATGGAGGTATCAGCCTCCTGCTCTCCTTTTACTGCTCCTCCCCTATCTGTGCCCGTTAAGATGCTTCAGAAAACAAAAGGGAACCAGGATTTTCTCCCCGGGACAAGCAAGAACCTGTTCCGAGCAGCAGTGAACCTCTGTGATGAGACCACTAAGGAGGAAGGATGAAGAGAAGGTGGGGAAGCCGCTCACCTTCAGTCATCCTGCGGTACTTCTCCTTGTACATGAACCCCAGCACTAGGCAGCATCCTCTTCCTGGGAGCCCCAGTTCTGCAAGAGAAGAGAGAGCGGCGTTAGAAGGCTGGGGACAGGAGCGAGTGCCTGGGGAGCAGCGCAGCAAGTGGGACAGGGTCCTCAAAAGGGAAGATCAGCCAAGGCTCGAGGGATGGAAAGACGCAGGTGGCTCTACAAGCAGAGAAGCGCTCCGGGGCTGAGGATGCCTACGCCTTTGATGCCTTGATTCCTTAATGGGGCTTTCTGGTAACCAAGAGAGAAAGATCTGAGTGCGGCTCTTCCAGAAGTGGGCTGTGTGTTTGCCCACGTGCATCTCGGTGGCGGACAGCTTCCATTCTTCAAACAAATTGTGTCGCAGTGGAGGAAATCAAGGTAGCGCGTCCCCGCTGCCGCCCCGCGCACTCCTCGGGGGCTGCCGTGCTCTGCAGGGCCTCGCTGATCAAAGCCCCTTTGATGTTTGCTTAATGCAGCCTCCATAGAGCCCGGCTCCGTGAGGATGGAGCGTGAGGGATCGGGGAGGGGAAGATGGTGGGGCAGCGGGATGGGAGTGGTGAGGCGGTGCTGTGCAGAGCTGTGCAGGGATTTCAGGTCCCCGGAGATGAACTGCAGGTCTGGGCCTTGTCTGTGAGAGCAGGAAAGTCGCCGAGTGCTGCGGGACGTGCAGGAGGGCAACTTGAGGCATAGGGCTCTGTGGGTGCACTGCTCCTCCCCAGTGCTGATGGGGCATTGAGGCAGGAGCGTCAGCATCCTCCTCAGCACCTGGGGCAGAACTAGAGCGAAAACGCAGAAAACAGAGATGCCTTGTGACAACAGGGCATGAGCGGGAGGGCAAGGTAAGGAGAATCCCCTAACAGAACCAGGCTCCATCTCATGAGAATCAACAGCTCCTGATCCTAAGGCTCCCATCAGAAGCGATGTCAGCCTGCAGAAGAAAGAAAGGCTGTGCGCAATCCCACTGAAGTCAGTGCTCATACAGATGGATGTCTCTTGAGATGATTCAAGTCAGCTGAAATTTAATTGCACCTTAAATCCACGTTGCCACCTAAAGTAGCATCCCAGAGGGCATCCCCAGGCAGCCTCTCAGGGATGCTGGAGGAGCCCCCAGCTCTCTCATTGGCCATAAAAGGGGAAGGGGGAAATCAGCTCAGATGAGGGTGCTCAAAGATCAGACATTCTCAGGCAGGCAAAGCAAATATCCACATTCTCAGCAGCTTCATGACTCAGTCACAACCATCAGCACCAGGCAGACAGCAGCCATCTCCTATCCGATGCAGAGGTGGAATGCAGCTCTCTGCACAGCTGCAAGTACACCCAGAAAGGCATCAGCTTGCAGAGCATTGGAGTTCAATGCTCCCAACTGGTCTGGCTGAAAGGCATTCAGCACAGGCTGTGTTGCAGACATCAGTAAGAACTCTGGCTGGGGATCCCACAGAGCCAGCCACCCCACATGCATCAGCTGCGAGCGGCTGACAGCCTTCCCAGCCTCCCTCTGCTAACACAGAGCCAGGAACACACTTATGTCTTTATTGATAGGAAAGACAAATAGCATCGATTCCAATCGAGCCTTCAACGAGCACTGAGGTATCGAGGCATAATTAAAACAACACAATTAGATTAGTGTCACAGAAGGCAGCACAGTTCACAGCAGAGCTGAGCCAACCAGCATTACTGCCTTGCTAATTCAGGTGTTCGTCATGCATGTGGACACATGCAGGTTCTGGTCACAGAGACCTGGAATGGCAGAGGCTGCCATAAAGTTCTGCAAGAGCCAACACAGAAAGTACTGGAGCTGAGACAGAGGCAGCAATATGCGAAACTTAAGAGTAGGAAAAGGAGCAATACAGTGGAACGAGATGATCTTTAAGGTCCATTCCAACCCAAACCATCCTTTGAGTCTATAGCTCCATTCTTGTATCAACCCAAAGCACCCAGAACTCAGCAGCCAATCGCACAGAGAGAAACACAGCCAAGGAAGAGTCTGTGCATTAGAGGAGATGGCAGTGGGTCACTGCCCAAGGTGATGGTGGCGCTGCCCCAGGAACCCAAGGCACAGCTTCACCCTGTGGGAGGGAAGGAAGCTCCAAGTGAGATCTGAGCTGTTCCCCAGGTGGAGCTGGTTTGGGTGTCGATCGTCCGGGCGCCTCCCTAAGGGGTGCTATAATTAATGCTTATAAAAGACTTTGATATCCCATGATGAAAGGAGCTGTACGAGAGCACCACATTATAATAATTCATACCATCAATTCATGAGAACATGCAAAAATCTTTATAGCTAAAGGCACCTTTAAATACCTGACAGTGCCTTTAAAAGGTAAAACGCTTTGAGATGATGCTGATACCTCAGGATGCCTCACCACTGCATGGCTTATAGCAGCTACCTAAAACATTAACAGTGAAGCAGACACCCCAGCATTTTAAATATTTTGGCTCAGAGGACCTGCTGGGATACCATGGAAAAATGAACATTTTAACCCTTCATGGCATCCACCTCCTGAAACAAATCCCATCCACTTCCATTTAATGATAACTAGCTTTTTTCCAGCACAGTAGAATGAGTTACAGTTGAGTTTTGTCAGCCTGGCTACTCTGGAAAGGCGTGAGCTCAAATGCCTCACTTGGACAACACCTGGCAGAAGCACATTTTGACTCACTCAAAGTAGTTCTCCCATTGATTCACCCTAAAACCTGCAGAAGAGCCACTTGGACAAAGGAAAAGCAATCCCAAAGCATCAGGGCAGCAGGTAACAGCAAAGCAACCACCAAAACAAGGAAGAAAGGAGTTCAGGGGCTGAGCCAAGCTCACAACTTGTACAACAGATATTTACATACAGCTTGGACAACAGGGGAGGCCAACCTGGTTTCGAAGTAAAGCTCCCTTCCCTGGCCCAGGCTAAGGAACTCTGAATGCTTTTCTCCTCTTTTTCCTCATCGTTTGGAATTTCCTTTCTCTCTCAAAGCAATTCACCCACCCACAAGTCAGAGAGGGATCCAAGTTTCTGATCAACAGGACGTTAAAGGCTAAATCTGCAAAGGGGTAATGAAGGCTTGTAAACACAACCGTAATGTGCACTATTGTGTGGCTGTATCCCACCAGGAACGGTAATAAATGTTTAATAGCCCAATAATACCTGTTTAATAATTTTTCAGTTCATCCTGTCTAATTGCAAGTTTATTAAAGAACGATAAACTTTATAATCACTGTGAAGGCATAATTGCAATTCCATTGCTTATTTAATATTGAGGTAATTATATTATAACTAAGTTATATTTTCCCATACATATTAAATATCAATTAGCTGTTTTAAACTATTGATTTGTATTTAATTAACTGTGCTATTATATACCAATTAAGCTCTTATAAGAGAAGCAAAAACAGCTGGTCTCTTAAATTAAATTTTAAAAATATTGTATCAAAATAAATATCATGTTTTTGCATTTTCCCAAGTTTTCCTTCTGCAGAGGTGATGGTTTGCCATCAGTAAATATTTTTCCAATAGCATCTCAGAGCCACAAGTTTCACTTTTAGAAGTGCTTTGGTTGAGAAGCCACGTTCCTGCTTGGAAGCCTCTTGTCTTGATGTGCAAAGTGAGTCATGCAAAGTGAGTTGGAAGAAGGGTGTGAAGGAGCATTTTCTTCTTTGCTTTCCAGCACACTGCCTTCCAGCCTCATGCTCTACTCATGGTTCAGATGCCCCAGACGTTCCCATGACCTCCCCTTCACAGGGCTTTGCTCCGAGTGCCATTGAAGCTCACTGCACCCTTCCCTGCCCAGCTCTCCTTCTGCTGTGAGGCTCCCTCCCTCCACCCACAAGCACAGCTCAGCAATCCCAACCATCACCTCGTTTTGACAGAGAGCAAATGGATCCTCCAGCACACAATATTGCGTTCTACCATTAAGGCTGCAAAGCAATCCGTGATCCTCCGAGGTGAACAAGCTCTACAAAGGCAAGTTGTTATTAAATCTGCGCCTTGTTAATTTATAAAAATGTATTAAAAAAAACCAAAGAGGCTTCCCAGATGAGAAAATGGGCACATTACTGTTTGAAATATGAATGAAGTAAAGATCAGTGTTAAATGCTGTAGCGATACCGTATTTTATTCTACAGCGCTCTGCAGAAAAGTTGCATTTATAAACCCATTTATTGTGTTATGTACTTGCAAACCACCTTGTCATCCATTTATTGCACAAATAAAATCTTAAAAGCGGAGGATTAGTTGAGTGTGTCCCTGTGGGACCACAATCTGACTTCAGAAGAATCCATCAATGAAGGAAAACAGATGGAGCAGAGGTGTTTGCCAGCTCATTGCTCCGAGATGTAAAATGCAACTGTGCAGGAGGGCCCTTCTGCAGTGGGTTGGAGCTGAAGGCTACCAGCACCACCAAGATTTGAGGAGCTGTGTGATAAGGAGGGCTCCCCAAACACCAGCTCTGCTCCCATAGCAGGCCACAGAAAGCTGCTTCCCAGCAGGGAGAAATAAAGAACTCTGAAGAAGCTGCTGCAGCAAAAAGCAATTTACCCCAGAGTGAGAGGCGCTCGGTACCTGAAATTCCTTGCATAAACAGGAACACATTTGCACCAGTCAAATCCTCTTCAATGCCTCACTTTGACAAGGTCTTGTGGCAGCAATTCCACACTGTAACTAAAGCTGGCACGCAGGAAAAACACTGAATTTCCCCTTGTCAAAGTCATAACATTCATAGGCATTTGTATTATTCAAAAGAAACAAATAAAAGGTTACATAGAAACAGAGTGTTCTCCTTACCAGTAACAATATCAGAGTGACTCACATTTGTACCCAGGCAGCCAGGCTGCCCCGACCCCCCTCAAAGCCCAACGCAGCCCAGAGGGAGATGGGGGCTGCCGTGGGCACACAGCACAGCGCTGCCACCAGCCGTGCTCCCAGTGCCTCCTTCTGATGGATCCAGCAAGGGAAGGTGTGCAGGCTGGCGTCCATCCCACAGCATTCCTTATAACCGCATGGCACCTCATGGAGTTCATAGAATTGGACCAACACCTCCCCATGCATCCCCTGCTTTTTTTTTTCCTGAATGCTTTTCCAGGTTGTGGCCCCGGAACCACCAAGTGCCCCATCCAACCCATCCTTCCAGCAGGAGACGTGTGCTGCCCAGATCCCCTTGGCTGACTACAGCCAGATGCTGTTAGGGCCACAGACGCTGTGCCCAGGTGGCTGTGCTGCACCAGCAACACACAGCATACAGACCTGCTCATGGAGCTGCTCTGAAATCAGAATGAAAAAGCTCAGGACAAAACTGACAGGAAGAAAGACGCAAGATCCGGCTATTTGGGTTCCTTCAGAATTGAGAGCTTTCTCTGCAGGCCAATTTCATCACTGCACGCTCAGGTTTCTCATTTCATCATTGCTCTTCTGCTGCAGGACCCTCGCGTGCCCAACGCAATCCGAGCGAGGAGCTGCACGCCCAGCACGGCACCGTCCTGGAGCCCAGCAGGAGCATCTCACAGTGACACAACAAACACGTCCAGTGCTCTGCCAGCACAAAGAGCCACATTTGCACACAGGCCAGGAGGGCTGCAGAAAGCAGGTGTACCAGCCCTATCAGAGCACCCCGTAACGCCGCTGCAGAGCTTGGCAATGGGAACGCTTTGCAACGAGCCCTTAAGCCCCCGTGTGACTCTGACAGATTGTGGACACACTGGAGCAAAAAAATGAGAAAAATAAAACCACAGTGCTGTAAAGG
The DNA here is from genome assembly GCA_035772895.1 of Perdix hodgsoniae. NCBI lineage: Eukaryota > Metazoa > Chordata > Aves > Galliformes > Phasianidae > Perdix > Perdix hodgsoniae. The sequence goes on along the minus strand of JAPSGF010000047.1, from coordinate 5,673,526 downwards.
TCACACCCATTGCAGCTCCTCCACCTGGAAAACAGCCGAGCCATTCCCTTCAGGAGTGCAGGCAAGGAACAAGTGCTGGAAACGCTCAGCAAGCACAGCTGCCCACTGCCTGACCTGGGAGCTCAGCACCAAGCCCTGCTGCCCCCGGCTCCTCCTCCCAAGCCCACTGCCACCCCTCTCCAAGCCCTTCGCCACAACACAGCTACCTGGAGCAAGCCCAGGAAGGGCCCTTAAAGCCCCTCCAAAGGCATGGAAAGCACAAGTGCAGTTGTGCTCTCGTTTGAGGCTGCGACAACAGAGGCAGGGAACCCTGCAGTCTGTCTATTACTGGGAAATCATGCTCCAGCCTCGCAAATGCCATTACTGCCGTGTATCTTATAATTAAATTGTATTTGCCGGTTACCTCACAGCACGCCTGCAATTCTTGTGCATCCAAGGCTTTTTTCAGCTTCCTTTTTATTTTCCCCTCCTTGCCAAGCCTCAGCAATTTCAGCAAACTTGTGAGACGAGGAGGCAGGCTGGGAGCACACAGTGCAGCATTCCTGGGCCAAACCATCCCCTCCTGCCCCCCCCCCACCCCCTCATCCCACCACCAGAAGATGTAAGCACTTCACTCCAGGGCAGGTTTTATATACAGGTGATCCCCTCCTGATTTATTTATGCCCTTGGGCATCTTAAATGGGATAAGCACCATGGGGAACCTTGCTGCTGGAAGCGGTGCCTATTGGTGCAGGTGAGTAGTGAGGCTGCAGGAGCAGCAGATGGAGGGATGGGTTCCAGCCAGAGGTGCAGGACCTCACTGCAGCCTTTCTGCTTTTTCCCTTCTGCTGAAACTCACTCAAAGAGCACGTGGTGCTAAGATGGACAGGGCAGCAGGAAAACAGGTCCCTGCCTGCTGATAAAAACAAGACCTCAATTAGGGGACATGGGAGGAAGCTATGGGACTGAAGGGCTTTGCTAAAGAGCGTGCTCCATCCTCTCCTGCTCTGACTGGGACACTGAGCTTCTCTGCTTGCTGGCAGAGACCTTTGGCCACATTTGGCAGCAGGGAAAAGCAAAACAAGAGGGCAAACGCCAGGCTGTGGGAGGCTGATTGCTGCCCTGACCACAACTCCTTCAGACCCCAGCAGCAGCAGATTCAGTCCCACCACAGGGAACACATGCAACAGCAGACTAGCAACTCACAGAACATTACAGACTGCTTCTAAGCATACAGGCACTGTTAGTGCAGGCAAGAGGCAGGAGGGTGAATCACAGGAGATGGATACGGGAGGAACCTCGCACCCTGCTCCTGCCACATGAAGCACACAGCAGTGGGAATCCCATTCACCACAGTACCCCCACCCATTACATACAGAACCTGTGGGTGCCCCATCCCCGGAGGTGCCCAAGGCCATGGACAGGCCCTGCATCACCTAATCTGCTGCTAACCAGCCCATGGCAGGGGTTGGTGGCCTGCAGGGTTCCACCCAACCCCACTTTGCTTCAGACTCAGAATTGTTTAAGCTGGAAAAGACCCCTGTGACCTCCACATCCAACCTCACCCCACCGTGCCCACATCCCACCATACCACGACCCCACGCAGTCTGTGCCACTGCAGCACCACTCTTTCAGAGAATAAATGTTTCTTCATATCCAACTTATGACCACGTGCCATACCCAAACCGAGCCCCAATGCCTTGAGCACCTCCCCCTGCTATACACCTCCATCTGCCACCAAGCACTATGACTTACAGCAGGCAGTTGGCCTTTCCCAGCTGGGTGCCATTTCCCAGCATCGGCCATAACGTGGATGTATGTGCAAAGGTTCCCCTGCTTCCCCTGGTGTCAGCGAGCTGCTCCCAAATGCGCAGTCTCTCCATCCCATTAAAAGTAATGGGGTGAGATTGTCCAGCCCATTACTTTCAATGGCTTTGTTTCAGCCAGACAGCCTAAAGCTCCCATATCCTCAAAATAGCAAGCAGAGAAGCTCCAAAACTCTCTGCTTCATTATCACATCATGGATTCCAGCTTGCCAGAGTTTAATTGGACAGACAGCCAAGCCTGCGCTTCAGTTTGTTAATTGCTGCAGGAGAGACAAAAGTGTGCCTTGCTGACAATTATTTCCTTGCTCAGCAGTTCTTCGTTTTAAGGGGATGACTTTCAAGGTGTGAAGTTTTACAAGAATACCCTAATTTCTTTGAAAACAACAAGAAGAGAGAAAAACATATGCAAACACAGCCACAGGAGAGGCACTTTGTGGAACGGTTATGTGCTCCAGCATCCAGCTGGTCTCGTGCTGCTGCAGGGAAGTGCATTTGCAGGAAGGGCTGGCCGGGGAGAAGCACGGCTCGTGCAAAAAGCCAAGTGCAAGTCATAGATTTAAGATGCATCACGGGAGCTGTAGTTTGAGTACTTTTGAACTGTACATCCAATAACACGCTGAGGGCAGAGACTGGGCAGAAATCAAAGCACTCTGCTTCCAAGGCAGCTTGATATTACAACAATATATGTAAGGCTCAAAAAGCCGCATGGCAGAACACCATGGGAGCCAGAGAAATCCCACTTGTGACCCCATCCCTGACCTCACCTTCTGCTCTGGCAGCATTAAAGCCTGGCAGAACCCAGTGACACAACACCCTGTGCCTGCTTCTCAGCTGGAGATGTGGGTACCTCCACATCCACAGCCACTGAAATCCAACAGTTGCCTCAATACCTGGCAGAAAGCAAGAAGTGGGGAGAGCTGAAAGTCCCAACGCCATTACACACCATAATATCACTGTGGTGACAGTTCTGGCCGAGGGGTGGAAGTTCTGAGCACAGCATGGGTTTTTTTCCCCCCCTACCTCTGCTCTCAGCAAAGGGAGGAGCACAGAGCACTACGGAGCATCACAGCCACACCAACTCCTGCTGGACACAACGCCGTGCCCTGCTGCAGTGCTGAGCCTCTCTGCTGCTGCTCAGAGACACAAACGTCTCGGTGCTCACAGCCCTGCCCAATCCAGGCCAGATGGTAATAAATTTTTCAGTGGCTGGAGCAGAGAGCAGTAACTGTGTGATTAGCATCTTTTTCTCCACTGCACATTTCATCTGTAAACTAAGATTAAATACCTGGAGAAAAAAAAAAAGAAAAAGGAAAAGCAAGCCACAGAAAAAGGGGAACCTTAATATGTTTTCACTGCAGAGTTCACATGAGAGAGCAAACAGCTCAACTCCGAGGTCAGCAGCAGCTTGTAGGGAGCACGCTCCACACATGGCAATTCAAGAAATCTCATTTTCAAAGGGATGCTCTTCTTGTCAGCGTGGCTGCACCTGGAAATTGTCCTGACCCAGGCAGCCAGGGCTGCAGTGCCCACAGAGGGAGCAAGGCAGGGAACTGCTCCATTACCCGCCTCGGCTTGAGCTCTCAACTCATTTAAACCAAACAAAACCGATTCCAGCTGCCAGTCAAGCCTCAAGAATCTCACTTTCCTGCGAGCTCAGCCTGAGATAAAACAAGGGAATGAGTTTCCTGTACTGCATGGAAGATTAGGCATGGTGCCAGCTGTGGAGAACAGGATGGATGCATCAGCAACCGGCAGAACAATGTCCTCTACTGCTGCAACACAGGGATCAGTGCCTCTCAGGGACCTTGGACAGCAGGTGTCATAAAGCAAATTTTGGCTTTTATTTGTAGCATCGCATAGCATTTATAGCTAGAAGATTGCTGTCAGTTCCACCCAAACCAACTGCTGCAGGTCCTCCCCTCCACACAGCTGCTTCCCCAGTACACTGGGTGCACACACAGCTGCCTCCCAAAGGGCACCGGGCACCACTGGTGGGCTCAGCCATGTATTATCTCCTCTATGTTTCATATCTTCATGTTTGTTGTGTGTAGTAGGGACTGGCACTGATCTAGAGGTGCCCATTTCACAGAGCAGATGCCCAGAAGAGGAGAGCAGCCGGTGCCCTCGTGGAACCCTGGGGAAATGAAATGATGCTTCATCCTAAAGCCACCACTGTGAGCGAGATGGGGAAAGAAAGAAGAGATACAAAATAAAACAAGGACAAAGTAGAGAGATCAAAGGCAGTGTGTGTGCATGGAACAGAAACATAGCAGGAGTGACAGCGCCGGGACCCAGCAGCATTGCAATGGGAACATTAAACAGCGCTCTGATCTCCAGTCCGAGGTGCTCCTTGCAGGAGAGGAGGTTTGGGCGGGGGAAGAAACTTTTCCTTGAAAGCCAATGGCACACCAATGCAAAGTTCCTTCCTGTTTTATCTCTGGCACAGAAGAGCAGAACAGACACTTTTCATCCTTTGCAGTTAAAACGAAAAAGAAAATAAAGACGACTTTTATCCCAGATCCATTTATCTAAAGAAATAAATTCTGCTCATTTTTCCAGCAAGAAAGCTCTCCACCTGGAACGCACTGAGTGGCTGCAGGCGGGAGTGGAGCAATCAAGGTAATTTGCTAATTCATTTCATACTATTTTTTTTGAAGCCTAAACTGTAAGTTAAAACAAATCCTGGTATCTGAGCGCTCAGTGCCAACGTTTTGTTCAACAGATATCAAAGTCAGGTAGAAATTCTACATCAAATTATTCATTGCACAATCTTAAAGCAGCAACCGCCCCCAGAAGGCAGGCAGAGCTTCCACTGTAAGGGAGGGAAATGTCTCTGTGCCACAAGCAAATCTCCCTGGCAAACACCATCCCCCTGCCCCATAGGCTCCATCCCCGTTCTCCATCCCTGCTAGATGCTCATACCCTAAACAGGAAGGAGCAGCAGCTTTGCTCAGCTTCCAAATGAAGGCAGTGGCCGTGTATTTCAGCATGCACCAGGCATCCTGAAGCAGCTGCCACGTTCCAGCTCAGGACTTCTGCAACTCAGCAAAAACAGAGCCCAGAAATGCCATAGGAACAGCCGGGCACCCATCGGTCAACAGCTGCGCGCTGCTGCAGCATCGCCCCGCGCTCAGAGGGGCTGCAATAGAGAAAGTAATGTTCATCATCATTAAGTGTCTCGATGGAAGGCAGGCAGCTGGTTTTCAGCATTTAGCTGATGAAATCAACAAGGGTGCTTCTGGCTAATGTGGAGAACAAACACGATGTGACCAAGGAAGCTGGAGCCTCTCCAACTCCCTGTCTGCTAGCTTTGGGACCACAGAGCCACACTTCTAGGAATGGAAACCCCCATGGTGGGGCAGCTCAGCTCTTCCAGGGTTGGACAGGGCATATATTAAGGACAGGAAGGACACGGGGAAGCACAGCTCTCTGGCTGAACATCCCTCTGCAATCTGTTCCAATACAACCGCATCGCCCATGCCTTCCTCGTGCAGCTGCAGGTGTCCCCTCAGGGCTGTGCTGTCACCCACTGCCTGAAGCAAGGACACTGTCATTCCTTCCATCACTCACGCCCCAGGATGGATCAGACCCTGCAGTTTGCAAAAGCCACCAGACAGAGCTGTTGATGGGCAGACAGAGCTGTTCTGCCCATCAACAAAAGGTGTACAACCTCCAAGAAGCACATTTAATGTATTTCTGCCTCCTAGATGGCTTTTGCTTTTCATAAAGCTGGAAGTGCAGTACAATATATGTGACTGATTAGGCTGCATAATACAGTTCCTGCACATTCAGATTAGGAAAGATTATGACAAATAAAATAGCCGAACACACTTCTTACTGCCATCTATTTCCAAATGCAAGACAGCAAGCACAAGGCAGGTCTAGGGGAAGAAAAAAGGCACCAGGGCCTGATCCTGTCCTAAATCTTGTACAGAGGCATCAGGAGAGCATCTTCCCCCCAAGTGTTCCTTAAACATACACAGAGAGCCCAGTCTCCTGCAGCAAGGCTCTATGCTGAGCTACACATGAATATCAATTCCCACAAATGATGTGGTCAGTGGGCATGGCAGGCATGGGTTGATGGTTAGACTCGAGCTCAGAGGCCTCCTCCAGCCTTAATGGCTCTAAGGAACCTTTTGGGAAGGAGGAAGCAGCTCTCCACACACCTGTGCCCAGCAGGATTCAATGCCAGCAGCTGCTCCACTTCGCAGCCCCCATGAGCCCCAGGGAACAGGCAGCCCCTGGTAAAAGTAGGGCTGGATCATAGCTTGGCTGAGCATGAGCTGCCTTCTGAAATGAAGGTCAGTGCTGGTACTTGGGGTGTGATTTTCTTCCATTTATTTCTTGATGGGAAAGTGATGGAAAGTGTAATTACTGCTGTACGACAGCTCACAAGTTGCAAATGTCCTAGCCTAAAAAAAAAAATCAAAGGCAGGGCCATAAGTGCTGTAGGAAGGAAGAAAGGGAAGCAACAAGGGGGTGCCAGCTCCCACTCACCCCACCCATCATCCACCTGCACATGGGAGATACCAGGGGAGCTACGTAGTCCCCCTCCATCAGCCTGCTGCCCTCCCAGCACACATCCTGCAGCACTCAGAGCTGCTCCTGTGGGTCTGAATCAGCCTGAAACACCCCAACCCAGCACCAACCAAAGCAGCTCCAGCAGAACCCAACAAGACCCCAGTTTCCTATTGCATAGTGCATCAAACAGCACTGAAAAATACAGATTCCTCAGCAAAGCTCTCCACCAACTCCGGAAAATCAGAGCTGCTCTTCAAGCAACAAGAGGAGCACCAGGTGAAGAGGAATCAAGCTCCACTCTGGTTGCTTACAAGCAAACTCCACAGTGAAGGTGTACTGAAATAACCCAATCTATCAAAAGCCTCTATAAAGAAGAAATCACACAGTACCTGTTCTCTACTGTGCCTCCATCACACAGATCTTGAGCTTTGGTCTCATCCCCGCAGCACGACAGCACTGCCCCACTCCTGGGCTTTTCAGCAGTGCGAAGCTGCCTGGAGCCTCATTAGCAGAGTGCCAGCACCCGTGCCTAATGAGCACTCCTCACACCTGGGCCCTACTAGAACCTTCCAGCCCTTGCAACTGGATCCTACCAGAACCTTCCACGCCTTCGTTAATTCCTGCTGCAGCACCACCTGCCCTGGGGCAGTGCATCCGTGCGCCCTTTCCATGCCCTCCAGCACTGTGTGCACCCAGGGCTGCTGCAGGGCTGCTCTGGGCACAGTGCCCACAAACCCACCGAGATTTCCCTCAATCTGTGACTGTGTGCAGCAGAAACACGTTTGTTTCCAAGGAGGTTCCGCTTCCCTTCCTGCTGCAATAAAGACAAAGGGACAGATAAATTGAGATTTATGGGTTGCCAGAAGAGCAGATTTTTTTGCTTTTTTTTTTTTTTTTTTTTTTTTTTTTGCTATTTTTCCCCAAACCCAAATGCAATTTTTTATGTTTTCCCTTTTTCTGCAGCAACTGTTGGAAGGCTGCAGATGGAGTGCTGAGAGCAGCTGGGATCTCCTTGGAGAGAGCTGCAGGAACAGCAGGCTGCAAGGGTGGGGGGGTGGGCATGGGTGTGTATCTGTGTGCACAGCATCGCCCCAACGGCGCCACTGAGGCAGATGACTGCTAACCTTCCTTCTCTGGGTGTCGTGTGGCCACGAGCACCAAAACACGGTGCTGGAACTGAGCGTGGTCCACCCGGCTTCTGCCATTTGAGCAACAAATAGAGCTGCTGGTGTCAGCAGCTGCCGGGGTCACCCATGGGTGCCTCAGCACCGTGCAGCAGCTGCAGGACTGGAAAGTAGGGATCATCATCGCCCACAGGCTCCTCCTGCTGTGCACACACGTGACACTGCATAGATGGGCAATTCCTCTCGCCGTTTCTATGTACTCTGCACCCATATCAGCACTCCATAAACACAGGAATAAACGCATTTCAGGACCTGATCACCAGCAACCCCTGACCAAAGCCCCATGATTGGGAAATGCAGATTTCCTTCTCCACGAAGTCCTGCAGAGTGGAGTCAGGCCGGTGTCACCTCCATCAGACAAGTGCCAGCCATGCCCCTTATTACCACTGAAGCCTCCCTGGCGAATCGCTCCGTGCTGCCACCCTGCTGCCCAGCACTTCAGAGCAGGGCTCAGCCCATGCCAGCCCAGGGCTGGAAATTCCCACATTGTGGCACATTTCTGTGGCCTGAGCAGAGTGACGCGGCTGAGCCCGCTTCAGCAGAGGGCTGCCAGTCTCATCTGAATAGCAGTGCCTACGTTTCAGTTTTAATTAAGCCCCTGTGGGCTCCTTGAAAGGTTGGAGATGACACAGCCAGCTCTGATGCTGCTGGAAGAAACGTGGAGCCGGCACCAAAGCTTCGGCCTCCAAAGCAAATCTGGGAGTTGGGAAAAAAAGGGATGAGTTTTTGGGGGCAGCAAAAAGGGGTTTCGGGTCTCAGGACCCAACTTCAGGGTAGTGCAGTGATGAATTCAATGCTCCACCACAGATGTAAGCCGCAGGAATGCTCTCCATGCATTCACACTGCTGGATACACAGCCATCAGTGCTCCTAAATTAACGATCCATGGCTGTGCCCAACACATCAATGTAAATCCCAATGTGTGCTGTTTGCTCTCAGAAGACACAAACATGCAGCTCTCCCCCAGTCTTGCACCACACCACCATATTTCAGTATCAACAAGAAGATTTCCATCAAACATACAAATGCATTTGTCATAACTGTTCACAGTGGCTGCTCTTCTCCACGCAACAACTGCACAGCAGTGATGCTGAATTCCCTGTTCAATGGCAGTCGTGGTGCTGCATTGCTGAGCTTTGTTTCTTGCACGCTTCCTTCCCCGCTTCCTCTTCTTTCTTTTCATATTGGAAAACCCCTCAAGCAAAAATGCTCCTACCTGGGTTGCACTCATTTGTAACTCAAATAAAAAATTGTGGTTTTGAACTGTTTTACTAAAATAACAAACCAAGCAATGACAAAGAAATTGAGGATTCTAAGCAGGGAGAATGCGTTCTTTCCATCCGTTCTCTTCTCACCACTCAGTGCGTTGATGGTTGGATTTGATTTTAGTGGTCATCTCCAACCTTGATGATTCTAAGATTCTGTGATTCTCCCTTTCTCCATCCGCTCTCTTTTCCCTACCAGACCCAGTGCCATCTTAACACAAGGGTGAATAGATGGGAAAACTGGGATGGGTTATTGGCCAAGAGAATGAGATGTGAGGGCTGCTGGATGGAAGCATCATGAAATTAGCATGGGAAAGGGAAGCCTGGGGGTGATGCTGCTCATAGAGCAAACATGAAAACCAAAACAAATGATCCGGTGGCATTTGAATGATGAAGATGGATGGAGGATGAAGGTTGTGCTGCACTGACAAAGAGCTACTGAATTTCCACACAGAAGCAGCAGTTGTGGAGTGGGATTTGACCCCAGCAGCACTCCTGGTGCTGTGGCCACCGTCACAAACCCAGCAGCACTCCAACATCACCGCAGGCACTGAAGAGCTCTTTCAGTGTTGAAGCGAAGGTTGGGTTCAAGCACCCTCACTTCCCACCCATCCCTCACTCCACACCCATCTCATCCTCCACCCAATGGTTTTCTTTCCACGGCTCTTCTCCTCCCACCTACTGGGTGCATCTCAGGGGATGCAAACAAAGGCCCACATCCACTCATTATTTACACACTGCAGCTCCCAAAAAAGAAGGAGAGGCTCAGGTGTACTTTAAAAAAAAAGAACTCTGAGATTCTTTAGACACAGAAATAAATAGCAAACTGCCTGTGTGTCCTTTCTATTCGCTCTGTGGCTCTGAAGAACGCAAAGGTTATGTTTTCCAGATTTTCTCCACCAAGACCCAACAGAGAATAGCAGAGAACGTTGAGCCATTCCCTTCAGGTCACAGCCCTGGGAGCTGGGGCCCTCAGCATGGCCATGCACATCAGGGACCGATGCTTCTGAGGGCAGGAATTTGTGAATATGGGCCCTGAGTGTCATTTCTTTTATTCTCAGGATCCTTCAAAGATGATTTTTTGTCATCCTAAATAAAACTTTATTTTTTTTTATTCTTTCTTTTATTCTTTCTCAAAGCCATTTTTCATCAGGCAGGCTCAGCTTGGCTTGTGACAAAGCCTATGCACATGGCACTGCTGTAAATATGCTCTCCTGCACCGATGGGAGAGACTGAGAGATTTCTCCCATTCTTCCATGGCTGGAAGCACCCACTGAGATGCTCAGCCCCTTGCCCTTGTGTCAGGCTCCCACCGCAGCACCTCTCTGCCCAAGATAGGTTTTACAGGACTGTTTTTCTTTCCTTTTTCCTGCACTGGGCCAAGTATGCAGAAGAAGGGCTCCAGCCACAGGGCATTCAGCTCTGGAGCTCTTTCCAGCAGGGAGCATATGGTGACTGCACATTGCTGGGATTATGGATGGGCTCTCCTTAAGAAAACAGGGAAACCCATTTGTTCTTCTATTCAAACCCGTGCCTGTGCTCTCTGCTGAAACAAATCAGCCTTCCCAGCACTGGCACACACAAACCTATGTTGCTTTCACTCTCTGCAAGCCTGAAGGTAGGTACGGTGCCGAAGGATCCCAACCATCCCCTTATTACAGCAGTAACAGAACAACACTGTCATGTACCATGTTGGTGACTCCATGCAGTCACATTTCAGGTGGTCTTGGGCTGCCCTGTGGGCAGGCTTGCCAACCTCTCTGTCAGCTGTTAGATCAGGTTACCCAGAGCCCCATCCAACATGGCTTTGAAAATCTCTGTGAATGAGGCATTCACAACTTCTCTGGGCAGCCAAGCTTTTCCATGGGGTCCCATGCAGTCTGACTCCCAGCAGATCCTATAACTGCCCTCACAGCCAACCCAGCCTTCTATTTGGAACCTACCCAACTCCTTCACCCATTGCTCCGTGTTATTTCTGCTGCTTTTCAGCAGGGAGAGATTTAGGATCCATTCCCTCATTGAGTAACATCCATTCGTAAGCGCAGGATCACCGGGGAGCAGTCAGTAAGCAGGGTGCCAGCCTATCCCTACCCACTGTGCAGCAGTTAGTGCAGAATATGAAATATATATGGCTGCCTTCACCTAATCTAAAACTGTATCAAATGGCTCTTAACCTTGCCCGAATGAATTCAATTTGGCTACCGGATGCAGATCCAATTCCTTGGGCTAGAACAGCAAAATCGCCTTCTACAGCAGTGCTCCCAAGGGAATGGCTTCAGAGACAAACCTCTGAGGGATTTCCAGCTCACTAATCCAGTGATAGCTCACACAGGACAAATCCAGAACGATGATGTCTTTTTGTCCAACATAAGCAAACCCCAGGAAAGACAGAAACAGGAGCAGTGTTTTGGGGGGATCTCCAGCAAAGCTCATGGAGATGCTGGAAGGATGATGGAGGCACGGGGTGGAGAAGGGACAGTTGGTCTTTGTGTCTCACCGGTGGTTGACAAGGAAATGGGGTTATAAGGGAGGCAGGCAGTGCAACGTTGATGAAGCATGGAGAGCTGCATGGGACCATGGAACGTAGCTAGCCTCAGCACACTCTGTATTAGTGTGGGAGACAGCCAACGTCCTGTACCAAGTCATGCTTTCCCAGCTCATCTGGACCTGCAGTTCTGACTGTGCAGCTCTACCCTTCCATCTGGCTCTCTTCCATTAATGATTTCATTCAGATATTCTTGGAGGAATTAGCAATGGGAAACCCTACATCCTGCATCCCTCAGCCTACCTCCTCTCAGAGGAGGATGCTCCAGGTGATGCTGTCCTCTCCCCTTCTCTCTTCTCTTCTTGCAATGTGATTTTCCTGGCTCAGGATCACCACCTGAGCTGAGCTGCACTATTTACACCACTCACTCCTAACTGAATTGTCTGGTAGTACACTTTGTTCAAGCTCATCAGTGATGGCCCTCACTCAAGTGTCCAGCAAAATAAGGTTGGAGATGACATGCTCAGTGCCAACCCCCTGCCAGCCAAACAGGTGGGGGGTTTTCTGTTGGATGTTGGCAAGAATTGATTGCTCTTTGGCTGCAGGTCCTTTTCTCCCCCTCCACACAGAGATGCTCCTGGCTAAAGGGATGGTTGCAATGGAGGATCAATCACTTTTTGGCTCCCAGTCCTTTTCTCCATACAGCAATGCTCAAGGGCTAAACCAGGATGGTTGCAATGACGATGTGATGAGGACAAGGAGGAAGAACACGGTGAGCTGTTGCACAGCACAGGGAAAGGAGGAGAAAACGAAGGGGAGAAGCAGAGAACAACTTCATTTCTCCAAGGCAGGCTGCTGCTGGCCGCCCCTCAGCACAGCTGGGCAGGAGCAGGGCTGCTGCAGCGCAGTGCTGTGGCTAATGAGGCATCTGCTCAGTCTGACAGCCCGCATCTGCTGCCTCTCGTCTCCGCCTGCCAAGCTCCTGGCAGCACAATGCATGGGGCTGCACTGCCCTGCAGCCAGGTGCAGCCAGCCAGAGCCACCTGTGCTGCCCTGGGCACCCCGTGGGCATTCCTGGGGCATCTCTGAGGCCAGATCAGCGGGGTGGGGAGGTGATGCTGCAGGAGGGCATCTGTGCTGACCCTCCTGGGAGAGGCAGCAGGAAAATTTGTGCCTAAACACACTCACATCCCCCCTAATAGTTAATATTAAGCCATAAAATACGGCTTTTTGTGAGAGTAAATCCAAGAGCGGAGCAACCTGGAGAAAATCTGGACCTTGCATTGCCTGATTGCAGAAGTGGAAATCCAGTATCTACATCAAACCTTGGTTAATTAAATTCCCAGCCAAAACTCAATATTTGCACCTCATTCATTTCCTGACCTGTCGTGCAAGGGGCCTGGGGAAGCCTGCAGGGCAGGACGTGGGGAGGGGTTCTGCTCTACACTGGGCTCCATGTGCCCACATACAAAGAGGTGGCAAAATCCATCCACGGGGCACAGAGAGATTCATCAGGAGTGAAATCCAAAGGTGGCTTGAGCATCTTATCTGAACGCAGTGCTCATGTTTCGTTTTTGCTGTCTTTAATGAAAAAATATGTGTTTCTGGGAGATACTGGCGTGTCATTAAAAGGAGCAGAGTGAATAATGCTGAGATAACTGGGTCAGATGAGTGGAGGGTATGAAGCCAACAGAGACCACCTTGATTTCCAGAGGGAAACACTTCGCTCTGGGCTCTGCTGTTGGGCTCCTGGCTTTGATGAGGAGTTGCCATCCCTGCTTTGCCTCAGTTTCCCCACATACAAATCTGCAGTGCTTCCCATTGTCGCATTTAATTGATCCATTTTATAGGCAACAAGCAGGACCAAAGGAGCTCTCCTTGTGCATCCCTCAGTTGGAGAAACCCCACTGCTGTGCAGAGCAAGCACCAGCTCCGCTTTGCATGAGGGGCAAATAAGGAACTGATGAGCCTAACGCAGTGCTCAAGCAGAACAGAAGGCAATAAGCAGAGGAATGAACCTGGCTTTATCATATTTGAATCCATGCCAACCCCTCCTCTCTGTAGCTCCTCCTTGCTGACTGGTCCCCACCTGCCTCACTTCCTGCTTGGCCACTAACCAGCATCACCAGCCTCTAAAACTGGGACTCCACTGAATTACACCTTCATCCTGAGGCCCTCCCTGGGTATTTCCACAGTTTGGAGGTTTAATGCATTGTATTTAGTGCACTCATTCTGGAAGTCAGCACGCAATACGATTCTCAGGTGCATGTGATGTGAATAACGAACACCTCTCTGTGCCCAGCTCTCAACACCTGACTCCCTGGAACTGCATTAGAGAGGATGAGAGGAGCCCTGTCCAAATGAAAACGGCTGAGGGACCACGGGCACAACACAGCTGGGAGCTGCTGGATGCATTTCAGGTGTCCCAGCCAAGCTGGAGGACGCACTGTACCAACACACACCATCTCCAGGAGACGCTGAGCTGTCCTTTAATGTCCACCCTTCTTCATGACATCAGCTGGCTCCTCTCAGTAAGTGCAATGGGGACTGCCACAGCACCAAGCTCTTTGGGAGGGGTTTTCAGTAGGCAGCACTCAGTCCTCCAACAGCACAGCCCTGCTGGCATTGGGCAACTCAGCTGTGCAGCCCCTTAACAGGAGGCAGACCCGGGGAGGGGCAGGAGAGCATCCTTTTCTCCCATACGTTTCCACATTAACCTCACACAGTGACAGTGTGATTACCCGTGGTCCTGAGGAGTGCTCCCCACCACAGGAGCACATGGACAGGGCGGGCAGCAGTGGAGCTGCTGCATCACACACAGCCCTGCACCAGGTGTGCTGCTCACTCACGTCCCATTAACCCCAAACCCGTGGAGCCGCATCCCTCGTTTCCTCAGCCTGGCACAAAATGAAGATTAATTTCAGGCAGGTATTAAATCCATGGAGACTATTAACTCCATTGCAATGGAGAGGAATAAACATCTCAGGGCACGTTATTATCTGCACAGGAACCTCATTCCATGGTCCTCTGGGGAAAGAGCAGAGGAAAATGCTCTGCCTGGGAACACGTGGATTGAAGCAAGAGAGAAAATGTGGGAGCAGAATAAGCCGGAATGCAGGGCCTGCAACTGATGGAGAGGGAAACAGCCATGGGACTGCAGCCCCTGATTGGGACTGCCAGACACCACAGCGGTATGTCGGAACAACAGCATTAATAATGCACTGGGGAAGGTGGGATGGAAGGTGGGCTCTGCCTTCAGAGCACCGCGGGGTCCTTTGGAGAGGAGCACCGAAGGGAAATTGAAACCACAGGGCAAAGCAACAGCTGAAACTCCCCTGCAACTTGCTCAGTTATCACGACGTTACTCGAAATCTGCTTTAGCAATTACATTCCTCACAAGATCTGAAGTGGCAGAAAGAAGAATGATAATGATAATATTAATGTACAGTATCTTCTGAGCGAGAGCTAAGTCATTAGGCAGGGAGCAGAGAAGAGGCGAAGGCAGAAAGAGACGGAAGCAAATCTGCGCTGGGAGCTTAAAGGGAGGCTGAGAATAAAGGCAGAGCTGCACTGGGAGCAGGTGAGCCTTCCCCTCCGCATTGCTCCAGTGCAGAAGGTGACACACTGGGGGTAGCAGTGCCCCGTGATGCCGTCCCAAGGCTCCTATGTGCTGATTTCACAGCATGGAGACCCCCGCCCCATGGAACCGCTGCCTCCAGGCTTCAACCCGCAATCAGCCAATTGATAGGCAATTATCCCTGCAGCACTCAGCTATACATTACTCCCTTATTGTTAGCTCGCATTTTTTTCTGCTGTTCCGTGCCAGATAACCTTAATTTTCCCCCATTTGTTCCGGCGTATAATTATTTGTTTGCAATCATTGCCTATTAGATAGACGAATACTGCACAGAAACAAACATTCTCCCTCCAGAATGCAGCTCTCAAAAGTTCTAATACGTTATTTGATCAAATAATCTTCACCATATCAAAGCAATACCATTTTCCCTTTCAAAACCATGCATTTATTAAAATGTAAAGCAGTCCGATCGCACCATGAGTGGAAAAATAAAAATAATACGACGGTCTTTTGCAGGGAAATATGGCATATTTGTTTTGGATGACTTCCCTGGAATTTCAATTCCAGCCCTTATTCATTTATTTCCCTCCCTGCCAGCCAGGGACGGAGCCCAGTGGGTTTGCTTTTTTCCTTTTTTAAGCCCTGTGCTTGGGACTCTTAATTTCGCTTTTATGAATGGCTTCTGGCTTTTGATTTATGGTGGAGAGCCCTTTCTCTTTGCAGAATCAGATGCACGCGGGAATCAGAGCGTGTCCTGCTGGAAATGGAGCACTGGGAGCAAAGGAGTGGTGGGTGCTGAGCCCGGGGTGCTGGGCGGCACTGGGCGATGCGGGGGGACACAGTTGGGGCCCACATGAGCCCCACGCACCCACTGCTCTCTGGCTTTGAGCAGAAAAGGGAGAGATGGATTTTCCAACCATAAAATAGGATTTATGGCCCCACCTCGCGGGACTGGGTAGAACAAATAAATAAAAAATCATGGGCACTTAAAAAATATATAGTAAAGTTTAGGGCCGGCTGTTTATTTCCTTTCTAAGCTTTGAGAGCTTTACTGGGCCCTACTCTGTAGTGACTGCAGGAGAAGCTCACATCCACCTGAGCTCCTGGGATGTGCAGGTGGTGCCCTGCAGGACTCTGTGTTGTTTTGGGGTGGGAGGAGCGCGGAGATGGAGGGGATGGAGAGCACAGTGCAGCCCTGCTCTAGGGCTGCTGCTGCGCCTCTTCCCACCCGCATTGCCGGCACTGAGGAACGGATTCCCCAGCAGGACGCCAAAGCCACGAGACCCAGAGTGCCACCAGTCCGTGCTTATGGTAAATGAGAAGAGATGTCTGCAGCAAAAAGCTGCCTGGTTTACACCTAGCAAGCACCCTGCTTGGTTGCTTGTCCCTGAGAGCCGTCCTGCTGAGCTCCTGTTCATCGTGCTGGAGCTGCTGAGCATTCCCAACACATGGGGTCCCAGCCACGCACAGGACAGGGGTGTGCAGCGCACAGTGCTCAAAGGAAAGGAGGAAAAAGCGAGGCTGTTTCTTTGGATGAGCACAGCTCTCAGTTCCTTGCTGCGATGCCCCGGCACTGACTGCATCACTGAGTTGCTTAGAAGATGCAGCAGAGGTCTTTGATCACAGCTTTGCTTGCAAAGGATGGAGCACTGCGAGCTGAGGAAACAGAGCAGGAAACCGAAGGGACTTGAGCATGAAGGGCAGCTCCATAAAGGGTCAGAGCTGTGGAGCAGGCAATGAGACCCCAAAGCATCGCCCCATAATGTGGCGCACAGCCGGGGGGGGGGGGGGGGGAAGGGGCGGCTGTCCCCTATGGGGTGAGTGATGGACACACACCTGACACGAGCACCTCTTCCTGCACTTAACCTCCATTCTCACACTTA
The DNA here is from genome assembly GCA_035772895.1 of Perdix hodgsoniae. Taxonomy (NCBI): domain Eukaryota; kingdom Metazoa; phylum Chordata; class Aves; order Galliformes; family Phasianidae; genus Perdix; species Perdix hodgsoniae. Next base: position 5,656,807 of record JAPSGF010000047.1, on the reverse strand, counting down.
ATTCAGAAATTAAGCCCAGCGCTGGGTTTCATTCAGCTGCACTGGAGCAATTCAGAAGAAAGGAAAGCATATTAAACGGAGGCACTTCGTTTTAATAGGATGCACTATAAGTAACTTGGGGGGAGAGCAGCCATCCCTTTGATGCCAGCTACTTAACAGGTAAAGAGAAAGTCATGCAAAATACGCTTATATTTTCTCATCCACCCATATAATAACTTGCAATTAGGGTCCAAGCACATGGAAGATCATTATTAGAACTGAGACCCTCCAGGAGTTTCTGTAAGTGTTTGCTTTTTGCTGTGGTGGGGAAGATTGCTTGGAATAATATAATTTTGTGTGTTCAAAGACTCAAGAGTACGCTGAGTGGGGAAAGGGAAAAAAGACAACTAATGGTAAATGATATCTTAAAAGCATGGGAGAGGTTGAAAAAGTGGATTCATGCAGAAAATAATATACTATTATTTAAAAAAGTAAATTGCTAAAATGACACTCTCCTGCGATTCTGCCTCCACAGAAATCATCCCAGCTGAATCCCTAATGCACGGGGCTCTGGGATCTTCCTTTTTAGCAACATGATAAAACCTGCAGAAATATCTTAGTTATTTACCAAGTGATTAAACCACGGTAATTTATGATGGCGTTACCAGAACATTGTTTTCCTGGTTCTTACAGGGTTTATTGCTTCCAATATAACACTCCCCCCCTTAATAAACCCCACCGCTTTGATTCTATTGCCTTACATTTTTAGATTTCTTTTAGCGTTTTGCATAAAATTCCAACTCTAATGGGCTTTATAAAATGAGATGTATTGTCATGGATCCAAGCCCTTATGAAGATAATTATCTTGTCCATTTGTGTTTTCATTACATTGAGAAATACTTTTCCTCTTCCCCCCGCCACATTTTATTCCCTAGCCCAAATCACAAAGGTCTGTTAGTTTTTATTTCCCAGTCCTTTGGTGAGGAAGGCAGGAAGCCCAGCCCACCCCCAGCTCCACCCGATGATGCTGGCCTGTGAGCGCTGGGGGAATGGCAGGGAATGGGGACAGCTGTGGAACATGGAGGAGACCACGGGCAGAAGGTGAGCAGAAAGAAGGGAGAGAGGAGTTCTCTCACCGCGTTCGTGCCATGGTAATTGTTTTAACCAGTGATGGGCACAAACCTGTGTGAGCAGCGGGAGCTGTGAGCAGGGAGGTCCAGCAGGCTCAAGCATCCCCATGTGCTACAGGCAGTCCCTTCCCAGCAGGTCCTTATCTCTGCAAGGCTGAGTCTGCCTGCATCTGCACAGCTTCTGAGCCAAGGCTGTGCTGGCTGCCTGCTCTGGGATGGGTGATTTATAGAAATGGATGATACCAATGGATGACTTCCAGTGCGTTTTGTAGGGTGACCTGTGGCTCTGCAGAGCCAGCGTGTGACCCACGGAGGCAGGCCAAGTGCTGCACTTTGGAGAGATTTTCTCTTGGAGAGGCCTCACTCATGGCCCACACCACTGCTGGCCTTTCTTTTGCTTTTTGTTGAAGCCCATACATGTTGTACAGAAAAGGGAACGCACGTTGTTTGCTCAGGAGAAGCTCCCACGGAGCATGAAAAAGCAATGTATACATGGAGCTGGGGGAGGTGGCCGTGCCCTTGGATGGAAGCAGGCTCAGGTACATATTTCTATGTTCCTGTAAAACTGGAGATGTTATTTCCACTTGAGCTACTGCCAGAACTCCTGGAAGAGCAATGCTATTATCGTACAACATCAGTGCGTCAGCTACACCATCCACTGCCTAACGGGGCCCCTGTGTGCAGTCCAGGGCGAACTGGGAAATCACTGCCATCGACTCTCAGAGCTGCGGAGACAGATTCTGCGACAGGAGCAGCCTCTGGGTTTTTTATCTGCACCAAAGGAGAGCCACATTCCTCCCTGCTTTACTTCAGTGCAGTTACACCAAGTGGGAAGATGCTTTTGGCTTTAAAACAGACAAAGAGGCAGCAATCGTACTCATAAATAAACTAGTGAAGATTTACTTAAGTCACTCTGAAAGCTCTGTTGGTCCCATTAATCCCCAAAAGGTTATGAGCAATCACAGAATCATTCAGATGGGAGAAGACCCCTCAGATCTCCAGTCCCATCCCTCTGTGCCCACATCCCTCAGCGCCACAACCCCACAGCTCTGGAACACCCCCAGGGATGGGGACCCCCACCCTCCCCATGCAGCTGTGCAGTGCAGCACTGCTCTTTTAGAGAAGAAATGCTGCATCCTGCCTTAAACCACATTGCAGGGAGCAGCGAGCCGTCCTCACAGGTCAGCTCCAGCTCTTTGCCCCATTCCCTTACAATCACAGAACTGCCTGAGTTGGAAGGGACCATTAAAGGGACCAACTCCCCTGCGATGAACAGGGACACAGGCACACCCAGCTCAGCCAAACTCACAGCTCACCCCAAGGAAGCCGACAGCAGCACAGCCAAAGCACTCACTGACTTTGCAGTGAGCCAAACCTCCCACATCCAGGGATGCTTGACCTAAAGGAGGCATCGAATGCAGGTGACAGCACAGTCACCCCCATAGGCTGATGTCCTGGCTTTGCCCTTCTGTTGGAAGGCAAAAATCCAGAGTTGGTGCTTGACTCAGCCCATGGGCAGGGAACGTACCCTGCACCAGCCTGGGGACAACCAGCACAGCCCCACCAGTGAATGCTGCTGTAATTGAACGCCACAGGAGTGGCCCCCCTCTCTCTGCAGTGACTGATGCTGCTGACGTGGCTGTGCTGAGCTGTGTCACCCCGCGCTACATCACATCCTAATTAACGCATCTTGTCAGGTCCAACCGCTGGCTGCGGTGTCACACTGCCAGCAGCTGTCACTGGGATCCCGCACACAGACCGCGGCTGCAGCGAGGGTTTTACGTATGGGGAAAAGGGCAGAGAGACTCACAGCAGATTGGAGAGGTGGTGGGGGCTCCCAGCTTCGGGGCTGGGTGGGGAGAGAAGTGCAAGCTTTGCCATCCCACTCTCATCCCATGGCAGTGATGCACAACGGGTGAAGAAAGCTTCTCGGGACAGGAGCAGCAGCGTGGCCCAAGGTCACACATCCCATTGGAGCTTGCTGTCCTCAGCATTAGATCTGACATATTCAGGATCTGAACTTGCGCCCCTGACTTCTGCCGCTCTGCTAATGATTAGGCACGACAGCTTGGCAGGCAGGAGCACACAGCCCAGGTGCCCCAGCCCCTCAGCTCCTCTCAGGATTAAACATTTATCGCTGCTGGAGGCTGCACAACTGCCAGCCCTGTGACACGCAGCACAAAACCCTACGAAACACAGCCAAAATGGGGAAGAACTGTGGGAAATGAGGCATTTTTGCCCGCTTTATAGGCTGTCTTTTTATTCTGGATCCTAAAATACATCTGGTTTCCTGGGGGTGAAAACAGCATGTTTCTATGCAGCCCAATTTGGAAAGGATCGTTAGCACTTTAATTGAAACTAAGGCATGGATCAGTGGCTGAGAAAGGCCCTGTGGTGCTCCTCCAAAGCGGGGCTGGGCACCCTGGCACCAGCTTGGCCTTCCTTGTGGCCAGCACTAAGGGAGCACCATTGAGCTCCCTGCAGCGCCAGCAGCACAGAGCATGGCCTTCCCTGCAAGGAGCTCAGCCAGAACTCAGCAATCCTCAAGCTCTGGTGGGAGCTCTCATAGCTACAGGATGGGAACCGCGACCCCCACGCGCCATCCCAACAAGCTGCGCTGGAATCCAAAGTCTTCAAGTGAATGCAGGCACCAAATTGGTGGGTTTTGTACATCTTTGATAACAAGCATTTAAAGGGTGAAGCCTAATGAAGGCATCCAGAAAGCAGGCACAAATGAAGATGGGATGCAGCTCTCTAATTAAAACTCTGATGCCTTTTTATCTCCTTCCCTCTCCCCCCTGCCAGCGGAGGGGATTTCTCAGTCTGAGGCCTGTGTTGTACAAAAAGCTCAGCTTTAATATTCTCTTTGATTAAGTGGGATTCTTCTTCTGCTGAGTGCTGCTGCCCACCTCTTCAGTTGGGATTCAAAGGAAGAGGAACAAGAAGCATGGGCTTGGCCATGGGAAGCAGAGCAGGGGGACAAACACACACCTTCTGAGTGCCAAATGTCACTTCTGGTGACGGCATCACCAACATCCCTCCCCTAACACTGAGCACAATCTTGGCATTCAAGGGGTTAACAAGTGAGTAGATCAGTCCCATTTGAAGGGATGATGAGACGCTCTAATTTGATTGATTTTTACTGAATTCATGGCACTTCTCATTTGCAGTTTCCCTCCTTTTAATTAGCTGCTGCTTGTAGCAATCATATTCGATTCTCATTACTTAATTAAATAGGGTCCTCCACCTTTAGGCAGTAGTGGGAGATGGTGCAAGCGACCAGCTGGATGGAAGGGGAGCATCTTCCAGCTCTCACTGATTAAAGGGGCTGAAGCCTGAGCTCTCCATTCAGCCCCGGAAGGTTTCCATCTGCTCCAGGTGCATTTTCAGGAGCTGGGTTTGATCACCTCAATGACACCGGTGGGACACAGAACACAGCTGAACCCTACTGGGATGGCAGCAGTGCAAAGCTGTGGGAAGAGGGGCTAGAAAAAACTGATGAATTTAAACTATCTTGAAAATACACAAAAGATCCAGCACACTGCCTGCAAACCAGCCTGTTAATTACAGCTGCAATTAATCTCCATAACATTCCCAGTATTTGGCAGAAGTGACTCATAACAAGGATGGCATTGGCAGTGTGGTGGTGTTGCTTCTCCTTGGTGGGAAGTAACCAGGACAGATGCATTGGCAATGACATCAGCTGCACTTCTCCTTCTCCAGTGTCATCCCTCTGCATTGTAGACTCGCACTTTGACGTTCCACTGCATGAACAAAGCAGTGCCATATGCAGGGCGCATACCTCATTCATGGGATTCTCAAAGTTTGGGGTTACCCTTACCCCAAAGGAAATTCAGCCCCACGCACTGGGTTGAGCCCCTCCAAAAAAAGCCCCAACCCACATTTCTGCAGCTTTTAACAGCAGATCCTGTTAATGCTCCCCAAAGGATAAGCATGTCCAGAACCTGAGCATCCTTAGCCCACATCCATGGCTGTGTTGGCACCTACCAAGCAATACTTTCCTGAATTTTAGCCTATGCACACAAACATCCCCATCAATGGCACTTCCATCCGTTCCCATGTCACAGGCACTTGGGGTGCTGTGCTCAGAGGAGAGGACAGCTCTCCATACACAACTCACGTTCAGTCTGCAATAAAGGCAAACTCCATGCTAAAGACTTCCCGATCTCACAGGGATTTCTGTGGGTCTTGCTTAATTGTCTCAAAAGTGCTTTGAGATCTGGAGATGAAATGGGCTACAGAAGTACACCGGGTTATTATTATCACGGATTTCCATTTGAGTCACCGGGACTTTCCCTGCTGGAGTATAATATATTCCATCAATTATAGGAGAGCAGCATGTAGCTGAATAGGACCCTGATAATGAGGGGCTCTTTCATTTCCCTCGCGCATGCACGGGCCAGTTCAGAGGCTGATAAATGAAGGTCTCCCCCTCCACAGACGGCATTTGAGAATTCTTTCAGTGGAATAATTTTATGGTTCTTGACTCAGGAAGTCGGTTTGAACTTTGGTTTTGGAGATAAAAGGACTGACAAAGCATCCCCATAGGACGCCCGGACTCGTTTGCATTCATAAATGTGCAGCCAGCACCACGGCCCTCTTCTGCACACCAGGAATTACCTTCGCTCAAAGGTTTTCTATATTCACTTATCATCTAATGAGCAGTGCAAGAAACTTCATTTCAAGGAGGAGAGAAGGATGATAAAAAAAAAAATCCCCTCTTGGTGGATACCTTGAAATGGGATTTCTGCTGCTCTCACATCTGGTGAGGAAGACAAGGGGCAAAGCAGGGAGAGTGAAAGAACAAAGGAGGCACGAGATGAAGGTGTGGCAAAGGTGTTCGGCATCAAACGGGGAAGGGGTGGGGGCTCCATCCCTGTGCCCACCTCCAGCTCTCTGCCATGCCTACAGGTTGCGGTGACACAGAGAAAAAAGGGGTTTCCAAGCAGTAGGAAGATGGGGGACACCTCATCACATCCTGCTTCTGTTCTTAAAAGCAAAGCAACACTAAGCGCTTACACAGCACTGCATTCTGTCAGCACAGCACCTTGCTGCACCACAGGCCCTAACTCACCAAGTTTTCACTTTGTCTTCCTGAGGGAGTTGAGGAGTTGCCAAGAGCAACGCCTGCACATCTTCCAGTGATAGCTGCACAGGGACCTTTGTCACTTTATCCAAGGGAGATCGGCTGTAGCCCTGAACTCACCCGCACGCATCCTGGCCTCAGAGCACTTTAGCTGGCAAAGGAACAAATTACAGTGATCTAACATAGCCTTCTTACATTAAAACTCACCCAGAGTGCAACATTAATCTAATTATCCAGAAAATATAAAGGGAAAAAGCTCCTTTACATTGCTCCTCAAGGTGAAGAATCGCCGGCACTTAATGCTGGTCCTGCAGTAAAGCAACTAAACCATGATTTGTCTGAGTTATTGCCACAGTTATAGAAAGTATGGGAGTGGTGAACACATGGATTTCCCATTTACTCACCTCGTGGTTGCCATTCTCCTCTCCAGGCCCTTGGGAGGCTCTGCTGCAGTCACCCCATGCCCGATTTCCCTGCAGTGCCCGATGCCTGGCGCAGCCGTGGGCACACAGGGAGGCACAGCTCCAGCTCAGGGACTGCTGTCACCACCCACATCCCATGTGGAACACACGCAATCTGTGCTCTGTACCGATAACACATTCGATGATAACCCCCAGCTCCGTCTCTCTGCCCTTTAAGCTTAGCAAAAGGCTCTCCCTGTTATTTTCCACAATTCTATCTAAATCCCTTAAGCTTGCTGGCCCCACTGCCTCCCACTTCCCACTGTACATGTAACTTGCTGGGTCTGTACCTGGCCTGATTCAGCGCAGTACTTGCACATTCTTGACATTTTGGGGTGGATTATGCCTCCTGATATTAGCAGAGCTCCAAGATAAGTGCACAGGAAAGCTCAGGGGCTTTCCAGGCCCTATCCAGGCCCCAACGGCAGCTCCATGCCAACCAAACACAGCGTAGCGCACAACTCCCAACCCTAAACCACTTCCCAAGGCACAGAAAATCAAAAGCTTGGGGTGATACCTGAGCTTGGCTGGGGCATGGACACCAGAACCCGACCCACTTGTCAACGTGTGTGTGAGCAGCAGGTCCACACACCCAACCAGCCTGTAGAATTAGTATTCCTGGGCAGGCTGAACACGTTCAAATATATTGCTGACATCAATCACCTCTTCCCAAACTCATCTGTCTGGATCAGTCAATTACAAACTTATTTTCGAGCCATGGGTACTCTTCTGAGATAGACTCGGGGAAGGAGCTAAACTCATTTAGGGGCTGACCTCGCCGGTGAGCGGTTGGCAGCAGGGTTTAATGACTTCTCTGCTCTGCACACCTTACGCCAGGCTGAGACCACCCCCATAGCACTGCCCTGCAGTGCAGGTGTCAGCAACACGGATCCTATGGAAGGAAGGGGCTGCGACGTCTGCATGAATATCAAATAAATTCGTTATGAGCCGCACCGTGACCGTGAATATGAAGTGAATTTGTAATGCTAAGACAATTAACCTTCTACCTCTCTGATCCTGCAGATGACTCGCAGCATCCTTTATTACCTCTGCCACAAGAATGTGAGCACAAAGGATGGGCTTTCACCCCATGCAAATGGTGCCATCCTTCTTCCCTACAACCCCCCCCCCCAAGTCAAAAAACACCATTAGCAAGGCTGGCCTTGGTTCGTCCGCCTTTTTCTTACTAAGAGGTACATAAATGAAATAATAACTGATGATTAATAATGCCCCAAGCTTTCCAAATATTAATGAATTGATCTTGTTGCTCAAGAAGAATGGGAGAGTTTTAGATTTAAAGCTTTGATAGATTTTCTTCTGAGAAAGCGCTGTGATAAATACTGCGTTAAAATGCTATTTGTATCTGTGTTGCTAATATTAAGTTCATGTGTTCATAGATTTGAAAGCACTGAGGGAGAATTATGTCACCTGCTCTGACTCATAATGAAGGCCATTGACTTTCCCCAGCAAAACAAGCAGAATATAAGAACGCCAAAAAGGTGCATTCCAGGGAAGGGCTCCTGGGGCACCGCCATCAAGGTGCCACCAACGCTGTGCTCCCATGGCTGAAACAGGGAGGGACGTACCACTGAACACAGGGAATGCTGTGCAGATCCCTTCCAGTGCATTCCCAAAACCCAGAATGCTGTGACCAGCCAGCCCCACACTGCCACAGCCCCACAGCTGCCCTGGGGGAAAACCGGATGAAAGGGAGAGCAGTAATGACAGCAAAGCAAGAGCTCTGGTCTAAACTGCCCCAGAAAAGAGCTCACTGCAGCCCTCCCCATCTGGCAGCATAGGAAACAACAACGCAAAGCGAGGTCCCAGCCAACTGCAGCCAGACCTTTTATGGCAGCACTAATGCCCAAGCACACAGTAATTAAGGCTGAATGTATGAAGGTTTGAATATTGAACTCTGAAGTCTGTGAAGGTCACGCTATATGCTACTGGAGAGGCAATTTATCCTAGATCTGTAATAAGGTCTCACATCTGACCTATTAACTGAATGTTACATGATATTAATAATCTCCCTACAGATTGGGTAGAGACAAACAAAAGTAGAGTTTGCAGACTGATTTGCTGGACATGAGCTGATCTGCAGAGAGAGTCTAACACAGTGCTCCAGAACCCAACAATAAAAGGGTCATTTTTTTATCAGAATATGCTTTACTTTGATGAAACTGCATGTGCCTCACACACCTTTCCATGTAATAAAGACAAATGAATTATTCATACCAGTATTATTAGTCCCATATATAGGACATTCCCTTACAGATGGGCAAGCTCCTTCCAATCAGAAACCTCATTTGCTGAACGCTGAAGAGTCAGACACTGCCCCCAGATTGCTGACACCTGGTTAAAAGCACACCTCTGTTGGTAAATGCTCATCCTTTTTCCCTGGAAACTGGGGAGATCTGGAAGATTTTGTCTCTGCTTTCTCACAGCAAAACATTGGGATGATAAACTTAATGTAAAGCTTTTTTGGCAAGCTCACAAGGCAATCCTCAACTTCCCAGCATTCATTTGAGGTGCAGCAGTGTCTCATTTCAGCCAAACCCCAAATGTTTCTTTTTTTCCCATGATAGCAAAGAACTTTGGTTTGCCTTTATTATCTTAATAATCATAGAACACCATAAAGCAGGAAGGAAACACACAGACTTTATCAAAGCAGTGGGTTTCTATCAGGTTATGTTGATACAGCAATATCAAAACAGCAGTAAAATAATTGTGTTTTCTCTTTCTTTCTTCCAACAAGCGTTGTTTTTGGTTTTTTTTCCAGGAGAAAAAACGGTGGGGAAAGAATGACACAGGGATTGGCTGCACCTCACTGCTACCATCAGCCGCATCCTCGTGACAGCAAAGCACGCCTTGCTGATCACAAAGGTTTAGCAGCCAAAATAACCCAAGTCCGACCAACTCAAATCCAACAAACTCAACTTTGCAGCAGAGCAAAGGTCTCTGTGATGCTTTTTTGCTTCAGCAACACTACTGCTCCCTGCAAAGCCACCTCTGATGATCAGCCCTTTGCTGCTGTTACTGCAGTGCAGACACATGCTTTGTTAGCCGGGGCACCCTTGGCTCACCCAACCTTACTATGGCTGTGTAGTGCTAATGGGACGACAACAGCAGGGTGGCAAAGTTTTTGGCTGCAGCAAATAAGAACAAGCCCAAATGCAGCAGCCACAGGTGCAGAAATGAAGAAAAAGAGCTGCCTACCTTTAGAAGGCCTCAGGTAGGCAGGGATCTCCAGTAAGAGATCCCCTCACCTCCATTGCCAACCCTTCAATGAGGGCTGGGAAGGGGTGGATCCTGGCTGCAGCCCTTCCATCACTCAGTGCACTGCATGCGCCTGAGCTGCCCTGGGCTGGCCCTGCCTTCCCACCAGGTGCTCCATCACTGCTTCAGGCCATGACTTTGCATTTCCACTATAGGCTGGCACAATATGAATGTTGCATGGATGGGGCAGGTGTGTGCCTTCCACAGCTGCTGTATTTCCATTTATGTTCTTTACTCCATCAGTGCTGCCTTGGAGAAAAAGTGACAAATGCGTGGCTTGGGTTCATGGCAGCTTGAACCAAAAAAAAAATATTTTTCAAGCAGTTTGATTCACCAAAGAACCTGCCCTCAAAAAGCTTCCAAACCAGAAAGAGAGAAAGAGAGGAAGAAAGAGAGGAAGAAAGAAAGAAAGAGAGGAAGGAAGAAAGAAAGAGAGGAAGGAAGAAAGAAAGAGAGGAAGAAAGAGGTGCTCTCTGATGCCAGAGTAGAAAGAGGAACTCAGCACTGTGTAGAACATCATGAGCTCCCCTTGGCCATGGCATGGAATAACTATGTGGAAGAACCCAGTGGTTACTCAGCGGTAAAGGGGTGGGCAGTGATGTGGGGACAAGGGGACAGAGCCCTGGGTAGGGAGCTGAAGGGGTGACACCAGCATGCTCTGAGCTCCCAGACATCTGCAGCCACCTCCCATTAATGAGCTGACAGTCAAAAGAGAGTGGGGAGTTCTGTTTGGGGTGTGGGGCTAGGTGCAGAAGATAGCTTTTGGGAATGGGAGAAAAAAAAAAATTGCAGAAAAAAAAAAGCAAACTGGCGCACAGAGAGACAGCTGCAGCCACGCACACCGAGAACACCGCTTTTCCAGAAAATGAGGTTTTGATTCCTTTTCAATTTTGCTAAAAAATGACAAATAAATGTCTTAATATTAATAACGGAAAAAATAGACCTTCTGTTGGTGTGAATATATAATGCGATTTGACATACAGAATGGAATTAAATTAGCGAAATACAATGGGCTGGAAAGATCTGCTTTCCCTTAGAAGATTGGCATCGGCGCGGAACCAAAGGAGGGCATTTCACGCTGGGATGCAGCAGGATCTCACTTGGCTCCCAGCATCGCCAGCTCTGTGCTGTGGCCGAATACTCAGGTGGAGAAATTTGGCATGAAACCCAACCTGGGCCAGCTGAGGACCCGCAAAGCTACCAGGGTGATGTGATCGCATCCCTCTGAGGGTAAACACTGTCCCATGTACATCTGTTTGTCTCATGCATGAAGGAGGGAGGTGTGTGCACAGTTGAGGGGATAAGATCTCTAGGCACAAAAAGGCCTGGAGTAGAGTTCAGATGGCCTTGAGAAATGGCACTTGACATCAGGGATGGAAAGCAGACTCTGAGGCTATGACAGATGCCATCTGAATGCTGACGATGCTGCTGCAGAAACGCTGCCATGGCAGCCTGCCCAGGGACCGCCACCGCTGCCCAATCCAACAGCTCGCTGTCAGCCCCAACAACCCATTTCCTATAACCTCGCAGGCGTGCTGCATTGTTGCATTTTGTAATGGTGTATTGATTAGCCAATCACTCCAAATTTTAGTACTGTGCCTACAAGATAATTAAATTATCTGCCTTTGTTTAAATTGTAATTTTATTTACTCTTGATTCTACTATATAAAATTCTGCAGGCTTACGGATTGTTATGCGACTTATTAGTGCTTAACTCCGGTGCTAATTTTCAATACTCCATCACCATGAAGTATTAAGTAATTGCTACTGTTTATTCTCTGTGATTGCGGTGTGCTTTGGATCTGCACATAGCATCACGAGCACCTGGCGGGTTCCAGCTCTGCTGCACAATGGCCCCAGCAGGAAACTCAAGCACTTGGTATGCACTAATTATCTTTTCCCATTTTGTTTTTCTCCTCTTAGTCTGGTTGGGACGTGGAAAGTGTAACCAGATCCTCCAGTTTATGGAAGGTGGTGCTGGTAAATGCAGAGGTGAAGAACTGGGATGATGTCCCAGGGTGTACTGGATCTCACATCCACAGAATCATAGAACCACAGAATCGGGTTGGAAGGGACCTCAAAGACCATCCAATTCCACCCCCTGCCGTGGGCTGGGTGCCCCTACCAGATCCGGTTGCCCAAAGCCCCATCTATGACCTTGAGCACATCCAGGGATGGGGTATCTACAGCTTGCCCTATTACTATCACACCTCCTACATATAAGCTCCCCTCAAGTACTAGAAGGCTTCAGTGTTATGGTTCTCCCCAAAGCCTTCTCTACTCCAAGCTAAAAAAGCTCAGTTCTCTCAACCCTTCTTCACAGGAGAGGTGCTCCAGCCCTTTGGTCATCTTTATGGTCTCCTCTGGACCCAACGGACTGCTGGCTCTGAGACCAGCTGCTGCTTTTTGGAGAAAGAATGAGAAAAGAGCAAACCAGCCTGGCCACGGGGCGAGCACAGGAACGACACAGCTGCCTCCACAAAGAATGCAGAGATTTTTGTGAGTTTGGAGTGATGTGACATGAATTATTTTTCATAATTAACGAGAGTGTTGATTTTACATGGTAGGTGTTCAGGTACTCTGGTGATCCGTGGCTGTTAAACACCCAAAGGTAATTCTAAATGCTGTTGATCTATGTCTATTCTCAAGGGATGACTAATCTACATTTTCTTCTCCCTCTGCAATTAATCCCTGGATAATCTTATCTGCAAACACAAATTTGGTACCTGGGGGCAGATGATTCATGGATCTGCAGCAGAGATTTGCTCCGGAGATGAAATTTGCCTCCTCCAGTGACATCTCCCCATCACATTGAGCCCAACCAGCTCTCAGGGGCTGTGCCCCCACACTTACGGGCACCAGAACTGCTTTGCAACCTCAGCACCGACCCCACAAAGCCCCACTGCATCCCTTGTCACCACATCCTCTTCTCTGAGCTTCACAAACACAAACCCTCCTTGTCCACAAGGAATCCTATTGCAGAGGTCACAATTCCACCTCTCCTTAGAGCCTCAGTGAATCACTGAATCATTAAGGTTGGAAAAGATCTCCAAGACCATTGAGTCCGACCACCAACCCATCACCACCATGCCCACTAATCATATCCCAAAAACACCTCCAAGATCTGTTTCTCCTCCACTTCTCCTCGCTCATGGAGCCCCATGCATCCCCTCTGCTTTAATTCTGCACCAGCACTGTGTCCATCCAGGAGGCTGCTGTGCTGCACGAGCCATTATGGGAACAGAAAAATGAATAATCATCATTATTGTCAATGTACTCGAGCTACCAAGTGGTGAAAAATTAGCTGGTCACCAAGGCATCAATGGTACACTTGTTAATTTTGGGGGGGTGTTATTCCCATGCCATGCATGCCCTCATTCCCACTCTCCTTCAGCATAGCCATAGATCACAGCAGGGTTTGTGAAGCCCTGTTCAACAGTGGCCGATTTTACAAGGCACACAGTAATGCTTTCCTGGGCCTCAGAGACTGTAATTCAGTCCTCAGGATAAAGCCAACTAGTTTGGTCGCACTTTAAAATAAGTGTCAGCAGTTCATGCCTAATTACTCCTGAATTAGCTAGGTGATTCATCAGGTCTGATTATGAATGCATAATGAATTTACCGAATCCACATGTATTAGTGAGATATTAATTCCATATGAAATCCCACAATTCATTCATGTGCCATTTGTTTTCATTCCCTTCTTTTAATAAGCTAATTAGTTCAAATTATTTGTACTTCACTAAAGGCTTGAAACACATATAAGGAATGATTAGCTTAAAACTCAGTAAATGGGCAAGTATGCAGCCTACATTAATTGTGACGGAAGGTTCATAAAGAATTATTATCTCTCAGCCATCTCTGTTTGCAGTAATAATAATAATGTCTAATCGTGACAAGTGGATAAAACATTGTGAAGCCCCTAACGAATGCAGCTGTACATGAATGACTAAAATGAATATCTCACAGCTCGACGTCTGCCTTTGAAGTCAAGCTCAGCAGAAAGTTTTGTCTCTCGACGGAAAACACGACCACAGTGCTGGGGTGGATCCACCCGGCTTCCTCAGCAAGACACCCACCAAGCAAAAAGCAAAGAAAAGGGGCTACGGCAGGGGGAAAAATAAAAAGAAAGCCGCCACATCTTTCAGCTGTTCAGCTGCTGAGTAGGATTGCTGAGCGATGGGACGCCTCGCCCTACACAGGGCTGCGGGATGCAAACTGACCCTCTGTCCTTCCTACCTTTGCTCCCTGCTTTCCAGCTGCACGGTGCCCTGAGCACCTGCTGGAGCTCTTCCCTGCTCACTGACTTTGAAAGGTCCCTTCCAACTCAAACAGTTCTATGATCCCATGAAACCTGAGCAGAGAGGGATGTGCTGCTGCCCCTCAGGACTGGTGATGCTCCTCTGCTCCTACACGTGGGAACACTGCACCGCACATAGCGCTGCCTGCCGGGATGCCTTCCCCCTGTCCTGCCTCCTTCCAACATCACACACAAAATGTTTCGGTGCTCAGCACATATATTTTATTCATTCACACTCTAAATTCCAAGCCCAATGCCTTGGAGGAGAAGAAAATGAAAGAGACACGTGCAGGGAAGGCAGGTGGAAATGCAAGTAATGGATTGATCGACTTTCCAGGTGCTTTGCTCGGCAGCCCCAGAGGTGAAAGCCTCCCTTTGACTCCCAGACTCAAAAGCCATCGATCTCTCCTTAAACCTCTCTCTTTGCATGCACGGCATAGGTAAGCATCGCTGCGTGTGATGAAAGATGTACAAGGTGGTGATCAAAAGGAGCGCCCGCCGGCGGCACAGAGCCCAGGAGCTGAGCGGGGCTGGCACTGCATGCGGCACATCGGGGACACGGGGTGGGAACAAAGTCACTTCGCACCCAGGAGGCTTAAGAAATGTGTGAGCCTTTCTGGGGAGTGGGAACAAAGGGAAAAGGAAGGATTTCTGCAGGGCAGGCAGGCTCCTGGCTCTTTTGCTTGTGTTTTTCTGCAGAATTGGAATCCAGACTTTCAGAGGTGGGAACAAGAAGTTAGGGGGAGTCGTGACTTCTTGCAGGCAAACGCCAATGCAGGCAGTTTGTCAGTATGCACCACAGAAACTCGTATCAACTGTAAGCATTCTACAAACACTGAGCGACGTAACCGCATTTATGTCTTGCAGCGCTCTGCTGCGAAGGCCGCAGGCGGGGTGAGGTCACAGCATTGAAGTACCTGAAAAAGCTTGGGACTGTTTAAATTTGGGTAGAGGTGTGCAAGACATCCAGCCACAACACCCAGCATGCCCACCCTAAGTAGGCAACCCAAGAGGATTTCTGCTCAGAGAAGCCCTGTGAACACCACATGTGGGTACAAGGCAAGAGGACGGGATGGGGTTAAGATGGAGATGTGGTGAACTCTACAGTGCCTTTGTTTCTTCATTAAGTTTTCTACGTGTGACCCAGTTGATCCGGGCAGGTCAGACGAGCATGGCAGCCTTGCGGGCCCTACATGCACTGCGGCGATGGCGCGCTCTGCTCGATGCAAGGAGCTGCACATTGGAGCTAATTAATTTTTTTGGATAGCTTTTTCTTTGGGCTTTTTTTCCCCGCCTCCTGAAGAAGAATTAAAAGCCTGAGCAGCTACACAGGATTAAGGGATTTTTGGAGCACTCCATGAATGTACAGCAATGCAAAGATGGGGCTGGCAGCACACAGCCTCAGAGCCATCTCATGGAATGCTGTAGGGACCAACGCACAGCATCCCCTCTGCAAGGGGAAAAACACAATAAAGTAGTGCTGTACATCCCAGGGGGTGATGCTCATAGAATCACAGGGTTGGGTTGGAAGGGACCTCAAAGATCACCCGGTTCCAGCCCCGTGCTGTGGGCTGGCTGCCCCAACAGCTCAGGCCAAAACACACACAGTGCAGCCACCACCAAAGGTGTATGAAATATAGCAAACAAATTAAAATAAACAATGGGAGGTTAAAAGGAATAAAGGCAATCAGGAAGTCTGCTGCTAATGAATTCAACAGCAGTGAAGCCCATTTCCTTCTGCTGCTTTTCTATGAACAATTTACAGAATAAATGTATTTTTGGGGTATTCAGATCGGTCTGTATTAAGATGCTTGATAAACAGTTTCTGAGCAAAGACAGGCAATTAAAGCCCTCGAGTACTTCCTGAAGCACTAATATATAAGCTCGCACCATCACTCTTAACGAAGACAAAGTGCTTGTGATGAAAGTGAGTTAAAATCTGGGGTGAGGTTTGCAGGGGAGAATTATGGCAGAGCTGGAATGAAACGGAAAAGGCTGTATGTAATTAAATGGAGCACACCGTGCCAGCCTTGTGTTTGCAACATATGCATGTATTACTCCACCTAAGAGGAGACATTAATAACAGAAAGAGTGTGGTATCCTGCAAGAAGATTCTCCAGCACAAGACGGCTTTTCAGGTGGCTCTAAACCACAAGATGGTAGTGAAAGCAGTCCAGGAACACAATGGAATTCTGCTATTGGTGCAAGGAACAGTACTTAATGCAAGAAGCACACGCTGAGCTGCAAAACTCAGGCTGCCACCACCTCCTGGGTAAGGGGAAAACGCCATTGGCACCAGGCAGTGCACCAGGACATGGAGCAGGAGCGCCCAAACACCCCTTTGGGAACCTTGAACTCCACAGTCTACCAGTTGTTGGAAATAAGATACAGCCCCGTGTTCTGATAACTGCGAGAGCCTGTAGACATTATGCTAATTCCTCCAGAGCGCTGTGAAGAATAAGGCCAGGACACCGAAGGCAGGGAGTTTATAATTGCTTTTTAATATATTTTCTGAATTCGTTGTGCATGCGCTATCTGTCCCAGGGGCTGAGCTGGCAGAGGGGACAATGTCAGGTGGAATAAATAGGATCTCATAACTTTAGTCATTCTGTATTAAACAGCGTCGAGCAGCACAATAAACACAGAGACCGGGAAGCACATGCAGTAAGGAAATAATTCAAGCACTGTGCATGCAAATCTTTCTCTCTCAGATCACCCTCATTAATCACCTCACGCTCATTTATACACTTAAAGAAGCTATAAACAAAGGCAGAGATGGTTCCTCTCATTATTAGTTTTTTTATTGAGTTAACTTCCCGAATATTTTATAATAATAGTCACGGCTGGTGATGGAGTTGCCTGCTCTAACCAGCTCATAAAGCTCCCCCTGCTCCTCCTGTCTTTTTGTGATATAGGTGGTTCGCATTATGAAGCTTATTGACTAAAAGAGAGAGAAAGACAACTCAGCTCCTTCATTTCTGCTGTCTCTCTGCCCAGGGATGGGGTCACTGTCCCTGCGAGTGCTCCGGAACTGCGGGGATGTGGCCAGTGGGCACGGTGGGGTGGGCTTGGTTGAGGATCTCAGGTCTTTTTCCAGCCTTAATGATTTTATGATTACTCATGGCCCTGTCGGGTTCAACACTTCAATATAAAGACAAAGGAGATGGGGAGAAGTAAGGGATGGATGAAGCCCCAAATCCAAACCCAAAGCCAAATAAGTGTGAAAACTCCCTGTGCCTTTCTGTGCACCTCCCTCCAAAAGCAGAAAGAATGCTTGAAACAAAACAAATCTCCTTTTTCCCTTTGCTGAATGACTGGAAGCCACTGTGTTCACCTACAGCCCTGGCACAGAGCGGCCGTGCCCTGATGGTGGCACTTTGACCATGGCTGCAGGCTGCATCTTTAGGGAAGGTCCTGCTGATCTTTGGTGACACTCTGCCCATGTCACATAGTGTTACACGCTCTCTTCTCCCTCCAAAGAGGCCACAGCTCATGTTTTAATTATTGTCTGCTGTGTTATCTGTATTAAGCAAGTGAAAGCCCACCTGCAGTCAAGCTAGCAAAAACAAAAGAGAAGCTGCAGAAGATTGCTTTGGTCCTAAGGGGCAGAAATAAGCAGAATTCAGCAAAAATAAGGGGATGGCTGTGGCACGGAGGTAAAGGCAGCCCCTCCCGTGTCCTGACCCCGTGGCATCCTCCTCCTCCAATGGCACAGCTCACTGCCCCACACCCCCTGCCCAGCACCTCCTGCACCGCCTCGTACAGAACTCTGCCAAGCACGAAGATTAAGTGATGTTAACTTAGTCTAATATGAGGCTTGGTAATAAATTGCATTAGAAGCTGCTGGAAGCGGGCGACTGCGCCGCTGCGGAGTGTCAGGTGGTTGGCAGCGCTGGCGCAGATCGGGGGGGAACTTATCATCTAATTAGAAAGGATAAAGCATATTTTTTCAGTGTGGTTACATGCGGTAATGAAGCATGCAGAAAGCCACGCAAGATAGATGGGCACTCTCACTGCTGAAGCTGAAAACTTGCTTAACTTAATCGCCTATTTATTACGTTTATTCCCTGAGCATACATGGCCCCGCTAATATCTTCCAGCCCGTCCCGTGCTGTGCAATCAAAGCTGCTGCAATGTGTTTGCAAACCTACAATGGTTACGTTGGGTTATTTTTGTGGGAGCTCCTGCATGGGCATCCCCTGCTGCTCCGCAGCTCCAATGCCATCAACCCAATGGGCACAGCATTGCTCGCCATCCCGACCCCAGATGGGACATTTGTTGGCAAGCTCGATGCTTTTGCTGCTGAAAGACTCTTTTGATGGCAGTTTTGCAGCCAGCCCTACTTATCCTCTCTTAATCCATTTGTCACAACAATTGCCGGAAAACTTTTCTCTCCGGCGCCTCCAGAGCTGAGAGAGAGGGATGAAAAGTAAACTTATGCAAGGATGGGGTTTAAGCATCCCATTAAGATTAACTTATCTGCAGTAATTGACTTAACTAGGGGATTTTTAATGCTTTTCAAGGTTTTTCAGAAGAAGGTTTTGCAGCAGCCAGCAGGAAAGATGCTCCTAAAAAAATATGTATATAGCACAAGAAGTCCATAGCTAAGACTTTCTAAGGCACTGATTCCAGGGGATTTAATAAGAATGTAATTTGTATAATTAACCATTCATCACTGTCAATTTCATTAAGTGAATGCCAGAAATATTACCTTCACCAGCACGACCTAACAGGATTGGAATACATTATAGGAAAAATGAGCACTTAGTGGGTTTTCTTCCCTCTCCCTCACTTCCCCTGCCTGGGCTCCGTCTGTCACAAGGAGATTTTACAAGGCTGTGAAATAATTTAAAACAGTAGTAAAGGAAACCGACTAAAGAAAATGTGTGCGTTTTGGTAACTCACCCTCATTATTATGTATGAAAGTTCAAGTCAAAATGTTTTCACTCGCAAGAAGAAAAAATAGAAATGCCTGGAGGAGCTCCGTCTGCAGGGCTGCAGCGCTGCTGAGCCATCTGCCCAGGTCCCCCAGGCTGCTCCTGCAGGACGAAGGCAGCTGGCACTGCACCACGAGGGAGAGAAAGGGCTCTGTGGGGAAAAACGCCTCCCAAAAACTGAGTTATAATGGCTTCCCCTCTGAGGGGTTGACGCCGAGGGGTTTGGGGAGGTTGCCTTGCAGGGCTCTGGCATGCGCTTCTCATTCTCGCTTCTGGCGAGCAAACCCGCTCATTCTTCACCTCCAAAATAGGTTATTCTCTCGTGGGGAAAAATAAAGGAAGATTCCCTGGGCAGGTCTGATGGCTTTCCCATTGATCAGCCATTAGAGGGCAACATCGCATAAATTCATCACACCACCAAAAAAATCCAGCCAACAAAAACCACACCAAAAAGGGACACGAGGATGCGAGCATCCAGGGGAAAGGATTTCCACTGGAGGCAAGTGGGGATACATGGAGATTCCCACCTGTGGACAAGTTTAATGTCTTCATATGTGAGAAATAGGGAGGAACCAGGAAAACAAAGTTGGATTTTTTTTTCTTTCCTGTGGGTTTCTGCGCCTTTGTCTCATTTGAAATGCAAACGAAGCTTTTTGACAGCGCTCACTGTGCGGGTCGTGGTGGTGTGATCACATGGAGGAGGAAGGAAGGTGGAGGAGCAGACAGACAGATGGGATGCGGGAGATGAAAGGATGCTGGCAGACCAAGAAACCCAATGTTTATAGAGGCTCCTTGGGATAAATTCACCACTGGGGCACAGAGGAGACTTCAGCTTCATTACAATTAAGCACAAGTAATGAAAATAAATACCAGTGATATTTAAGGAAGGCGAAATCTCAGTACGTCTGTAGTATCACCCTCTGAGCGGCACCAAGGAACAGCTGATGGGAAAACCTACCTACTGATTTTCTCCCTACCAGCCCTGCAAGAACATCTAGCTTTCTCATGAAAACTGACCTTTTTGGACTTGTTTTTCCATAATGCACAAAGGTAGCTCCTCATTTACCAAAGCCGAGTTCCTTTGCCCCTCCCATAGAGCTTCCTGGGGCAAAGTGTTCCTTCTGTCCCTCCTGTCCCCGCTGCTCTTCAACACAATCACATTTTTTCCCATTTGAAACAACGTGTTGCTGCTGTCTAGCTTAAAAATCCAGAACAAATCAACATTTCAAGTCAAAATGTCAATTCAAAACAAATGTTTTCATTTAATTTCCTGTTAAAATGTCATCGCTGCTGGGTTATTTTTGGTTGGGGGAAGAGAGAAAGCTTTGAAAAACAAGGACTTGGAATGGAAAAATAAATCCAGGTGAGAGGGCTGATTCCCACTGCACTTCTGCTCCTGCATTTCTCTTGGCACAGCTGCCCAGAGAGTGCGTGGTCATCCCTGGGGGTGTTCCAAGCCGTGGGGATCTCAGAGGTCCTTTCCAACCTGAATGATTCTACACGGTCCTGAGATCAAACCACCGGTCCCACATCCCCTGGGGCTCCCAGCAGCAAGAGATCAAATTGGAACGGAGATTTTCTGCTTGAAGCTTCTCGTAGGAAATCTGTGGGGTTTCCAGCGGGATTTATTTCACCTGCTAAAAGCCACAGGGATGCTGATGGGGTGTGCTATATGGGACCCCACTGCCAGCTCCTTTCCCAGCTGCGCTGCTGACCATGAGCCTGCCAGGCTCACAACAGCTGCAATAACTCACAGCGGTACGCGAGACAGACAGTGATAGTGAGGTTGTATTAAAATCTTTGATTTCACCACTGCAAGAATACACACTGATTTGCAAGATGATTATTATTATCACTATTTTATTTCCCTTCTAAATCCAGGAGGGAAAGCAAAGTGAGGCAGAAGTTGATCATGTCAGATAAGCGCTGAGCAGAGAGAAGCAGAAAGGCAGATGGGATGCAATGTTTATGAGCTCTGCCTCGTTCTGTTTGCTGCCTCTCTGCTGTCAGCCCAGTGAGTCAATCTCCCTTTGGATTAAAGATATCAGGAGGGAGAGAAGTGCTGACAGCACCCATGGCATCAGAAGGGGCCCCCAGCCCCATCCGGCCAGCACGCACCAGGCAGCAATTAGCACACAAATAATGGAGTGGCCCAACTGGCCCCGTATGGTGGGAGCTATCAGCCCTGGTAGGGCTTCTGGGGATGGGAGAGCAAGGCTGGATATGGTCCTGCGTTGTACCAGCATTGCAGGATGGATGGGGAGGACATCCAGGTCCCCAGGCATTGCAGCTCTACATTCTCTGGTGAAGGATGGAGTGAGAAACAAATACATAAAGGGACAGGAGAGAAGGATTTACGGCCTGCTAAAGGTGTGGAGCATTTAAATTTGAGAGATAAATAATTTTATTTATGTTGATGCCAAAGTAAGGAAGATACATGACTTTCTTAAGAATAACTCCTGTCTCCTCAGGCTGGTCAATGCTGAAAAGCATGTAATGATTTTTTTTTTATTATTTTGATTTTTTTTTCCCCTTATACTCGAAGATAAATGTGCACTAACGGCTTCACATTGTCAGAGCCGTAAATTAGGAAGCGGGGAGTGATGGCTTTGCACCCATCCCTCCACCTCCTGAGCTGCCTCATTGGACTTCTAGCAAACTCATGTTGCTGTGCTGCTCCTGCCAGGGAAAAGCCCTCTCCCAATGTAAAGGCATTCAATAAATTCTCCTTTTCCCACTCCTATTGTGGCTGTGAGCACACCACGACATAAGGCGTATGGGCTGCTAGAAGCTGGCAGCGTCACAGAGAAAAAGGATGGAGTGAAACCAGGGGAAAGGGAAAAGATATATTCAGAAAAAGGCACTGTGGGGAGGATCTCCGGTGGGAAGATGGGGAATCCGGGGATGTGAGGAGGGGTGGGAGGGCTGGGAAGCACTGCAGACCCAGTTTGTTTTGGTGATGCACAGCAGGGCTGCCACTTGCAGCACGAGCAAACAGCCTCCCACGTTCCCTCTGTGTTGCACAGTGCCAGCTCGTGGCATTCCAAGATCTGCTCGGCTTGGGAAGTCAAAGAATCACAGAGGCATTGAATCACTAAGGTTGGAAAGACCACTGTGATCATCAAGCCAACCATTGACCCATGCTTCTGACCATGCCAGGCTCTAGATTGCGTTACCCAGTGTGACATCCACCCTTTGCTTGAACACTACCACTCCCTGGGCAGTCTATGCCAACACCTTATCACTCTAAGAGGAAATTCTTCCTAATATCCAGCCTGGGCACAGCTTAAAGCCATCACCTCTTGTCCATCCACTTTGAGAACCTCTCCAAGCCACCTCTTCTGCAGGGAGAGGAGATGTGGGTGGCTTTGCATGCTCTGCAAGTTGCCCACATCCATGCTGCCATGCTGCCATTCCCCAAACGCCAAATAATACCATGCAAATGTGTCTAAGCACCCCATGGGTGCAGGGGTTAGGATGGGCTCCTCTGCTCCTTGCAGAGAATGCAAGATACCTCCAATACCAGGTCTGGGGTAATGGTGTTACTGTGGCAGCCAAGCAAAAGCTTCCTGCCATCTATCTTCTTCTTTCCCAAGGAAAGAAAGGCTGACACAGTGTTTCCTGAATCATCAGAGTTCTCTGTTTTCAGATTTATTTATTTCTTCCTAATTCAGAAAACTCAACAAATGGCCAGTGGCTATGTTTGCTAAACGAAGTGACTGTAACGTGAAAAATAAACTGTTGAGAAATAACCCCACGATGCTGGTAGGAAATGTGCTAACTTGGTTTAAAAAAAAAAAGGTGTGAGCCATGCAACACAATTCCCATTTAACTCCTCAGCACATCAAATATTCAAAATAAAAACAAAACCATCACAAAACCAACTGGTTCTGGTTGAAATTCGGTCGCAATTTGCCCTTTCTCTTGCCCATGCCCTTAGGGGCTGCATGCAGCCTATGGTGAGCAAACATTAGGAAATGCCACCAGTGAGTTGGAACAACCCTAAATTTGCCATTTCTCACCCCAGCAGGGCTGATACCCAGGGATGCCCCCAAACCTCCCTGCTCGTAAAGGGGAAATGCTTGAGAGCAGCGCTGGCAAAATCCGCATAAGGGCGAAGCCAAGCCCAGCCATCATTTGGGCAAAACAGCAAACGTGGCAGCTGAGGAAGGCAGCAGCATCACAGGCGTAAACTCCTCAACGGCACACAGATGGGAGGGAGAGGGTAATCTTCTGGAAAAGCCTCTAATTGTCTGCCTACACTAATAATTTCAGCAAGCGCTCCCCCCGTCCCCCCTCCCGCGTATAATTACACCACTCCATCTGTCTATCAGCAGGTTTTTTACAGTTCCTCACGGCAGCCCGGCTCTCATCTTTGCAGCCAGACGAGGTTTTTCCCAAGATTTAAGGACGCTTCTGACACACGTCCCAAAGACAAGGCTCTGGGGACATCAAATCCCTCTCCCAGGCCGGCTAAGACTCTATGAAAAAAAGTCATATAATCGCTACAAGCTCCACTGCGGTGTCAGTGCAGGAGGGGTGGAGGGGCTGTTTGGTTTCCAGTAATTTGCTGTTGTTTTTGTTGTTGTTGTTGTTTTTCCTCCTGAAAACCCTCCTTTTTCTCCTCTATTTCCATCTATCAAATAAATGTGGCTGATCTTCAGCAGCTGCAAGCACTGGAGCATTATAGGGGCACACAGAGAGCCTGGGAGGGTTATTTTATTGGGATGGAGTGATTTGGGTCACTCTCTCCCTTTCTTGTGCACCTGAGGATGCCCAAACTGTGGAGACATGGCACCATAGGGTGGTCTCCTCTTGTGGGACCCCATTCAGCTACAGAGGTGGGAAATTCAATGCCTTTGGGGTCAGCTCCACAGCCTACGGACTTCAGAGCACTCGGGTCCACCGTGTTTCGGGATGATCTGCAAAGGGCACGAATGTCACTGAGGCTCTTTGCAAACAAGAAATAAATGCAGATGTATGCATAACACCACTGTGCACCAAGCATGAAAGGTCTGTTTGAACAAGGTAGCTATAGTTAAATCATCTCCACATGTTTTCAACATTTTGCAACATCAAGGCTAATTTTTCAATATCACGGTGCTTTTTACAATAAATGAATTTCATGATTTGGTATTTTCTTGTTTTTTTTAGGCTCTCTCATGAGGAGCCTCCCGATGAGGCATGTCAAAATCTATCCATCCGCCCATCTCCCCATCTGCAACCCCAGCCACCAAGATGTCATGCTGCAATTTGCCAGCCTGCAGGCTGGGAAGGGAAGTGAAACCAAGGAAAGGCAGATTTCACTGCAGATTAGGCCACGCCACAGAACTCAGACCAATGGACAAATCTACCATCCACAGGTTGAGTGCAAAGAGGTGCATCACTTTGACTCCCCCTTAATGCTGAAGTTGGAAATCAGCCCCAGCAAAGCTGCACCATGGATGGAAACCCACTTTGGGTTTGCTTCCCTTCCCGAGAAGGACTCAATACCATAACCAAGTGCTGGTGGCTGCTGCGTGGCATGGGGGGGAACGCATGGCGATATGTGGCTTTGAGGATGTTCAGCAAAAACCTCAGTTAGAAGAACAGGACTGGAAGAAAATGCATTTTTTGGCAAGTTTGCTTGCACTCAAACTTTCTTGATTCTTTCAGTACATACAACTAGTTGGACAAAACATCTCTAGATGACTATCAATAATAACCCCAGCAGAGCCCAGCGATCTAGTGGCAGTGTGATATAAGGCTTTGTGGCAGCAATGCTGAGAGAGCCCAGGAGATCCCAAAGATCCAGGGCTGTTCATGACTATTTCTGGAGTCATCTGCTTACAGAACCATACAACGGGTTGGAAGATACTTTAAAGATCATAGAACCATAGAACGGTTGGATTGGAAAGGACCTCAAAGATCATCCAATTCCAGCCCCCAAGGATTTGCAGTCCTATGCAGCTGGGTTAAACCCCAGTCCCTTCTCTTGATTTCGGAAGTCCACACCTGGCCTGTTTGGGGCTTTCTTTTTGGGTTCCAAAGGGTTGCCAGCAATGCTCATCAAGCACCCTGGAGATGCAGTTTCCATTTCTGAGTGGACAAAGAACATCCAAACCCTCTGCCACCCTCCCAGGCAAGGTGCAGGGCAGCGCTGTCATAGAATCATGGAATCATTAAGGTTGGAAAGACCACGACTAAGATCACCAAGTCCAACCATCACCCCATCACCCACACCCACGTCACTCTGTGGCACTGGATGCAGCTGCAGCACACAGCATCCCAACATCTGGATCTCTTCTCAGTGCACGCCGTGTGCTGCAGCTCTGACACCACAAACCACGCTCTCCATGCACCACCCATCTCCTCAGCCCACAAATAAATGTATATAATTATCCCCGCAGTCATCGTGTTTTTTTCCTTTCCCCTTTGCTAATGTTTATCACATTTTCTCCTGGCAAATTGCAGTGCTGCATTGCTTTTGGAAGGAACAAAATGAGTCTGTGAAGTCAAGCATCGGAAAGCATCACAAGTCTGAAATAAATAATATCAGAATAATGATCCCCTAATAGCACAGATTGTTTGTTGCTGTCGGTTCCTTCTTTTTTCTCATTTTTTTTGGCTGTTGTTTGTGCTAAAAGAGCACCCGGTTGGGATCCTTGTTTTCTTTTTCAAAGCAGCATTAGAAAGGGAAGTAATTAAATTCCGATTACAGCCAGCAGTTGCTCCCCTGCCCGGATTCCCATTTCCTTGCAAGGCCAAAACGTCCCCAGCAACAACGTCTGAAAAGATGGTGCTGACCCCGAAGGACCCGAACTGTCTGGATAACAGAGAAGGGAACCTTTTGCCTTTGGAACAGCAAAACAGGACTTCAGGCAGAGCTATTTCCACGGCAGTTTGCAGACAGCGCTGCGCTGGGAGGGCACTGCAGCCACACGGATACTTGGAGGGCTTTTCTTTCCTCCTGTGGCTCCCCAGCAGTGAAGCAGCGAATTTTCTCAATGCTAACTATGATTCTGAATGACCTGGGAGAGCAGGGTGCTCAGCAGCAGCCAGGATGGGATCAGGGCTGGGACCCTTGGAATGGCACCCCCAGCCTCCCAGCTACCCTAACGGAAGGGGAACAAGCCCTGAAAGCTCCAGCTGGCATCTGTGTGCACAGGGACTTGGGGAAATCGCTCCATAAATGGCACTCGCCATGAATAACCATCACCTTTTCCAGCTATTTCCTCTGCTGAAGCCTGCAGACATGGGCTGGAAGCTCCCACTGTGCTGGGAGAGACGCGTGGAGAAAAAATAACCCACATGTAATTAAGTGTCTCAAGTAAAGAGTTGATTTAGATTTAATAAGAATGTTATTCTAAGTCAAACAAATGCCAATTGATTATTAAGAACCTCATTACTGGAGTGTAACACCTGTCACCACCACGTTTTCTTTTTCTCCTTTTTTAGCTGCAGACTTGTTAAATCTCAATAAATACCCTTTTAATAATTAATCAGCATTTAATTAATAGGCGATATTGGTTGGGGAAGGTTGGTGTAGCCTTCTGCATAAGCTGCTTGAGCGCTACAGCACGAAGCAGGCCAGGCATGCAGCACCTGCTGCCAGGCGCTGAGCACCACGGCTCAGTGCAGGGTGATGCTGGAGCATCCCCTGGGGTGGCACCTGGGCCGCCCATGCTGCTGCTGCTGAGTTTCTGCCCTGCAGCACCTCTCTGAGGCACAGCCAGCTCTGGAGATGCTGGGAAGCCAAATCTCGCACGGCTCAAGGGACTACCACTAGAGCAGCCAAAAATAAACAAACAGCAAACCCAAGGAATTAGAGAGATTTGTTTTGACACTTCAAGAAAAAATAACAGGGGGGCTTTCTCCCCCTTTAGTTTACTTTTCATTTCAAAATATCCCTCACTGTTAGCGAAACCTGTACACAAACTCTCGTTGCTAAGAGGGAACATTTCATCCGGGAGTTGAGCAAATCGTTCCATTTGATCTCAACCTCTTTTTTTTTTCTCTTTTTTTTTCTTTTTTTTTTGTGTGTGTGTCTGGCTTGCTGAAAATCACAAAGAATTTTCCTTAGTTGCAACACAAGGCAAATTCCTCTCCAGCCTCATCCCTGGGTTTTCAGATCTCTAACAACACAGCTGCTCACACTGCTGCTTTGCCCTCTTTCCCTCACACCTGCTGGCTGATCCCATGCCCTGTTTCACCCAGGTACCCAAAAAAGGCAACCAGGGCTGTCTGGGCTCATCCCATCCTGACCACGAGGCTTTGTGGATCAACCCATCTACAGGACAGCTCTGGAAAGGGGATGCAAAAAGGCACCTGTCCTTCTTTCCATGTTCCATCCTCGTTCCTTTGATGCCACGGGAATCACAGAATTGTTTGAGTTGGAAGGAACCTTTATGGCCATCTATAGTCCAACTGCTGGAGCCTTCCCTTGTCCCAGCCGCGCAGCCTCATTTCTCAGCCTGTCCTCACAGGGAGGGCTTGCCTCCCCAGCACCATTTTGTGGCCCTCCTCTGGATGTTCTCCAACAGCTCCACGTCTCCCCTGCACTGAGGACTCCCAGGCTGCATGCAGTGCTCCTTCCTGGAGCAATATCCAGGCAGGTGAAGGAGCTGGCAGCAGGGCCAGATGCCCCCAGGCTCTCAGTCCCAGCGCACTGCCAGGTCCAACAGGGACTGCATGGATTCAGCCACCTAAGGGTTACCTTCTTATTTCCTTCCTGATTTATGTAAATGCCTGCACCGTGTCCTAATAAGAAATCAGTTCCTGTCATCATCTTTATTTCTTATTCCAAACTGCAACACTAAAACACTTCACGGTGATTACAAATAGCAAAGTTATTTTTTGCCAAGCCTTCGCATCAGAACTTAATAGCATGGTGTAATGCCACCCCGTGCTGATGTGTGGCATATTTAATATCCATCTTTCTTAGAAATAACAGTGTTCTGAAATTAGAAGGGACTTTAGCAGCGAAATAATTAATGTGGATAACCATCATAAATGCCACAAATGGAACAAATACAGATGGCAGTGAACCATGATTGCTAATACCCTAACCTGTTGTGACAGAACCTAAAATATTGAAACCTTTCTACCTGGAGGACAGTAGGAAAAAAGGAGGGGGGTTTCTAATTGTGTCATCTCTTCTCATTATCCACCACCCAGCCCGTGAGGCACGCACTTCACCTGCCCTCACAGCTGTGCTGGACCCCATTAGCATCACAGCCTTGTTGGGGTGGGTTCATCACACGGGCTGTGTGGGTTAGCACAGAGCTGCAGGGATTCAGCGCAGTTCTTTGCGGCAGGACTTGCCTGCAGGCAGGATCAGTATTACATCATGCCCACCTCATCCAGACCTCGCTCTTGAGACAGAACCTCTCAGTGCAGCACCGTGGCCTCCTCACAAACCTCAGCATCATGGAACGGTTGGGTTGGAAGGGGCCACGTCTGACCTTGCTCTGCTCACCCGCCCTTTGCAAAGCAAGCAAGCGAAGGCACGCGCACTGAGGTAAAAGCTAATGCAGAGAGTGATTTTCCTAACATGTTTGCCTAGCAGACATGATCTGAGATGCTGGCAGATGGGTACCCCGGGGTACTGTGCTTTGTCACTCCTGATAAGGAGAAACCGCCGCACGTCGTCCCCCTGCCCGCTCGGAGAGGAATAACCCCAGCAAACCATCCTTGGGGAGCTATGCTGGGCTGTGACCTGCAAGCATCCCAACAGCAGCAAAAAGTTCCCTTCCTCTTTGCTCTGGGAGTTTCTCTGTTAAACTCTGCACTTACAAAGGGGAGAGCGGAGCTGGCCAAGGGTTATTTATTGCGCCAGCGTGAAGTCATTGAGGCAGGAGGCGAGTGCAAAGCGTGACATCTTGTGATGTATGGGTTAGGACAGCTTGGTGCTGAGAATGCCATCAAGTATTAATCTCAAGGAGATGCTACTGAACTCGAGAGAGACTTAACATCAGCGCGGAGAGATCAAAGATATGATATCTCTGGCAGAGCGCGCTATCAGAAGTGATCATAAGAAAAACAAAGGGGTCATTTTAGTGCCTTGTGCATTAGCAGAGTGACTCGTAGCCTCCGGGCAGAGGCAAACAGCAATTTTTCCTGAACCAAACCAATGTGCACTTGGGATTTTTTGACATTTCTTTACATCTCATCGTGGGCTGCCAATAAACAGAGGCATAATAACGTCAAATCAGTTTTCCTTTGTAACTCGTGAGCTGCCCTCGGTATTTCTTCCCTTTCAGAGCTTTCCAGACAGCGCATGATACAAACTCTTAAGACCTCGAAACACCAAACTTCAGCGGTAAATGAATGCTTAAGCATCTAGGTCAAAACAACATCGGCATGCTGGGAAAATTCCTATAGCAGGCTTTCAGCCACAGCATTTACGAGAGGGTAAAAAAAGAAATCCTGTCATTACCAAACAGACAGTCATGTTGAGAAAGCGCTTTGCGTGGCATTGAATTCTCATCTAGGCACTAAAAAAAATTGATTACATTTAGAGCCAGTTGTTTTCAAAAGAAAATTACGCTTTTCCTTATGGAGGAGCGGGAGTTGGGCTAAGAAAGAAGAAATCTGTTCTCTGGCTTTTCTGATTCCTACAAAGCACAGAACCGCTCCCAAACACCCACACCAGCAATATCTGGGGGCAGCTGGCTACTGAGTCCAGCCCATCAATGCAGATCCCCACTTCTGGCCATCCTGCTCTTACTGGGGTGGAAAACATAAGGGGTTGGGGAGACGTTTGTTGTCCCTGGGATGGGGCCAGCCTCCTCCCAGGCTGGGATGCTCCATGGTGATGCCTTGATGGCCATCGGCCCTCACTGCCATCACCATTTCAATGGGGACTTTGCCCAGAGGTGATTGCGGTATTTTGGAGATGCCTAGGAAACAACCCAAATATCCAAATATTACCCAAAGAGCACCTTTTGATAACACACAGCCAAGTGAAAATCCTATCTGGAATATGGATATCCTATCCTATTCCTTCTCTTTCACTCTCCCCTCCCAGTGCCAGAGCGGACACCCCCACCACATGCACCCACTGTTGGATGGGATGAAGGCACCCCTGTGCCTGCATCACTCCACAGCCTGCCTCCTCGTTCCCCTGTTTCTTCAGAAGCTACCCGAACTTTCCAGGGGTCACTTCCCACTGCTTTTTAATTGCTTCCATTAGGTAACACTGTGCCCTGAAGGCCAGCTGGGGAAATCCGCTGTAAATCACAGTATTATCAGCGCTAAGGAGAATTTGTCCTCCCCAAGGACCGAGCTATTGTAGTCTTTGTACAGCGGGGGCAAATGGCACGGGGAATAATTAAGAGATTTGCTCTGTAGCCCAAAGGTGTTCAGTGTTGGAGTCGAGACAAATCTGACACTGCTTTCTGGCCCTTAATTCCAAGCGTGCTGCTCTGCTGATGGGAAGGGGCAGAGTCATCTCCCGAACCAGGAGGGAACGTGGTACCCACGACGCCGTTGCTCAGCTTGTTTCACATGGCCTGAGTCCTGACCTGAGTTTTCCAATTATGTGATGGGTCTTTTGCTATGTTCAGGCATGAACACAGTGAAACACGTGCAGAGGGAGCGTGCTGAGGGTTAGAAATGGAGCAGCAGGCATCACTGGGAGCAGTGGGGAGGCTGCAAGCCAAGGGAAGAGCAAGGAGGTGATGATTTGTGCTGGAGCATCCCCAGCAAGAACACACATGAATCTGACCTAGGTCTTTTACAGCTGATTTGGGCAAAGCCAGGAGGAGCAGACGGCAAGGTAGGGCCATCTCTGCCACCCCACTGATGGTGCTGCAGTCCCATCGTGGGGCTGAAGGGAAACCCTGCACATCCCTGGGAGAAGAGAGGCTCCACCTCTCCTTCAGCATCTCTCCCTCCAGAAAGTCTGCCCAGGAAGCAACCTGCCTTTCTGGCAAGGTCCAAGCTCTCATCAGCTTCCTTATGCCAACAGCCAAACACAAGCCTAGTGGCCTCTGGATTGTCACATACCATAAAGTCTGAATCACTGCTGCTCTGCTTCCATCATCATTAGTATTCTTAAAAGGTTCCTGGAAACACTTTCATACATGGCTACAGGAGCTGTTTCTGCACTGTCTTGCAATTCAAATGCGAGTTTTAGCTAGGCTTTTGATGTGCTGTTTACTTTAATTATCGTTCTAGCCCTGTCTGTGTCTTGCCACGATGTCATTTAATATTTTATACATGTCCCTAACTCCCTGCTGCATCCCTGGTGAGCTCTCCTCCACGCTGTTCTCTGCCTCCATCCCACCCCACAACTTGCACCTGTAACTTTTCAGGGGCCGGCTGTAAACGAGATGTGGCATGTCGCTGAGATTATCCTCCCGCAGAGACTGCAGAGGGGATAAATAAACCAGGAAACAGCTGCTTCCCAAGCTGGCACAGGGACAGACGTGGCACCAGCTCAGTGCAGAGGCTGACCGACAGATGCTTGCACCTCGTGCTGAAAGATGGCGATGCTCAGCAGCCAAACGGATGGTCAGATTTAAGGGCAATGGGGAAATGTGCCCACTGCCTGCACATCTGTCCAGGATGCAGTGGGAAATGCAGGAAACCCACTGCATTTTCATGATCGCTTCAGCCACACAGATGTGCAACTGGTTCACATACGAGGTGCCAGAAGATGGCACTCAAGAATGTGCAGCTTTGTTCCTGGCTTTGCCAGCCCTATAAAGCCAGTGATGTCTCCCTCTGGCTGCTTTTATATCAGCTCATTACACTAGGAAAACTTCGGTCTGGGTTCTGCACGTTGCTAACATTAGGGTTGTTAATTGGATATTCTTCCCCAGCTCTTTAATGGCCAATCGAGGACACATCTCCATGGGCAGAGGATGTGTTTCCATCTCATTTCTGTGCTACAGAGCAGGAGGATAAGCAGACACCATGCCAACGCAGCCAAATCCTACCCCCACCTGCATCCCTCCTCTTAGGCATGCTGCTGACCCATCACCCAGAGGTCAAAGCATATCCAGCATGCTTGGACTGTCTTTTGAAGGCTCATTCAGCTGCATCAACCAAGACACGGTCCTAATGTTGCACACGCCCTCACCATTAAATCTTTCTTTAGCAGGGAGGAATAAAATCTCTATTCCCCACTTTTGCCTGCAGACACAGCAAGCGAAGGAACCCTAAGCCAAAGGACAAAAAGAGAACTATGCCCCCGTTCATCTTACCCACGGCGAGCGAAAGGAGGCAACCAAAGAGCAGTGCAGGAGGAGCTAAAAAAAGGGCAGCAAAGCAAAGCTCAGAGCATCCTTCTCTATGCGGTGAGCCTGCAGGGACCGGTACTTTGTTCACACCTAATATAGGCTCAAGGCCACGGCCGGGTGAGCAATCAATAACGCTGCAATGCAACGGAAGGCTAAAAAGTCTTGAGGGACAGAAAGCCAATGCTGAACTCCAGGTAACTGTACTAAAGGGAGGCGGCGAGGCTGTGCCCAGCAGCTGTCATGGCAAGGCAGCAAGAGGTGGGACTGAAATAACTCAGCCCAAGGCTGGAGGCTGTTCCCTCCTCTTTGCTTCTTTGGGGAGAAATTGCAGCCAGGAACGTGAGCTCTCACTTCAGGCTGCCGCCACGCTGCTAGGATCCAGTGCAAGCAGTGCTTTTCCCAGATTTTGGGAGCACAAAGTCCTTCTCCGGGTCTGGGTTCTATGGGTAAACACACACTTGGGATTTATGCCTTTTCAGGAGCTCAGTGCTAGGGAACAGCCATGAGCACCACGCTCCAAGGATTGCAAGATCACTCCCACCACGAGCACCAGGGCTGGGTTGGAGCAAAGAGACCGAAGGGGATCTGTGGGCTGGAAGAATCCGTTCAGCCTCACGGGTCTGGCTGTGCAAAATGGAAAGAGGTCACCTGGCCTCCACAATACCTCTACTACTTCCACATAAGGCAGAGCAGCATTTTGCTTTTTTCCTCAGTAATTAACTAATTTCCCTGATTTCACAGTGGGGCAGCCCCTCACCCTCCCTGGAGTGCCCTACCCTCACACAGCTTGCTCTGCAGGGCAGGAGGAGTGGGCTTCTGCTCTGCCTTCAGCACGAGTGCCCACAGCCCCGCTCAGCAATTCCTGGAGTGTCGGACAAATTAATTTATCACTCAATGAAATTGCACCGAGCATTAATGAAGCCATTTAGTATTCACGCAGAACTTCCCTCCATTTCCACAAGTGCTCCATTGTAGTTCAGCATTTGTTGGGCAGTAATTAATGGTACTTAATCCTTAAATCCTTAAATTGTTTCTAATTTGGTAAGCAGCAGAGTTGCAGCAATCCATTTCTTTGCTGCATTCCTCCTGTTTGCCTCCAGCACCTCCCAACTTCATGCAGACCTCGGAGACCCTGTGGGCTGCACACAGCTCCGAGGCTCCAACATCCTCTCACTTCTGCCCTCTCATTCTGAAGGATGATTTCACCTCCTTTATACCTGCTTCCCAAAAGTGCAACAGAGGGAAACGTTTATCCTCTCTCAATAGCACAAAGAGGTCTGTGCTCCTGGAGCCCCGCAATCAGTGCTGGGGGGAGAGCAGACATTTTCACCTTTTGATCCCAACTATGCACATGGGGGACACTGGGGCACAAAGCAGAAATCCTCAGTGAGAGAAGGGGAACCTCTCCTTGGTGTTTTCCAAGTAGGAAGCACTGCCTGCTCAGTGAGGGATGAAGCAAAACTCCAGATTTTATGGAAGTTCAGAGCACATCTCCACGCAGCCACAGAAATAAATAAGTCCTCCTCGAGAGAGCAAACAAGCTTCCCGACATGCAAGCATATGCAAAAGCCGTATCCTTTTATTTCCCTGTGTTTTTCTTTGAAGACAAGTGGAGTTTCATGTTGAATGGCAATGCAGAACTAATAGCAATAGAAGGAGCCCGTGTGCTCCTGCTTACACAGCTTTAAATAAATAAAAGGGACGTTGGGTCGTTCCCAGCCCCACACCTCCCTGGGGACAGCATCAAATGCATTGAGCAACCTGACAGCTATTTGTTTAACCTGTTCCTATTGAAGGAGAGTCCCTCGCACCTCAAGCTGCCTCCTCCCATGCCCCACCACCCCAACAGAAGGCGTTCTGCCCCCCTCGGAGCAAACATACATCCTTCTTTCTGCAAAGAAGTGGATTCTTTCTCTTCTTTTCACTGCTCTGAGTGTAAAGCAGCCGTTCAGCATTCTATCTATAACAACCTCTTTCCTGGAAGAAGAGGAGAGGGGTGGGATATTAAGAAATGTCGCTTCTCCGAAGAGCAGTGCTGCACTGCACAGCTGCCCAGGGGGTGGGGGGTCACCGCCCTGGGGGTGTCCCAGAGCTGTGGGGATGTGGCACTGGATGAAGGCAGTGGGCATGGTGGGATGGGTTGGACTGGAGATCTCAGAGGTCTTTTCCAGCCTCAGTGACTGGGGTTCTAAGACCATAACGGCCCTTGGTTCCCAGACTTTACAGACCCCAGCCCTCCTGGCTTCTCCTCACTGGCAGCTTTTTCCTTCCTCCTCCTTTTTTTTGTGGAACTCTGCATCCTTCCTGCACTGCAAAGCTCCCACCACAGCCTTCCTGACCATTTGGAAACAGGTTGTGCCAGCATCCTCCAGAAACCAAATATTTGGTGCTTCTCATTCCTTCGTGTTTCTCATTGTTCAGCCAAAGAAAAAAGCAGAAGGAAAGGGAAATCCCAACAGAACAGCCACCACTCACCCAGAGACCAGCTCTCTCCCTGCCCCTCTTTTAGGCAGATCAATCCTGGTTCCGATCAGGGAAAGGACGGCACTGGGACGCATGTAGAGATAAAACCACGATGCTGAGAACCACAAATTTGAATTTCATGCGCCAAACCCGCAGCCTTTGTGTAAGTCACCACGATGGGAATTAGATGGAGAAATGCAGACTCATTTCTTGCAGACTCTTTCAGCAGAGGTAACCTCCAGCTGCCTCCAGAAAGGGATATGAAAAGGTCTCTGCTTTGCAGCCGCTAAGGGGATTGGATGAGAAGAAGCGCTTACAACGTTTTTTGACACTGCACTTTGATCAATTTGACGGATTTAATATTACAGAAATATTTCATTTTTCAATGCGGATGGGAGAAAAAAAAATCTAATCATCCATCCGGCAGGCCTCTATATTTGTCATAATTCACTGGAAAGAAAAGAAAAACTAAAATCCCCCCAAACCTCTGATTTAAAATCCAACTTAACCCGAGGTAATTTCCATCATTAGTTCAAACTGTGCTATTTTCACTCTCTCCTTATTTTTAAAGCCTTTGTTCTGTTGTTCGAGGTATTCTTTAACCAAGGCGGCATCTAATTGTGTTTTCTCCCCGCGCTGATTTTTAAGGAGGTAATGAACGCTACAGGGGAAACTGCACAATTGATTAATGCCTGGGAAGGCAGATGGGGCAGAATCTGAGGCACACAGTAAAACATGTCTGCAAAAATATGAGTGAAAAGGAAGAAAAAGAGCCGTGGAGAGAGTGCCAGGGAGAGGCTTTCACCGCCAGCTCTGCGCAGTGACACTGCCCCTTCCTGCAGGATGCACCTTCTCAACAACACCGCGTAATTAAGGAACTGATGGGATGCTGCTCAATTCTTTGGGAGGCAAACCAGGCCAGGGAGGCTTGAACAAAGCCAGCTCCAATGAACTCAGTGTATTTTGTCTGCGGGAGTTGTACCAGGAGAGACTGGCTGAGTGCTGACATTTACAGCACAGTCACCTCATATTTTGAAGGGGAACTGGCAAAAAAAGATGCCTCCCAGTACCCAAATCTTGTTGCAGTGGGAGAAACCATCTTAGAGATCTGAGGCCGAGGTTTGTTTTAAGATTGCTGAGAGGAGACAATGCTGAAGTCCCATCCTCTTTGGCTTCCCTATGAGAAGCATGCTTGCTTTTGCTACAAAGGCCTTTCCAAATGGGGGTCTTTGTAAGGTCCCCTCCGCAGTTCCAGCTGCAGCCAGCACCATCTTGCTGGAGGAGAACATCAAAAAGAAAAGAAGAAGGACAGTTCACGCTTAGCTCTGAAACCACCAATCTGAACTGGGCAGCAAAGGTGAAAGCCTTCACTGCTTGATCACATCAAGTGCCAGTGGGAAGGAGCAGAGGTCTGAAAGCTCTTCCAAAGATATTCCACTCATGATCCATTCCTTCCCATCTTACTCCAGCCCACGTTTCCCTCTATCTCTAAAATGGATGACAGCGGGGGAAGATCACACCATGAAAGACAGCTAGAGTGAAGAGTCGGCCATCTCACGCATCAAGTGGTGGGTTTCTGTTTGCTCAGTTTCTCTTGGCAAAAAAAAAAAAATGAAAAAAAGATAAAAGAAGAAAAAAAAGCCAAAGTCTGCTTGAGAAATGAGGTCAACAGGAGAAACACCCAATTAGTGGTGTTTTGTGGCTGGATGTGGTGTGCCAGCTGGGATCTGGGGAGTTGCTGCGCCTCAGGAAAAGAAGGGAAGTTTAAAATAATAACATCTAGCACTCGAATAGCGCTTTATATCTTCCTGGTGTGACATGAACTTTAATTAGTTTGTGAATCGAGACACTACTGGGCGAGCAGTACATCTCCATGCAACACTGCTGATGTCAGGAGCCAGGAGCACACGTGGGGCTGCGGACAGTTTGCAGGACCAGGCAGCTCCTCTTCTGCAAGGGAGGAAAACTCTTGGCAGGGAGGATGAAGCTGTTGTTCAGGGAGGACAAATTCAGCTCTGTGGATGAACTGCAAGACAACATTGCTTTGGTGGAGGGATTTAAAAGAAACCTGGGGCTGGCAGGCTGCAGTGATGGGAGGTGCTGGGAAATTCGGGTACTTTTCACCAGAAAAGTGGTCTGAAGGAAATTTCCAAGAATGGAGCAGGGGAGGGAAAGGGAGAATGGCCATTTTCTCATCACAAACATCTCTCAGCATGGTTTTGTGTCAGAAAATGTCATGCCTCATGCAACTCCTGACCAGCTGCAATAGTAGCCAAGAGAAATTAGATGGCTGGGTGGCTGATGAGGTCTCTCTTCATTAACAATCTAATAATGGTCAAAGGCTTGCTTACTCCCTATATCTGTGCTACTCCTGCATTTGCCATGTTTTCTGCTCATGGCTGGTGCTCAGAAGAGTGTGAGAGCTCACTCTGATTGGATGTGACAACGCTCCTCCTGGAGCCCATGAAGTCACTGCTTGTGCTTTTAGTTCTGACGGCCCAGGGTCAACTCCACACCGATGATTTAGGCTGAGGGGGCAGTGACTTGGAACCCAGAGAGCAAAATCCTATTAGGAAAACAAGTGAACCAAACCCTTCGTGTTGGCAAAGCCACCGGTGAGGCCAGGCTTGGAGTCATTGCATCCCAGTGGTGAACACCAGCATCCGCAAAATGAGAGTGAAGGTCTCAGTGTGGAGAGTGATGGATGGATGGGTGTCCATAGCCCTGAATTCAGTCATGCAATAACTAAAGCTGGTGGCAGTCTCTTGTCTCTTCTTAGGCCAAGAGGTGGGTAAACAAGAAGATTATCCCCTCTCACTCCTATCTCAATGTTTCTAGGCATTAGGAGGTGTCTGCTGGAAGATACCTGCCTGACCAAGCTGTGCATAAAATAAAGCTCTTGAAAACATCCTACAGAGATCCACATCGCATTTGTACTACATTAGCCAAAACTGGAATTGCCATGCAGTGAGGAGTCAACATCTGCTTTTAACCCAAGTTACAGAAAAACAAATATGAAAAATTAAATAATAAAAACCTTATGTGGGAAAGGGCCTTTGGGTCACTGAGACATTAAAAGCAAAAGGGAAAGAGATGTCACAGCTGCCTCCAGACTCTGCCAAGCCTTTCCCTTGTCTGCTCTTCTGCTCACCCCCCCAGTAACGGCCTGGTTTTCTTTCACTGGAGACAGTTTTAGCCCGGGGAGCTCATGGAAAGCAATAAAAAACTAAACTGTTTCTGGGTCAACACCAGTTCTAATCCCTAGGAGGTTATTTAAACAACTCCACCTTTGCCTCTGAAAGACAAGCCTTGGTCCCCAAAGGTCATTCCATCAATAACTCCTAAACCATTCTAAGGGGAGCAGCCTCATCCCCAAAGGGCTTTTGAAACCACGTTGAAACAGCCTTGCAGATTGCAGGGTTTAGATGCAGTGTTGTATTTAAACAAAGCCCACAGATTCTCGAAAGCACCCACACCTTTCAGGACTTGGATATGCACAAGTGCCCTTCCTCCTGACTTCATCTCACTCAAAGCCAAGCAGGAAAATCCTCTTCATCCCCCCGAGCTGCAGGCATTTCCTTTGGTGGCCAATCCACCTCCGTAGCCAAGAGCTCATGGGGAAGAAAAGGAGGTGGCCATAATAACACACAGTAAAACTCATCCCAAAAGAGAGGAGAGAAAGGCTGCACTGTGGCTGCAACAGCAAGAAAGGCACCGAGAAAAATCTCTGCAGTCCGTGACTCCATTTCCCATCTATAATCCCAAACGTGGCCCCTTCCTCCATTCCTTTTCCTCCTGAGCATCAACTCTTCCATGCACGTATGCTGAGCCAGGAGGGCTCCAGCCCCCCACAAACAGGCTGTTGCTCGTGGATGCTGCTCAGGCACAGCAGGAAAGAAAAAAGCAGCCAAAAGCTGAAGCAGGCTTGAGCAATCTCTTTTTGACATGATGAGTTTGCCCAGAGACAAAACACTGCTGTAGAGCTAAAATAAAACAGAATGAAATTAAAGCAGGGGCATTTGTACAGCGTATCATGTCCTGACAAACTGCTGGATGAGTGGCAAAGGCAAACAACCAGGGCTGGCCAGGAAGGGCATCTTCCTGCAGTTGCTGCAGTTTTTAATTTTCAGCACATGGTTTTTCCGGCGCGCGGCAGCAGAACAGCTGATGCACACATCTGCTGGCAGCGGGAGTGCTGGAGAACAGGGACCTCTTACAGCAATTACTTTCCAAAGGCCTGACCCTGCAAACACGGCCCGAGAGACCAGGACCTCCATGCAGGAGAGAGCGCTTGCGAGGGGAGAAACAAAACCGAAAGGCAGCCCCAAAGTGAGGCTTCCCATTGCTCCCTGCCTTGTCCCCCTGGCATCGTGCCTCCCAGCCCGTTAGCAGGCATGGAGAGCTTCTGCAAAATGGGATGAGAAGAACCAAATCCATGCTGGAAGGTGGGTTTTGATCTCCGCTGCCGTGCAGCACCGTGCCGAGATGCTCACAGTAATTCACTGGGGTTTGTTTCCCTTCTCTGTCCGAGAGCCACTTTAGCTCTGACAGCATTTCTGCACCAAACCCACTGCCAGCTCATAATCGAAAGTAACACTGAAGCTTCAGAGTTAAGATTTCCCGGCTGCCTTCCTCACTGCTGGTGAAGCACCGAGGATGAAATCGCTCTCAGATTATGAAAAAGAAAAGAGGAATTAAAAGAAAGAAAGAAAGAAAGGAAGAAAAACGAAAATCCTGGCACGAAACCTTCCAAGCGCAGTCAGATTGTGTCTGCATGAGGAGGATGGCACACAAGCCGGGGGCTGCAGACCATGCAGCACATGCAAACATGGGCACATGGTCCCTCATTGGCTCCCAGCGATGCAAACTGCAGATGGGAAAATCCGGCTCTCACCCCACAACTGCCTTTTCTGTCCCCCACCGCATAAATTCTTCAACCCGAGCGCTTCCAGGGTGACACCTTCCATCATGCTAACAGGGCTGGGGAACGGACGTGGTTGGGAAGGCAGCCTGCTGAATGGGGTATCTGCATCCCACGTCCCCCAAAGTGCTGCGTGCTGTGTGTAGGGCTGTGTGCTATTCTGGAACAAGCTCTGGCTGGGCTCGATAAATATTCTGACAAACAACCCACAGTGCTTTTCTAGGGGAAGAGAACAGAACCTTTTTGACCAATCTCTCTGCCATGACAGATGGGCACGGTCATGTGTCACACTGGGACCCTCATCCCAGCAGAGCACATCCCAGAGCTGGGGAGCAGTGCTGGCTCTAACCCAGCACTCAGCCTGGCAGGACAGATCCCACACTCCTCATTTCCTTCCCATGCACTTGTTAGCACTGCTCCCTCCTCTTTAGACAACATTTATATTTGTCTAATCTACTGGCGGTGATGGATGAGAAAGAGATTTCTCCCTACAAAACCATTTACAACGGGAAAAAGCCACGAGCACAATATGGAAGTCTTGAGTGTGTCGCTTTAGACAAATAAACATAGCTCCTTTTTATAAAACATCTAAACATCTTGTATAGGAAATATTAGATCTCAGTTGACTGGAAAATGAAACTAGTTTTCTGCACTCTTCCAAAGCCTCTTGTGATATTACCAATATTTTTTTTCCCCTGTCGAGAATAATGGCTTTTCTACAGGCCAGCAGATAGGAAAGTGCTTACATATATTTCTAGATGCAAACACTTCCCTGAATTACCTTGTCTTAATGCACTTTGGAGTTTGGTGCAAGTTCCTTGATGACTCTGGGTAATAAGAGGCAGTGCAGAAAAGCCACGTTAAATAAATCAGTCACTTCTAAAGCAGCATAGGATGGGGATAAAGA
This sequence comes from Perdix hodgsoniae, assembly GCA_035772895.1. NCBI lineage: Eukaryota > Metazoa > Chordata > Aves > Galliformes > Phasianidae > Perdix > Perdix hodgsoniae. Next base: position 5,616,100 of record JAPSGF010000047.1, on the reverse strand, counting down.
CAAACCATGGAGCCCATGCAGCTCATGGGAGGCAGCTGTCTTAGGGCTAACACTGACCCTGCTCAGGGTGGGCACGCCAGCTGAAGCACGCCAGGATTTTGTTGTAAAATCACACTTTGATGAGAATCTGATATTCAGCCACAAAAGGCTTTGGTGGAGATGCTGACCACGGCGAGAAGCCCCACACAAAGGGATATCTCAGCCCCTTTGGAATGGCAGCCACAAAACAAAGGGCACGAAAAATCCTACGTTGTCACTCCTTATCATTCCTGGTTAACAATATAAGATATATGATAGGAGCAAAACAATTTGGTGGCAGAACATCATAAATGAAGTCTGTTTTCCCTGGAAACTGCATAACCATTTGAATTAATTTAATTTGAAATATCAAATTAAATTAAACTGTAGAATAATCCCCAAGGGAAAGCATATTTCATTTGCAATGTCTTCTGATAGAGTATTCCCTGCCAAAAGTTTTGCTATGCATCTGGCTTTGGATCTAAATTTATTACATTAGCTCTGGGAAGACTTTTAATAGAAAGTGAGATTAAAAGGGAGAAAGAAAAAAAAGAAAAAAAAGAAAAAACTTCTGCTGGGAAACGCAGACCCCCAAGGCTGATAAAGCCCCAAAGAAGCGCTGAACACAGAGGAGCGCAGCTCCTTGTATCTCCCCTTGCTCTGCTGGCATTGGTTTCAACCTCCAATCAAATGGGAATGAGATGTGCCATTAAACAACTGCAGACCTGAAATTGGGTGTATTTCTATGCGCAAATACATGTCTTCAACCCTACCTGACAAGCAACAACATCTTAAACGTGCCAGCCAGGCGAATGGCAACCAACGGGGGAAAACATAACAGAGGGTCAGAAGACGATGGATGGAGGAGGATTATGTGCTTTTAAATCAGCTTTGAAGGACAGAGAGGCAAAGGAAAGCACTTTCTTAGTCAGGTGGAGCCAGGTTGGGATTTCCATTTCCAAAGGAGTAAAGGGGAGGGAAAAAGAATTCAAAACCCAACCGGAGAACAGTATCTTATTAGTAATAGCTACCTTGCTTTTTAAATAATCTCACAGACAAATGCAATCTAGGACAGATCTCAAACACTCTTTGGTTCAACAGGTTGGGAGGAGGGAGGTGGTGACCCCATCAGTTTTCAAAATATAGGTCACACACAAAAGCAGCACTTACAGAATGAACGGTCTTGCTTTTCACGGCAAGAAATTGAAGAAAATTGCAGCCAGCAGCCGCCTGTAGGTTGATGCAGTGGGAATAATCTATTTCTTCCCTTCTTTTTCTATTTTTTTTTTCTTTTTTTTTTTTAAGTTTCCCCTGCGAGCAAATACAGAACAGCAGATGCTGGCATGGAAGAAAGGATTTACTCTAAACAAACAACCCAGTCCCTCCAAGAAAAGCTTTCCTCCAAACCACAAACCCTATATCCCCATCCTCTCCCTTCTCCTGCCCCTCCCCCCCCCAAAACAAATACCTTCGCTCCGAGGTATCTTAATCAAATCAAAAAGCATTAGGACTTTAATCTCCAGCACTTTAGTAACCTCCCAGTTTGTTTTAAGTCTTGATTGGAAGAATTATCCTGACAAGAAAATTAGCAGTAAGTCAATAAACCTGTAGCCTGGAGATAGAGCGGTGAGGAACCAGCGAGAGAATTCATTGGATCACGCGCACAAACGCACCGAGACGATGGACTGACTTGGCTGGCAAAGTTCATTATGATTTTAACCATGAAACCATGAAGTGCAGGTAATCATATTTGAAGAGATAAGAGCCACACAACCAGCGCCGGCCTTCGCTGCGACACAGAAATTCTCATTTACAGCAGTCACGGGTGGAAAATCAATACCCACTTTTGGATGCAAAAGGAATGTCAGACTTGACAAAGCTCCTTTGGATGTTTCTTCCCCCCTCCCCTCCGCCTTCTACCGCTTCAAAACCCAAAACCATGGTGAGATTTGCATGCTCACTGCGTCCAAGGCTCCCCCCAGCTTGGCTCACAACTCCTCGAGATTTTCTCTGGCAACAACCTCATTCCATCTATCCTTGTCACAGTGCATCTTCCTCCCCATTCCAAGCAAATTGTCTTCATGCCACTTACTCGCAATTCTCCTCTGCCTCCCCTCCCCTTGCACAGAACTGTATCGCGCTCCATTGCCCAGGGGGGAGCTCAGATTTGCACTCGAATTGAGGAAGTCTGCTCCAAAAATACGTTTTGCAAAGAGGGACAGATGATTCCCTGGTTTAATATGTTTAGAAGGTGATAAGGAGAAGATTTCTGTGTTGTTGATTTTTTTTTTTATTTGCCCTCAGTAAAACCCCACAACAGTGAATTATTGGCAGCAAATTGCTCAGCGGGCTCTGATGTTTATGAACTTTCCAAGCTCTGGCCCAGTTATTTATGAACTGATTCTTTATGTAGCATTCTTTGAGAAATGGTTGATGCAAACATATTTCAGCCTTTGGGTGGTTCACCAATGATTCACTGTGATGGTGCTGAGGGCACATGCATTTCCCCCACCAAACGAGGCTGCCTTGGCTGCAGGGGCTCGGGGTGATTAAATATGAGTGGTTCATTAAGGGAAAGAGCTACAGCAGGAGGCCTGGATACCAGCTTACAAGCAAACACCCGTGGCCTCACACCATTTCCAATGCTGTGGCTGATGCATGAGATGGAAGGGTGACACAGAAAGATGTCTTTGCTTCTCCTGCCCCTACATGGGTGACCTCTACATCCCCAAGGACCTTCTGAGATGCTGCACAAAATGTGCTGGCACGAGGAGCAGAAACAGAAAATGTTGCAAATGAAATGGTTGCAAGTAATCCACGGCCCAAGGATGCCACACCCCCCTTACCGCAGCCAGTCTTTAAGAAGTCTCCTGACTTGAGTCCTGTGAGACTGTCATTGTTGAGCTTCAAATAAAGCAGTCAGTGACTCCAGCACAAGCTGATGGGTTGGTCCACCCAGAAGTGGGACAATCAAGGGCTTGGCCAGACAGTGCAGCAGCCCGTCTGCACAGCACCCAGACCTGAACCAAGACGTCACCAGCTGGCTCTTAGACCTCCCAACCTACTGATGGGACACTGAGTCAGTGACAGCCCACGGCTGGCAAAACCAAGCAGGATGGCAGAGAAGAGGCAAACTTTTGGATATTGATGTCAAACTACGAGCAAGCAAAGCAGGACGGTCCATCTTTCAAGTAAGATCCTCGTATTTTTGTATACCACATTGCACACGCTGCTTCTGACGCTCCCGAATCCTCGTGCCTCTCTGAGCACCAGCAATCAAGCAGAAAGTTCTGGGGCAAGCTGTGAAATCTGTGAAATGAAAATCAATTCCATCTCCATTTCACAGGGGCTAATGTGGCATTTACAACACAAACAATCACTTCGGTTGGGGAGGGAAATTAAAAGCTGCGCTACATAAAAAGGAACAATGTTTAAAGTTCTGGTGGAAATGAGCAGTCGGACCGGAGATAATTACAAAAGGGTGCTGGGCACGTGAGAGCCTGAGGCACGGAGCAGGGCTGGGAGCTGGCTGCATCTACACAGCTGTGGGGATGGATGTGGGCTGGAAAGAGAATCTGAAGGGTCACAGTGGTGAAGTGGTGGAAGAGCTCCTCGAGAGTACCGCTGGGTGATGCCAGTGAAGATTTTAATTAGCTTCAGTGCAAACACTGGGAAGTAAGTAAACAGTGTGGGATGCACTGCCTGCAGGAGCAGAGTGCTGGGCATGCCCCAGGAGCTATTTCCAGCCTCATGACCACCTCCTGTACGCAGCGTTTTCCAATGCAAACTGGAAAAGCATTCAGCGTATCTTTTTCCCCATGAAGACTTTGCTCTTTCTTTGCATACAGTCGAGTAGGACCTGTAAGCGCCTCGAAGCAATCCCTGCACTCTGTGCAGCTCTGATAAAGCAGCAGCTCGGTTTGCAACACCGCACATGAAAGGAGACGGGGATGAGTGGCCAGGTGACAGCAGTGACAATGCCCGGAGGAGGAGGAAACACCACCAGAGAGAGCTCAGTGAGCAAATGGGGGCTGTTTTGTCTGCAGATGAGAGGCTGAGGGCAGCCACAGGAATAATCTTACAACATAAAACGGCACTGCTGGGAGGGAGGAGAGACATTCTCCATGTCCACAGCAGACAGCATAAAGAATAATGAGCTGAAATTGCAGCAAGAAAAAGTTGGGAATACATGAGAAAAAACTTTCTAGGGAAAAGAACAGCTCTGCACAGCCTCCCTGTTTGCACAGCCCTCCATCCAGGTTCAGGTTTTCGGGTTGGATATGAGGAAAAATGTCTTCTCCCAAGAGCGGTGCTGCACTGCACAGCTGCCCAGGGAGGGGGGCACCATCCCTGAGGGTGCACCAGAGCCACGGGGACGTGGCACAGAGGGATGTGGGCAGTGCACACGGTGGGGTGGGGTTGGACTCCCCCAGTGAAAAAGGCGAGATCCTATTCTCTCTGCCGGAGGAAAACACGTTTTGCAGGAAACATGCATTCCATAGCCGAGAGAAATGACAAATACAAACACTGCCACCCAGCAAACCAAAAGCACAAGGTCTCAATTTTCCTGTGAATGTGCAACAGTTTTGGATGTGATTGGCTCACAGATGACATCAGATCATTACATGGCTTGGCCAGATTTACCTTGATCAGAACAGCAATTTAGGCAACATTTCTTCTCAAAGAGCATTAATCACTTCTTTCCCTTGTTTGTGTGCATAAAATAAGATTGAAACACACTGCACAAATTGCTCGCCACAGCCCCCAAAATGCTAATAAGCTGCAAATATCTAAACCATGGCTCGAGACCTGGCCCGACAAGGTAAGAAAACAGTGCTGGCACATGCAGAACTATTATTTACTGGTGTCAGAAATAACTACTGCATCTACATAACTGGGAGCTGCATGACAGCTTCTTCTGGGAAACTGCTTCAGCTGCAGAAAAGTTGTGACTTGAATAAACGAATGGAGTTCTTCATATGGCAAGAAACCATGAACCAGGATGCAAGACCTTGCAAGGTCTCTGCTCAGTTATCAGCCCATGGGAAAGAGCTCCTTTGACAAACAAATGCACCTCTTGGTGCCCTCCTAGGCTGTGCTAATTGCTGCTTTATTAACAGCAGCAGAGATGGTGGTGGAGTGCATTGAGCTGTAATTGGGATCCAAGAGCTCCCTGCGAAGACCACCGATGGAAACCTTTGTGTAACAGTCCCCTCTCCCTGTTGCTCCATACTGGACCCACACTGCCCAGCCAACACCAGCTCTGCACCAGGACCCCCAGTCGAGTCAGGCTGGCAAATTAATATCATTCCTGTTGATGCAAAGCCATGGATCTGAGCACCACTGAGAACTGAGGGCGGCAAGGTGATGTGTGCCCATCACAGCTCATGCAAACCCCCAGCACAAGGGGAGTGCCACGTGCTCTGGTGCACAGGGCATGGCACTGCCATCCTTTACACCACCTCCATCAGCATTTTCACCCAACCTCCCTCACCTCACCCTAGCACATCTCTACCACCACGACTGGTTGTCGTCCCTTCTTTCTACCTCAGCATCCCCAATCTTTTGGCTATCAAGGCACGCTGGGGCTGCTCTCTTGTCTTTTATGACACCCTCTGGGCCAGCAGCTCCACTTAATGCTTAGATTTATATTGTCCAGTGACATTTCTGTTGAGAGAGGGGAGGGGAGAATGCCACTTTGATTTGCATTACTGTGGGGAAACAGCGGCCAAGTTCACGTATAGATTTATGAGACTGGGAGTATATATTGACTCTGACTCTCCAAGGGCTTGGGCGCGGGGATGGAAAGGACTCTTATCTCACTCACGCTGCTACAAAGCCTGAATCAACTGTGCTGAAGCCAAGCAAGGACTTACATCCCTACAACCAAGATCAAAATTAGGCCCCGACTCTACTAAAAACACCCTAAGGATTAGAGGACTGCTGATTGCCAACTGCCCACTGCAGCAATCAAACAGAAATCCTGGAATCATAAAGGTTGGAAAAAAACCACCCCCGCTATGCACAATACATCACAACCCTCCGGTCAGTGAGCAATGGAAGTGGAGCTGGTGGGGAGATGCTACCTGGATCAGGGGAAAGCAGTGCAGGAAAGGGAATGAGCAAGCCACCAATTCCAGCCATGGGAGCTCATTCCTTTCTGGGAGGAGATGGAACAGGGCTTTGCAAGAGGGATACAAAGGGAGGAACCAGGATCTTCTCTCCCTGTCAGGAGTTAAAGCAAAAAAGCCTTGGCAGGAGAAACCCTTACATACAATAAAAGTATAATAAAAGTGTTTCTACAGGAAGGTAATGCAAAGATAAGGCAGACTCTGTTTTTCCTCTTGGAAACAAGCCCCTTCACCCTGTAGATGAGCTTTATGGTAGCAGAGCCATGAGAGCTGTGGCTTCAACCGCTGCCCACTGCACCAGGAGAAGGCAGTGAGGTTCCTACTCCACCTCCAGGAACCAGTGACTTTTCCAAGGCAGCCCCAGCTTTGGAGCTCTGCCATGGGGCCGGAATGATGCCAAGGGCATCGCTGCCCATCGCAGTGCCTGCACCTCCCAGCACGAGCAGTGCATCCCTCGCTGCCTTCTGAGCCCACAGCCTCACTCCTCCCGAGGGCAGCGCAAGGTACGGCTGTGTGGATGCTCACTGATATTTCAAATCCTCCAATTAACAGGAAGATAATTCGTGTGGTTAAGCATTAAAAAGGTACTTAAATCAGAATGAATTCCGCTTCGTTATTTCCCAAGATTCAACTCCTGCTCCATGGCCCACAGAAATGGAATGGGCAGATGCAGCCCATAACCCGCTCCTCGCTTCACCTCCACCGACCAGCATCAGCCACCGTCCCCCTGTATTTGTCCATTAATGAATTGCTTTGCAACACTGAATGACATTATTCAGCTCCATGTATTCCAGCCTGATGCTGCAGCAAGAGACTTTAAAGCTAATGATCAGGGTATGTCCATCCACAGATGAGCATCCCCTTCCCTCCACCCCAACCAGGGACAATGCTGCAGGGGAAAGAGCAAAGGCACTGGGAAGGAAACACATCAGGCATCACCTTTAAAAAAAATATATTCAAAAGTGAGCTGCTTTTCATCTCTCTTATAGTAGGTTTCCATATTCCTACAGTTTAACAGGTTTGCGGCTTCTGCACTTAGCACTGGAATAAACAATGCTCCAGTAATTGCCAGGTCACTGGTATTTACTTCTGCCTTCATAAAAACCATCCCATACAGCAACCTCGAGCGGGCTATACTGTAATTTTCTTTACTGTCTCACACTAATGGAGGCAGGAGGGACCTGAAGAGGACTAAAGAGGGCAGGAGGACCACAGCAGATGGTGGAGAAAGAAGCCCAACAGCTCAGCAGACTTCTGACACAATATTAAAACGAACTCCCACCTCAATTTGCCCGGTCTTTGGCAGCCTGGTGGGGAATAAAGAGAAATGCTGGAAATCCAATGCAGTGTTGTTTTTAATTACAGCTGCTTTTCTCAGCTGGGCTGGAGGAAGGGATGGAATGAGAGGGAACGGCCTCACGTTGGTTCAGGTTGGGTAGTAGGAACAACGTCCTCTCCGAAAGAGTAGTGCTGCACAGCACAGGGAGTGGAGGATCACCATCCCTTGGGATGCACCAGAGCCATGGGGATGTGGCACCCAGGAATGTGGGCAGTGGGCACGATGGGATGGGGTTGGACTGGGGGATCTGAGAGGTCTTTGCCAACCATGGCTGCCTGCTTCTGTTCTATGAGCAGCTTGCACACCCCAGCTCAGCCCTCAGACCCCGCGCTCCGTGCAGAGCAGCTGAGAGCACGCAAGAGTTTGCAGCTCTAAATTTAAGCTCCTTCCGCAGGTTGAGCTATTAATTACGCTCCTGGAGTGCTTCATGACAGCGCCTATTCACGGACTGATCTCTGCCACGAGGCACTGGAATAGCACTGGATAATTCATGAACGGGGAAAGAAGGAACATTTACAGCTAGTTGGGAAATTTGCTTCTATGAGAAAGCTCAGCAAAAAGAAATGGAGGCACTGAGGATTTCACCGCTTCAACATCTTTTTCTGCAAGCGCTTTGCTGAAAGCTGGTAGGTCTCAAGAGCAAAGGAGGCTCGGTTTAAACAGCAGCCATCACATTTTTGGCCAGAATTAGCAGTGTGTTCTCTCCCTGATATGCTCAAATGGCTGATTGGAAGCAGACAGCTCCTGCTGGAAGCCTGCGCTAAAAAATAAAAGATTTTCTTTGGAAAAGGAGATTTTTTAAAAAAGGATAAAATCTGCTGTTGGGTCAACTGATGTGGGGGAAAAATCCTAATTCCATCTGCGCAGGTATGGTTGGCCATCTCTACTGTACATGCACTGAGACACAGGGCACTTACAGGAGAGAGATGTGAAAAGACATCGCCGGAAAGAGATTTGTGACCTGTGATCAACTCACTGCCTGCAAAGAAGGAGAAAAAATCAGGGAGAAAAAGGGACATATATAAATGCACACACTTAAACCACACTTCTGGGTGTGCACACCACGCTGGTCCTGCATGAGTTATCAGCTCCGAGTGCCACATCGGATGAATTAATGTTTCATTAAGGGCCGTAACTGACTGCAGCACGCCGGCACCGCCGAGCTCTGCTCCTGATGAGCAGTTGGGTTATTAGAGTCAGGAGAGCAACTGTGAGGTTATTGCCTCGCTCCAGCCCAGCTCTGCATACTTCGCAAGGACTTGCTGCTCGCTGCCTCCCTTCCTTCATAGCCCATCGGCCCTGAAGTGGCTGCGTTTGGTTATGACAAAAAGCTTGCGTTTTAGCGCCAGTTTGTTCCATCATGTCGTAAAGTTTACAGCCTGCTGGAGGGCCCCTTTTTACATGAAGAACGAGCACAGGAATACGGGATCGACGCAGCCGCGTGGCGATGCTCACAACAGAGAGCGCAAACTCCAGTTGAGATTTGCCACAGATGATGGGGAATTTAGCCTCACAATTCCCATCAATTTCAATCACAGCTGTGGTGGTGCCAAGCACATGATTTATCACAAGTCTCACTGCGTTCTGCATTACTTTTCAGAATAAAATATCACCTTCCTTTTATCTAAAAACAACCCTCTCTCCCAGTCCTAGCCCTATCACCGGCACATTAAGAGCATTAATAAAAGTGATCTGAGCATTAATAAATTAGCTAGTACTTCACACGCTTCATTATGTCAAAAGAGATGAGAAATTACAGGGTTCTTCAAGACATCTGACTGAGAAGGGTAATAAAGATCAAAGGGGTATTAAAGACCAAAGGTCAGCTTTGGAAACCCAAACTGTACCCAACGCATCAGCAAAAGGTGAGGGCAGAGAGAATCACGTCTCATATCTCTAACTTCCATTTATCCAGGAAGATGCACTGTGCCATCACTACATACCACGAGGTTGTTCATTTCACTGGCTTTGTACTAATCCCAGCAAGCAAGATCTCGGCATTCAGCTGTAATGGCCCAACCTAATCCCAGGTTGTGCTGCCACAAGGGAAGAAGAAAGGAGACCTTCAGGCACTTGGTTTTGAGATAATTTTTCCAATTAAACCAAGCGTCAGGTGGAAGCTTTTCAATAGCAATAACTACCCACACCTATTGGATACTTCTAAAGAGCCCATTCATCTCACTATCCAAATGACAAGATAACTGCTCACACTGTATAACTTCTTTACACTCAGAAGGGTCCCAAAGTGCTTATAATCGACTCACTATGGGATTCATTTACCTAGGCCTGAGCCACATTGATTCTGGTGCAGAGCACAGCGACTCTTTAACAATGAGCAGTAACAAACCATGAGAATTCAAGGCAGGAGGTCAAGAACAACCCAGCCATCTGAAACAGCAAGTGTAAAAAAAAAAAGGGGATTTAGGGAAAAGTGCTGAAAGTGATGCAGTTACAGTAATCTAAAATTTGACCCGAGTCCATGGCCACCATCTCCAACCTTCTGCCAGATGTTCCTTCAGACTACGCACTGGCAGATGATTAATTTCCCATTTTTAGTTTAAAAAAAAACAAAACAAAACACATGTTTCTAGAGACTCACATTATTTGCTAGGTACAACAGGAATAGAGAATTTCCAGCCCTATTTGACAGCATCTTGGGTTTTCTGATTGATTTCCCAACCAAGCTGTTGACCCAGAGAAACCTCTGAGGATTGCAGCCCTGACTCATGCAGCTCCCACCCAAAGTGCCTGAAAGGAAGCGATCCCCATATATGATGAGTGACCTGGGAGGTGGCACAGTTTCTCTGCAGCCTTATTAGAAAGCACTAACAGCACAGGATCAAAGACCCCTGACGTTATTTGGATGTGAGCTCTCTGCTGCTTTATTTCCTGGCTGGATACGCTAGGCTACCTGCATTGCGCTATGAAAATGAAACCAATAGGAGACAGCAGCATGAAAATCCAGGCACCTTAAATCCAGACCTTAAATTCAGCATGGAACCAACTGAAGACCACATTTAACATCAAGTCCAGTATGTTGGTCATGACCTCCCAACACTCCATATCTCTCCACAGTTCATCACTACAGCAGGACAGGACAAGAGAGAGTGGTCTCAACTTCACCCCCCCCCTTCCCGGCATCACTGGACGGAAAGTGCATTAAACAACAGGATTGAGCTGTGGATGTCCCTGTACCCTGCAGGGGAATTGGATTAGATGACCTTTAAAGGTCCCTTCCAGCTCAAATGGTTCCTTGATTAAACATGCCATCCTCCTCCAGACGTGGCTGTATGGCACAGCACTCACCTCCCTTCCCCATTGTGCCCAAGAACGGCTTGCAAACAGCCCCAGTGTTTCTGGGGAGCTTTGGACACGTATGTGCCATCAGCACAACCTCTGCAGCACTACCAAGGTGGAAACAGAACAATCTCTGCAGTAAGGCTGGGCTTAATTCCACCACAGAGCCAAAGTGCCTCTTTAGGGCTTCTCCAATCTGTGCATGCATTGCAAGGAGACGTTTTGCTGCTGCTGCATTCCCTCTCACCATTGAGAACCCCTTTCTAAGCTGTGCTCTGCTCTCCTGGCTTGGGAACCCCAACGCCTCTGAGCCACAGTGATGAGAGTGGAAGAGCGGTTATACCCTGCTGCTGCCACCGCTGCGCGCTCAGGCAGGTATGAATGCTGAATCACTCACTGTACAGGAGAGAGGTTCCAGGTTTTCTTTTTCAAGTCAGTGCTGTTAATTACTTTCAGGGCTTCAAACAACAGCCAACTCTATGTGAGGAACCTGACAGAGCTTCTCTGTGTTTCCTGTTCCGTGAGCCTCCCTTCCTGCTTGGCTCACCTGGTGGGGAAGGTTTTGCTTGGACAGATGACAGCAGATAAATCACTAGCTCTGCTTGCCAGCTTTGAAAAATGAATCTGGGCTCCTGCATTCCTCACCAGGGCATCGCTCTGCTGGTTGCCTCCTCACCAGCACAGGAGGGCCATTTTAAGTGGGAAGCCACAAAAAAACCCAGCGTATTTACAGGAGAAAAGTGCTGTCACCTGAGAACACCTCAGACGTACCCGAAGCCATCACAGTTCCCATTGCAGTACAGTCTGCCATATGGCCACATGTGCTGCGTGGCTGTTGGACGGTGCAAGACACGCACAGCCACAGACTAAAGCATCCTATAGGCTTCCCACCAGCTGGGTCAGCAGGGTGTGGGATCTGCTCTTCAACCACAGGAGCAGCCGTCCACCATCACCCCCACCCAACACACCCAGCCCCTGCAAACATTTGGATGCACTGCAACCAGGTGCTGGAAACAAAGGCTGGGGAGCCCCAAATTAGGTCAAATCTGCTGATGAGAGAGGAGTAAATAACAGCTGCTATTCCAGGGAGCTTTTGTTCTCACTCAAAGCAGAGCAGGTAGCGCTGCAGATCTGTCTCCTCTCTCTCCTGCTAAGCTGTGGTTGAGGCATTTCCAGAGTTTCACGGGAACATAAAAGCAGGCAGAGGGGGGGACTTCAGCAGCGCACACTGATGGCAATACGTAGCTGAGCCTACAGCCACTGATTAATGGAGCCAATCAACAAACAATTGTGAGAGTTCCATTCCTGCAAGCGCCTGGACATGAACTGACAGCACGGAAAGTGTGCTGCCTCGTAACGGGATTTTTTTCCCCCTTTGCTAGTTTAATAAGAAAGCGACTAATAATAGGAAGGAGAATATTTTCGAGGCGTGTTTTATTATCCACTTATCTCTGCTGTCTGCCAAAAAAAGGTCTGAATATTCCTCAGCACATTTGAGACTTTCTGGCAGGGGAAAAAGACTGATGAGTTATAAAGTAGGAAACTAATGAAAGCAGCTACATCTAAGTGCAGTAGTGGGGTCCCAGAGCAGGAACACTCTGCAGCCTGGCATTGTACCTCCTGGATCTGGTGGAGGAAAAGAACCTAGGGAAGTGTTCTTTTATAACAGAGAGAAAAATAAGGTGCCATAAACGCTCAGATTCACTCCCCAAACACCAGGAATTACCTGAAATCCCCCCCACACCAGCAGCATCCCACAGTGATGACCACGCAGCAGTGCCCCGACAGCCCGTGCCAGAAGGGGAATGGAGTTTGTGCCTCCCTCCTGCTCTCACAAAGCCTGCTGTGATGTGATCCCAGCTGAGCCGGGTGTGCAGAAGCCAGAGATTTGCTTTATGCTCTGCGTAACGCCAGCCGACAATAGATAGAGATATATATTTTTATATAAATAAATAAACCTCTCCCCATAAAAATCCATCTATCTATATACAAGGCATCCGAAAGAATTACTTTACTGAAAAACATGGGCGATGTGGATGGTAGCAGAAGCTGTCATTACAAAAGCACGGAGATTTAGCACTGCTGGGCTTTAAGAAATGGTTTTCCATAGTGGCAGCATCCCATGCTCAGCCCCAGCCCTTCCTGTCGGTCGTGCAAAGCCTGCTATCTCTTCACCCTCCTCTCACATCATTCAAATTCAAGTAGCTCCTCTGTAGCACGCTGAGCAAAAGCTTACCACTTCTTATCCAAAGCTTTCAATCTCGTAAGAAATATTAAAAGGCAAACATGAAAATTACAGGCAAAGTAACCAGAGGATCGTAACCTGCAGCAGTAATGGAAAATCCAATCGGTCTTCAGTACAGCGGGGCTGATGCAAAATACAGAGGGAAATAAGTGCTGCTTAGCCCCAACTCTGTTAATATTGCTGTGCTGGGCAAGAAGCAGAATGCGAAATAAAAGGACGGATGGTGCCTTTTTGAGAAGAGTTGCTGGATGCAGTGGGAAGGCAGCGTCCATTTATCCCTGGGAAAACAGAAGGCTCACAGGACATGACTGCTTTTGCATGCGATATTTCAGCCATCCCTCCTTTCTGACCTGTAGCTCCAGTGCCTCCCCACTGCCCCCCACATCCTACCCCAGCTCCTGCCCTACCCAGCTAACACAGCAACCCCATCTCCCAGCACACCGCTCCCTTTGCCAGGCATGAAAAAACATCTTGCCCGTCAAGCTGTGAAGCTTCGGTTATCAATCCAGCACTTAGACGCAGGCAAGGTCTATTAGTGATAATGAAAGTGGGGAGCCTAATTCCCCACACAAATGAACTTGGGGAAAAGGGGATTACATCTCCTGACAGGCACAGAGTTGAGGATCTGGCATCGGTGGCTCTGTTTAAGAGGCTGACCTCATTCCTGCCTTGTAAACAAGCTTTGGAGTATGAATAATAATAATAAAAAACCTCATTTTTCTTGCAGAATGATTGTATTGTTTTATTATTTTTCTATTCATGCTGCCAATAATAAATCACATTACCCAAGATGTTCACATTTATTACACTATTTAGAACTCGGTGTAGCTGGCGTGGTTTTGCATTAGCGCTGCATTGCCAGAGCTCAGCTTTTAGTTAGTGACTTTGGAGGTCCCAGCACACACCCTCTGTAAAACAAATCAAGGTGGGGAAAACAGCACTGAATTGGTGATGCCAGCCAAAATCCCACTGTCCTGGATGGGTCAGCTTCCCCCCATGAGTTCAAGACCCACTTAGACACGAACTCGGGGAAAGGATGAATTAGAGGAGATGGCAGAAGAAAGCGGGAGATGAACTTCAGCCCAAGGCTGTATTCCCTTTCTAATAAGGAGGTTATCCCCAGGGCCACAAACAGCCTTAGCACAAAACCTCCCTAATCCACCCCCCTCAGAAGACTACCAACAGCTTTAGAGGTGAGGTGGGCTTGAGGAGGACTCCTTGAGCAGGAGGCCTTTTTGCATTGTAATGGCAAATAAATGGAGGCACAAAGAAGGAAATTATGCAGCAGTTAGTAGGTATGAAAAAAAGGCATGCAGAACCTAACTCATGCCTTCAGTGCTGAAGCCAGAGTATCAGCATCCCTCGGCTGGGCTGCGGTGGGGTTTGGGGATGCACCTTCTCTGCCTGCTTGCTTTATTAAAGTGCAATTTAGCACTTCAGGTTTGTTTCTGCATGCTCAGCCCCTGAGCAAACCTCACAGGGCAGCAGTGCAGCGCAGCGAGCAAAACAAAACCGGGACCTGGCTGGTGCATGCGAGAAAAAGGGAATCATATGGTTGAAGAGATGAGTAATTGTAGTGGAAATTCAAAATCACTTCACTGAGCCCATTTCATGCCATCGTTTCTGCCCTTGTAAATCAGCAGCAGCAGCAGCAATTTATTCCTAAACAACAACAATCCTGAATGGGAAGGAAAATGAAATAATTGTGTTTTGACCAGCTCAAGACAATTCCTCGGCATGCAGATACATATTTATAAATGGGGTATCAAGTGTGAAGTGCTCCATCACGCTCGTTATGTACTTCCCCGTGCTCATCGCTGCTGCGAGCTGCGCAGCAACATGAAGGCAACTGCAAAACTTTGCCAAGAATCTGGAATTCGTGCCCAGCACTCCTAGAAACCCAAATAATTCACCAGGGGAGCAGCAATGCCAACAGGGACCTCCTGGTTTTGGTATCTTCCTATGCTGTCCCCAGCTCTTCCAGTCTTATTTAGACGCATCTATCTCAGCTCTGCGAGGTGACTTCTGTCTCTGCTTACAGCAGTTCTTACTTCACAGCCCTCGAGCTGTGCACCATATGCTGCCTTTCTTTTAACCTTAAGTATCTGTGAGACGGATGCAGCCTTTGACTGTTCGTCGGCGTGCAGCAGGAGCTGCCCGGCTGCTCCTCAGCAGAAGTGGCTGAAGAGGCATTGCCCAGCTCTGCTCTGCATCCTTGCAAACCTCAGATCCACCCAGCTTGCAGGGGATTAACAACTTGTATTGCCTTCGGCTATTCTGCAGTCTGTCCCTTGATCAAAATGTGATCAATTAGAGGAAGAAATCCAATGTGCAACCATTTTCCTGCCTGCCCTCCCCAGGAAGGTCCCTGTCAGTCCTTCCCACGTCACTCTGCAAATCCCGGGGTGTCGTGGAGGCCCCTTTGCCTCTGCAACCCCTCCCTAACAGCACCCATGCTGCAGAGAAGCCAGCAGCAAAGACCTCCATACGGAGGGAAGGTATGGCACATTTGAATGACAACCCTCAAGGTACATCAATCAAAGTGTTTTCCAGGGGAATATTCTGACTTTTTTTTCCCCCAAAAAAGTATTTGGCATATGATGAAAACAATGTCAAACGCCGTCTGTCTCCACGTTCCCTGCAGAAGACCTCAGCTCGTTTCCTAACAGTCTCTACTCCAGGTGCAGATTGCCTTTCTGATCCCCATTAGGTCTAGCAGCTGGAAACCCTTCCAGCCTTTTTCCTTCTTATTGATTTCACTAATTATTATCTTTAGTTTTAACCTCATTTTCTTAAGCTATTTTGACAGCTTTGTTGGTCCATCAATCAGTTTCTCCTAAGCACTTTTGAAATCTTTGGTGAATCTCAACCTAAGTTGACAAGGGATGATGAGATGTATTGTTAAGGGGAAGAAAAAGGAGAAAAGAAGAAAAAACTATGGAAAAAAGGGGCCGGATGAAGGAAAGCGAGCCTCTTCTCTGCAGCTGAAGAAATAAAACACACTGCCTCTCTTCCCACCTCAGTTTCTTATTGCTGCACCCTATTAGGAGGGGGAACAACAAAACGGCACCGAAACGAGGTGGTGAGAAAATACAACTGAAATAAATGCAAGGATTTCACTTGGATGTTTGTTTGAAAAATGTAATACAGATGGGAACAAGCTGCTGGGAGGGAACAAACATCATCTCGATTAGCATTCAGCTGCAGCGGAGCATCAGGAACGCCTCCTATGAGAAGTTTGCCCTCTGAGCCTGCTGTGCCCAGAATCACAAAACAGACCAAAGACAGCTCCCATATTATGTTTTCTTTTTCTTCCCTTTCTTCAGCTTGAAAGCATCATTTGGTACCACTCTGACCTTCATGTTTTGCTTCCCCAATAAGGAGCCCAGTGCATTCCTTTAGCATTAGTGAACCTTTGATGTGAGCCCTGTTCCCCCCAGCCAACCCCCAGCACCAGCTGTGAAGCTCCTCCTGCCCAGGAGCTTCCAACCCTGCCCAAGTTTAGTGCTGCAGTGGCCTCAGTGGATGGGGGAGATTTTTGGATTGCACCGAGGACGATGGGCTGATGGAAGCAAACATCTGAGCCTGCAGTCTGTTGATGCATGCTTTGGGAAATGTGCTTTGGTTGTTAATTGGGCTGTGATGGGCAAATGAAGCCAGGGCAACGGTGATACAGGGAATTATTCAATTAAAGGTAATGCCAGTGTTTGTATCACCAGCCCTGGTTCAAGTAGGCGGTGCACGATGAGGAGAACTGAGCAAAGAGTAGAGCTGAGACCTGGGGGGATGCAAAGCAGCACTGAGATGAGGGAGAAGTACCAGCATGCCACCCTCCCATGGCAGAGATGGACAGCTGGGCCACCAGCAGCACCCTGCCAACCAATGCAGGAACACACACTCCTGTTAAAGATGAGCTCTCTCTGCTGCCATCATCACTTGGTCTCACTCCTAACATTATATCTACAGGAGGTTGGTTTGGGGCACTCTCCCCACCCTCCTGTCCTCGCCCTACAGTTCCTGGGGCATTTCAGTCCCCCCCAGTAGCACCCCCACGCCATGTGCCCTGCAGCTGCCCGTGGATCCAGATGTGCACTCAAGGGCCAGATGTCCCCACTCCAAACCACTATGATCTGTGATGGTTTTACTTCATCTGTTGATAACAAACCTGGTTTTCCTCTGTCCTGCTGACTGGCTTCAATGAAGGTAAGAATACGAATGACCAAGCACATAGCTGTATTACTGCAGTTGCTGCTGTTCAATTATTAAGATAATTACTTCGCCAGCTTGGTCACAACAGTGGCTCTTACCATCCAGTAATGCTGCTCGCTTTACAGTTGCACAGACAGATAAATAGGTGAGATTTACACACAGAATGACAGTCAGCTGCATTACCTGACCTGATAATTTGCACTTCTAGAGCTCAACTGGAACAAAAAAAGGCCACTGCCCCTTTTCCAACCTGCTTGTTTGGCGTTCCCCTTGGTTTCACTATCAACTAAATGCACTCAAGGGTAAAGACTCCTTGGGGACCTGTGAGACGTCACTGCTGCGAACACAACATCTGTATTTGTTGCCACGGTGATGGCTGATAGCATGAAGTCAGAAGAGCCCTTTGCAGCAGGACCTCGGGCTGATGCGCCGCAGGTGGGACGCAGCAGAGCAGCAGGTGGTGCAGCCCAGCAGGTCTGAGGGATGTGGTGTGGGGTTTTCACGGTGAGCAGCTCCCACCCTAACAGGGGGACACCGAGGACAAGCCTGCATCCCAGCCAGGCCACGCTGATGATGGGGAAACACAAGAAGAGCTCTTCATACACGGAGGCAATTGCAGCTTGGGACTGCGCTATTTCCATCTCAGCCATGATGATAAAGTTCTGTGGAGTGCGGGAGTCTCCAGGATGACCTTTCCTAGACAGACGCTAGAAACCTATTACTGAGCGTAAGCCAATTTGCTTCGCCAGTGTAAGTAGCAATTTTCTTTCTTAAATACATTACAGCTGAAGGTAAATGGCTATAAACAGAAAGTTACTTCCCGCTCCCTCCTTGGAGAGCTCTCCCCGTGGTTATGAGCTATGATCTTAAAAACGCTGTTGTGAGACACCAGCAGTGCAGGACAGGGATGTTTTCAGTTAGTGACTTTCATGCCCAGTTTTTATTAAGATGAAAAAGAAAAGATTAAGTGATAATATCCGCAGGGGGCAATGACTTCTTAAAATATCCTTATGCAGCAGTTTCAACAGGGAGTGGAAAAATAGCAGCAAGGTACAGGGCTGTTGCATTTTATTCAGGTTGGGTAGTAGGAACAATTTCTTCTCTGAAACACTGCACAGCAGCCTGGGAGTGGGGGATCGCCATCCCTGGAGATGCCCCAGAGCCATGGGGACGTGGCAATGGGCATGGTGGGGATGGGTTGGGAATCTTGGAAATCTTCTCCAACAGGAATGAGTCTGTGATTCTATGATTCCAAGCAGGTGCACCAGGGGAAGAACAGCAGCCAGCAAAGCAGCCTGTGGAAATTCAGCAAGGCTGTGTGATGGCAGTACCAGGAGGAAATGCTAAGAGATGTAGGGCAGAAGGCACAGAGCCTCCCACTGTCCCACTACAGGCTCCAGGGAGATGCCATGGCACAGGGGCACCAATGCCATCAAAAGGAAAGGGGTGGGGGGTGGGCGTATGCTATGGGATGTATCTTGGAGCTGCTTCTCCCCACCTCCCCATGAAATTCTGCCCAAACAAAAGGTATCTTCCCCTCCCAGCCACTCCCACTGCTTCCTGGAGATGCTTGGCAAACAAACCTGGACTAACCCCCACATCAGCATCCTTAACAGCAGCATGGGATTCCCTTCCTTGCAATAAGTTCACTGGTCCTCCCCCCAGCACCTTGAGTAATAGCACCCCACCTCTGAACGACTCACAGAAAGGCAGGGTAATAACACAGCGCACCTCAAAGCACATCATCCTTCTCATCTATTATTTCAGCCTGACATTTCTGTTCATTAGGAGCACACTGTGTACAGGCACAGCACATCTTCATTGGGAACCCACCGTTCCTATTAGATGTAATTATTTCTCCCTGCAGCTCGCATGCTAAAGACGGTTACTAAAAGGCAAGTGGCCGCTGCAGGCAGCACAGTGAGACTCTCCTTGGACAGGCACACACTGTAGCAGTGCCCACATTGACTTGAGACCAAATTCCAGCACTTTCCACATGTTCAGGACCAACATGACCAGTGGGGCTGCCCTCCATGCTCGGCTCCCCCCAGAGCTCCTGGATGTTAACAGAACATCTGCTTTCCACTGCAAATTTGCCAAGAACAAAGGATCCACCATCACCCCCGACACAATGCTGAGTGCTAATTAGCCTCCCTATTAAACAGTGCTATCTTTATTTTCTAACACCTTTCAGCTCCTGGCTTTTATCACATCTTTGATGGCCAAACACCACCCGCCTAACCATGCTCTTCAGTGACACCAATGGAAGCATCCCTTCCCTTCACCTTGCACTATCCAAGCCCAGAAGCAGCAAGGCCAAGCTCTGACCAGATCGTTTTCCTTTCCTTTTTGTCCCCAAGTGGTTTCTCACCGCATGGCATTATTTTGTCTGAAACACTTATCGACAGAAGTAGAAAACATTTACAAAGTCATTTTCAATGCAGTGGCACATCCTCCTCAGCCAACTCCGTATCAGAAACTTATGCCATCTTCTTTTGAAATGAAATTATTTATTTCCAAAGCAACGCAAACCATATGTTGAAATGAAAGACCACAACTGATCTAAAGGGTTTTCTTTTCTTTCTTTCTTTTTTTTTTTTTTAATAATGTTTTTACAACATTTCAAACCATTGGCATTTTGTCACGTTTCGGGATTTCATAATTGCTGTTGTTGACTAGAGAGGGAAGCCTGGATGAAACGTTTCAACACAAGTTTAATGCCACTGGGGTTAGCAGAAATAAATGGCACCCTTGTGTCAGCCATGGCCAAACACATGGGAATCCAGCACCCATCAACAGCTCTGTAGCATGAGGGTAAGACTGAGCCTCTTCTGCTCATAGCCTTAGAACTACGAAAGCAGTTCTGC
Source organism: Perdix hodgsoniae (assembly GCA_035772895.1). Classification (NCBI taxonomy): domain Eukaryota; kingdom Metazoa; phylum Chordata; class Aves; order Galliformes; family Phasianidae; genus Perdix; species Perdix hodgsoniae. Next base: position 5,595,994 of record JAPSGF010000047.1, on the reverse strand, counting down.
ACTATTTGGTGGAATATCTTTATTCAAACCTAAATGTATGTAATCAGCATTAGCTTGATGTATTCCAGCCAGCAGCGACTTGGGGGACCGACCTGAACGGGAGACTTCATGAATATTCCACAGACTGACATTTGTTTGCAGTATTTGAATATTTCCTAATAACCAGGGGGAAAAAAAATGCATACCAGGAGGGCCGAGCTCATGAATGCTTTATAGAACCAGGTCTCCCCTGAAATACCCTAAATGGCAAACATTACCTACAATCTACAGATACACACAGCTGCCGGTGTTTGCTGCCTTCCGTCTGCTGGGATGGAGCTGGGTCTGATGGGCAGCACTGCCCAGCCCGGCTCCCCGTGGTACAGGGAAGATGTGGCTCCGACTTCCCCAAACTTCTGACACACCTACGGGTTGTTGTTAATGGAAACATAAGGTGCCCAACTTGTAGTGGCTTTACTGCTTGCAGCTGTGCTGAAGGAGAAACCCCTTCATTTGGAGGTGCACTTATCAGAGTTTGTAAGCACTTCCATCAGCCTCAGCACAGCAGTTTCAGTTCTCTGACACTGCAATGTTTGGCCCCTCAAAATCCAGCTTTGCATCCACAACACCCTGAGAGCACTTGAACACAAGGAAAATATGCTCCCAAGACAACTGCAATCATTAAAGCTATGAGTAAATTTATCTTCAGTGCTCCATATTTAGAACAGACCAATGCCTCATCCTTCCCCCAACACTGGCCCTTACTTGTAGAGGGCAAGCTAAATGCATTTTCATTTCCTACACAGTTCTCCCAACCACTCCACCTTTCTGGCTTATTTACTCTTCTACAGAGTCAGGTGATTGCTATCTAATGTTAATATTTCTTTATGCTGAAGAAGTACAAGGATTACTCAAATTCTCTGCTACTTCATATCCCGGAGAGTAAACAGGGATTTTCAAAACCTCTTTGGCATTGGCCTATCTCTGCCTTTGGGAACTCTTTTGTGACTTAACCAGTCATGCAGTGCACTCCTTGCTATCCCAACAGCTTCAGAACAACAATTCTGTTTTCTTGTTTGAAAGGGATCACTTCCAGCTCAAGGATTAATCCAGTGATGTACCGCCACAATCAGGAAATTCAATTCCTCTTCAAAACACCAAAAAAGAACACCGAAACCCTTCAAAGTTGTTCAAAGCAAATGGGACAAGAGAGATTCGTTTACCTATGGATATCTGAAGTCAGATAGTGAAGAATGAATGAAGAGATTTCCTTTGCAGCCCAAAGAGAGAAAGGAACACTGGGCACACAGTCACAGCTCACAAGCAGTCCTCTGATGTTCAGATCCCACCCGAAACATGAAACCACCTTTGGTAACATGAGCATGAAATACTCCTAAACCCGGGGCTGCCCGGCATCAGTATTTATTGCACATTTTCCCTGCATTCAATGGGTTCCCCAGTCCAACAAATTCCCCTTGATCTTCCTGAGCTGTGAGCAGCAGAGAGGCGCTGCTGCATCCAAAGCGAAGCGACAGAAGAAGGATCAGGTGAAGAACTGACTGATGGCACAGGACCCACGTGTGCATCCCATCGAGGACGCTGCCATCCACAGGAGCAGCACTTACTGCTGCTGTTGCTGCCCATTCTTATTTTTGCATCTGCCATTTCCCACCCAAATGCAGCTGAGGGATGAGGAGCCCAACCCTGAAAATGTATTCAGCAGAAATTCGGGAGGAGAAGGAAACCCGATGCCCCCACTTGGAATAAACACACCGTTTGGATTTCTTTGCCGTTACTTATAAATCAATTTTAATCATGATGCCAACGACATCAGCAACAAAACTGAGCCAACCCGCCGGGCTGCTCCTCTCGCACACTAACTACCGCAAATTAAACGGCGGATTGTGTTGCGCTCGGGGTATTGTCATGCAAACGAAGAAAAACAACTCGCTTTCCAATTTCCTCATGCAAATATAGACTGAATTGTTGAGACAGAGAATATGTTTTGCCATCTCAGTGGTTCTGCGGAAGATAAGAGGAACTGCAGAAGTTTTGCAATTTGTGAGCTGGAGGCTTATTAAATAAATAAATAAGCACACCGCCCCGCAAAACCAAATGTTTAAATAACATTACAAGTAAGCTGTCAAGGTCAGCAAACAATGCGTTTAAACAATCTTGTCTTCCTTTTGCCTTTCTGCAAAGGCTATGCTATAATTTATGGGCTTATTTCCTTTTCAAAAGAAGTTTCTTGATACAGTCTCAAACACTACTGGAATATTTAATAATAAAAAAAAGAGAGATAGCAAAACTTTGCAGGCTGTTGCTCTGCACTACGACTCAGGTGGCACTGGAGCTGCAGTTTCTGTGTATCTGCGCTTGTGCCATAACCGAACTGCAGAGTGCCCCACATGGCTGCATTGCCACAGGGTCACCAAGCACCGCAGACAGGGACACCTTACCACCAATCACAGCCTCACATCCTCCAGCTCCACGTGCCCTATGTCAGCCAGAAATGGATATTTTGCACCCCGAAGTCACCCCACGCCCACAGAGCCAAATCCCCATTGCTATGAGACAGCAACAGAGGCCAAAACATCAATGAGAGACGGAAAGGCTGTGCTCCAGCACAACCCCTGCTGCTGCCTGCACTGCCTCACACACAGTTCACAGAATCCATGAATCACTGAGATGGGAAAAGACCTCTGAGGTCATCAGGTCCAACCATTAACCCAGCACTGCCAAGCCTGCAGCTAAACCAGTGCCAAAGCACCACATCTCCATGCCTCCCCAGTACCTCCAGAGGTGGTGACTCAGTTGCTTCCCTGGGCAGACTGTTCCAGTGTTTCATCGCCCTTCCAGTAAAGAAAATTTTCCTAAAATCCAACATCACCCTCCCCTTGCTTGCCCAGCGTGGCTGGCAGGAGCCAGCAGCTCCATCTCCTGCCTCTCATTAGGTTTTAGCGAGCCAGCCTTTCCCCTCCCTTGATTACATGTTCCCTTGATTACATGTACATGACAGCAGCATTATACTCTGCCACTAGGAATAAATTCATGTCATTCTTAATAACGGCCCCGCAGCTCCGGAGCTGATGGTGAGCTGCTGACCACAGACAGCGGGAGGAGGGAGGGAGAAGGGAGGGCTCTGCAGAGCTGCTGTCAGCCCCGTTTGTTTGCCGAGGACTAAAAGCATGTAATTCACAACTTCTGCACGCCGGTGAAGTTATCATCTGAAAGTTGTTGCTCTGCAGTAGCTTGACAGTCTAACAATACAAAATAAATCTATTCACGCTGCTTTGGCGAGACCAAATCCCGGGAATGTGCCGCAACAGCAGAGAGCAGTGATAAGTTCCCACAACTTACAGCAACTCGGTGCTGTCCTCATTACCATATATTATCTTACTGCACACACAAGAAACCTTTCCATTGGACTTCTTTGCTGCTGAGCTTTATTCCCTGCTCTGCACTAAAGCTGAAAGCACTTTGTGCAAGCCCAAAGCCCTCCTGATAGCGCTGGGTTTGAAGTGTCGGAAAGCCTCAGCGCTTTGCTGGTTCTCTGGCCATTGGTGTTAGCAGCAGTTCCTGGAGTCTTCTGAAGAGGATTCACAACTGGATTATGTGCTCTGTAATGCACAGGGTCTGAGCGCATCATCTCCCGCTGCTCTCACCGTGTCAGGCCAGCCCAGATAGGGGCTTTGCAGCACAACAGCAGTAAAAAGGAAGGGGGAGGAACTCCTGCATGAAGGGGAAGAGCAGAACCAAGACAAATTCACAGGCTTTGGAGATGAGGCACCAAATTAATCAAAGTGGACAGGGAAGGGAACAACGCTCTGCGTTATCAGTGGGATCTTGGATGCACCACTGTTGATGAGAAAGGATAGCAAGACATCTTCATTTCACCTGCTACAGAGACGGATGGAGCACGTGTCAGGGTGTACGGACTTGCACTGAGATAACACCAATGCCAATAAAGATGCATTCCACCTGCTAGGAAAGCCTGCCTGATGTCATTTGTTGCCCAGTCTCATGCAGCTTGCACATGGTGGAGCCCTAGAAAGCTCTGCCCATACCCAGGGCACAAGCCGTAGTTTGCTGGCTAAAGCAGATCTGCAGTGCTTTATGGCAACTGAGGATATTGCCTTTCAGACATCGGCGGGCAATCACTGGCACAAGTTTAGCTCTGGTTTCCCAGCTCAGGAAAGCTGCTCTTCAAGGGTGCCGTGCTGAGCCTGTGCCCAAATAAAAGCATCAACTCTCACCCAAAAACTCAGCCTGAGTTGCTATGGGAGCTGCACGCATCTCCTGTGTGCAGCTCTGCAGAGATGACAACTAGCGTGAAGGGTACACGAGTGATCTCTTCCAACCCAGAGGACGTAACTGTGAAATACTCCCAGCAGGAGCCTCAGCCGTCTGAGGAAGCAATGCTACATCTCCCCCACGCGCCTGTTTTATTGATCCTGCTTCCTCTCCTCAAGGAGAATTCTGGTTCAGGAAGGACATTCCTGAGAACCTGGACCATCTGCTCATTAGCAGAGCAAGGATGGCCCATGCACGATGATGCAGATTTCCCATCACTGTGCTCATGTCTCAATTTCCAGTGACATAAAATTTGCCTGGCTCTTCCCTTCATTGTCTCCTCTTGGGTTGGGTAGGGCTGGACTGATGCCTACATCATGCCCTTCGGGTAGATTTTAAGTGCTTTCAAAGTTTAAGGACTATTCGAGTTTTTCTGTTTGAGATGCAGGGTTTTTCTTTTCTTTTTCCTTAAAACAAAGACTGCTTGCCTGAGCACACAGTGCATGCAGAACTTGCTGCCTTCCTCAGGGGGTGGATGAGCATCTTCAGGGAGGAGTACTTATCATTCCATGGCCATGTGGCACACCTGCAGGACAGCCACAGCCAACTGTGGTTCTATAATGCAAGCTTGTATCCACCTGCAACTGAGGACTTTCAGCCTGTTCCTCACCCCTTGGCCAAACTTCTGATGCCAGCAGCTCTCAGTAAATTACCACTTACATATGATGCTTACATGCCCTCCCCAAACCAGAGCGCAGGACTGAGATGTTAATCAAGTTTGCTTCTCCACTCTATTCCAGGCCACAAATCACCCTACTGGGATTCACAGCACTGCATCTCTTGAAAGAAAGCTGGGGAATCTCACCCAAACACCCTCACCCTCCAAAACACAACTCCTAGCTGCACCTTCTGCACAGCAAACCCACAGCACTTGGAGAACCCCACTGCCCAGAGCTTATGGGAACCCTGGACACTTGCATTTGGTTGGCATCTAATTGACTGGAGCTTTCTGCCTTTCTATCCGGGGACCAGCACACAGGAGCAATTCCCAATTTATTCCTGTTGCTGAATGCTCAGTAAGCAGGCGACAGCCGTAAGCGTTTCTTGACAGGCGCTTGGAAACATAATGCGCTGCGGGTTCTGTTTCCCTTCTCTTAATGGGATGCAAAGCTCCGTTTTCAAAAGAATATGCTAACATTTTAAGCTCTTTTTGTTAGTATAAATGATAATGTAGTCAACACAAGGGCCTCATCTCTCCTTGAAGTGAGTATAATTCCTATTCACCTTAACACACACGCATCGCGCTCAGGAACAAACCTGCGACCAGCTCTCCTTGAGCGGGCTGCACTGCAGGCTCATCTCTTAGCGAGGAGCTGATGAAGGAGCACTCAAAGCTGTCCTCTACTGGATAACCAAGTGATGGACTTGAGGCCTCTTAGGAAATCATACAAGCTAAAGGAGCTCCTTCTTCAGCGCGTTGCAAAATGAATCGTTTCATTTCAGTAGATCTCTTTGTTTAAGAGGAAATATGTGGTAAGTAAGCAGGAGAAAAAGTGGTAGTAGAGTGGTCAGGGTGCTGCCCTGAAGGTGATGAGGCCCTTGCTATGTGCAAACTACAGAGAAAACGTGGAATAAAGCCATGGAAGACACGATCCTTGGGTTGCTGGGAGCACAGACCTCTCTATGCCCCTTTGCTAACACTAGGCCAGGCTGGATGGGGCCCTGGGCAACCTGACCCAGTGCTTGATCTAGGAGCAGCCCTACCTGCAGAGGGGGATGGGACTAGATGATCTTTGAGGTCCTTCCAACCCAAGCCATGCTATGATCTTGTGACTCCATCATTATTTAGGCTCCCAGGGCTTAGCCAAACTTCAGGAACCGAATCACCTTCTGTACATTGGATCCTCTCACAATGAATTCCTCCTGCTGTCTCTAAAAGACACTCACAAAGATCTATGAGAGGCATTCCGACATGGGAAGAGAGGAGGCGTAGAAACCCTACAGCTTTTTCTCCTTGTGAGGTTTATGAAACCGCTGTTCTCCTTGTTTTCAGCGCTCAGGTTCCTTATCACACCTGGTTTACATACAACCCACTGACAGATTCAGAAACAAACACGTCTCACTGCTACAGGATTACAAAGGAAGGATCAATTCCATGCTGTCAATTCCACCGTTTCATTAGCGACTGATTGGTAGGCATCACATCCTGTCTTCCAAGAGTCAAACCCGTAAACAAGACAACATTGTTAAAAACAACTGCCAGATGCCAGCGACTGCTATGAGACTGCAGTGTGAATAACGATTTTGGAAATAATTGAGCTGTTCCTGGTGGTGGTGAAGGTGCACCCATGAGCGGGACGGAGCCTGCGCCCAGCGGGATGGGCAGAACAACATTCCCAAAAGTCATTAAGAACCCCAAGGGTTGATTTTCCTTACTGAGTAGCACGGAGAAATGGAGCTGGAAAGAGAAAGGAATTGCTGGGCAAAGATCTCCTACATTTTTGCTGCAGCCTTGCCATTTCCAAAGCTGGGAATACGCTGGCCAGGTTCCTAAGGAAGGAGTGCATTCGCCCATGTTTTTCCCTAATGCACCAACTGTCGTGACTGTCAATTGGGCTTGCTTTCAAGGAGAATAAAATTCATTTAGAAAAGAAAGGAAGGAAAAAAATAATTGAAATAAAGAAGTAAAAGAAAAGGTATTTAATTGGCATCTGAATTCCTCATGAAACAAAGAGATGGATTCATGCAAAGAATAAGGAGAGCTGTTTTGATATCTGAATTTTAATGACTCCATGGCATTCCTATTTGTTATGTATCTGCTTTCGAAATGTCACGGCTGGCTCTAGTGGTAATTACTGAATTTCAACATTTATAGAAAAGCAGCACATACAGTATGGAGATAATTGCCCAGTTGGATAGTTATGAAGGAGCCAGGTTTTTTTTTTTCCTTCCTCCTCCTCCTGCAACTACAGAATTTTGGTAATTATCACTAGAGCAACTTGTTAAGAAATCAGAAAGCAGGTAAACAACAAACACCAATGTAGTTTATTCATTAAAATTCAAAAAACACATCATCACATTGATCTGGAAATTACAAACTACTGCATCCTGCAAAAAGCACAGCCTGTACGCTATGCCAACATTTAGTGCTGCTGTACATCATACAATAAGACATTTTCCTGATAGGAATTGTTATGTAATAAACACTATTGTGTGCCATTTGCTGGTGAAAATCAATACATAACCAGGTTATAACATCAGCAATGATCAGACCACAAATCATAAGACTCAGTGCGGATCAGGCGCTCGCACAGAGCGTGGACTTGCAGGAAAAAAACCAGGAGGGCTGCAGCTCAGCACGGAGCAAGGCTCTCTGAAACATTGTGGGGGTTTTCCATTTGTGTTCTTGGTTGCATTACACTTGCCCAATAAGTGCAGTCCCCACCCCTCGATATTCCTGCAGACCTACTGTGTAAAATCTCAATAGAAAATGCTGCTCAGCCCCTTCTTCTGCTCAGCTTTCACCTGAGTAAGTCCTTCCTCTTTGCAGGAAACATTACCTCCATCTAACAGACAGGAAAATCAAGGCATACAGATGTAACAAAATGCCCTTTTCTTCATTCAGCGCATCGCAACGAGGGCTGTGATGGCATTCCATCCTACATCTTGCATCTGCACCACCTGAAGAGTCACAGCAGCATTTCAAAGCAGAGCCACAAACGTTGGCTCCGCACAGAATTCAGGTTTGGCTTCAAACAGCCCACGGCTCCGAGTCTGCAAAGTGCGGGATTTCGGCGCGGCCGCATCTTTAATCAGAGCGGTGCACAAAGCAAACGTTCCTGCTTAGAAGTGGGGATGTGCCAGAAGTGGGGGGCAGAGGTCCAGGGAGGTAAACACACAAGTATGTAATTAAAGGAACGAAGAAAGCTAACGATGGAGGATCTCCAGGCTTCTACAAAAACAGGGAAGGAAAAGACCATTATATATACACAAGAGATGAGTGGATACGGCGCAGATAAGAGTGACAGAGGGAAATTGGAGGCAGAGGAGGATAAGAAGCTGATGCTGACACTGACAATATTTACTTTTGCATTGCTGTTCGCAAATGAAGAGGATGAGGATTTGCCTAAGTCAGGGATCAGATCCCCAGGGAGAGGAGAAGAGGAATTAGGCAGTGTGCAGATAACACAAGAAATGGTCAATAAAAGCTTAGGGGAACTTAAAACTGACACGAAGCATTACGGTCCGGATGGTAACGTGCACACATGGGATTTAACGAACAGGGGAAGCCATGACAAAGCAGGACTTCATTCTTATGGATTTCCCTTTAAATGGGTAAGACAGGGAACACAGAGTGCTGGTATTCGGACACTTATAGCAAAAGCGGTGATCTCTCAAAGACCCCATTACTCTGACGTCTCTTTCTTGGTGTTGCTACAGACAGTAGCGTGGATGGTCCATATTGCTAACAGCAAGGGTTTCTTTTGGAAAAAATCTCTAAATTCATTGCTCAAGGCGCTCATCCTGAAGTGCTTTTCCCTTTATGTGCACTGTTCGAATCTCATCCTCTGAAGACAGAAAAAAAATCAAAATCCTTGTCTTCAGATGGGCAGCAACTAAATATTACATACCTTCCAGAAAAAACACATCTGAATCTGCTTTCCCAAACCATCACTTAATGAGACAGTTGTCATTAAATCCCTCCTTGCTTAGGACAAAATTTAAGCTTTTGCTTAACTTAAAAGAAAAAATGAACCAAAACAACCTCCAGAGTAACGCATCAGTCAAGCTGGAGAGGTGCCTTCTTCGATCAAAATGTTAATGCATATTGGGGATACATAAGCAGAGTGAAGGAATCAGCTGTGCATCGACTGGGAGAAGAGTATTTATTTGGAAGCTAATTTTTAAGGGGAAGGAAAGGCTTGAAAATGCTGGGTTCATTAAGAACAGTGTGATCTCATGAAAAGCAGATCAATCCTTATTAACTTGTTAGAAGTCTTTGGAGAGATTACTTGACTTGGTGGACAAGTGAGCTGCAATTGGCATGCATCTCTCAGATGGGCTGGGAGCATCTGATAAAGACCAGCCCATGAGGATAATGATAATGGTGAGCATCTGAAGCACCTGATGATGAAGAAAATGAGAAAGTCAGGTGAAGTGTGCTGGAAAGAATACAAGGACACCCTACAGGGCCAGGGATGACCTCTGAGACGCTTCAGGAGGCTCACCAGGAAGTAAGTGAGAAGAAACAGGTTTTACAGCCCACCCAGCCCACAGCCTACAGTATAATTTAAGCACTCTATCATCAGGGCTGGGCACAAATCTGTAGTATAACATCAAGCCTTGTCCATTTTATTATACCTTCCAGCTTTCCACCTAGCCCACAACTCATCTAAATGACTCCCTGGCAGGACTGAGCGGCCTTCTCCTGCTGGTGTCAAAGCTAGAAGTTCTCCTGGAGCCCAGAAAACACAAGTCTGGCCTGAAACACTGACAGAAAGGTTGAATTTGAGTTATTAGACATACTAGACAGGACCCTAAGTGCAGACATCCTTCTCCTTTGTTTTGCAACCATCAGTCCAGGTCTAGTAACTCATGACATCTGAAAATGTGCTCTGTCGCTATTCTAGAAGAAACTAGGGGTGGGTAGGTAATAATTACATAACTCTGCAGAAACTTGCTATCACTCAGCCATCATTAAGGATGAACACTGTCCAGATGAAGCAGTCAAAAGGGATAATGAGGTGTGCAGCGGAGGAGGCTAAGAGCTGCCAGACGGTGGGAGGACACCATTTCCGAGCATCTTTCATTGGTAGAACCGATAGATTGTACCTCCAGCCTCTCCCCCAATTACACATTAACCTCAATTAAGGGAACTTAAACTGATTTCCTCAAGAAATAAAAGAAACATTGGCTTTAGTTTGAATGGAGGAGCTTTGCTTCTCAGCTCCTACGCTTACACCCCACAGAAGGGGTGACTCCAACCAAAACCCCCTCTAGATAGCTGCTAAAACCCCAAGCAGTGCCCAAACTGTGGTTTCTGGGGCGGATCACACAAACTCTTGTCATGCAATGGAAACGTTGGAGATGGGAGAGAATGAAACAGATCTCATGCATGCAACTCATTAACTTGACTTCATGAGATACGCCCCTATAAACACCCCTCAGAGACACACAGAGCTGCCAACTCGCGTCTTACTAGACAACTGAGACTCCCTCTCTCACACCTGAATAAATACCCTAATCACAGAAAAAAAAAGCTTCAATCAGCTCTTACAACAATCCCACTACACAAATCCATACAACGCCGGCTACATTAATGCTCGCAGTTTGACTTGTTATCCACAAAGGAAACACCGCTGTGTGATAATGAAGTCATTCGATTGGGATTTCTAGATGAGCAACAAGAACTGCCTGGTTACCAGAGCATGACACTCAAAGCCACGATGAATAAGCTGTTGATTGCTTAGATCAGAAAAGTCACCTGCGGCTCCGGGAGGAGCATCCCCTGCCCACCACCCCCACCTCCGGGCATGGATGAGCACAGAGCCACAGCCTCACGTCCTCCAGCACAAAGATGGGTTCTCCAGGAGTCACGACTGCGTGACCACCGGTGCCATCAGATTCTGAGGTCACGGGATACAGCAAAGCAGAAGTGCTCAGTGTGGAGGACCATTATCTTGATTAATTGAGGTGGGTTAAAGGCTGTATGGGGCAATTCTTATCCATTCTTCTATCAAGAACAGCTCGCCTCTGCAGGCCTGCAAGCAAGCACTAATGCTTCCCCCCCTCCCTCTTGTTTAGGACTCTTCATTAAAGCACAGCCGCATTTCTGCCAGCATGGGGTCAGAACTTCACCATACAGCATCGTTGTCTTTGTAAAAGCAGTGCAATCTCTGCAACAAAGGCACACCTGGAGTAAAATTATGGAAATTCATGGCTTTGCCTTACACAAGGCTGGCGGAGGAGATGACACCGCCTGACTTGACCTCTTCACTGCCGGCTGCGACTGCACAGTGAAAGACAGACCTGCTTATGTGCCATCAAGCATTCGTGTGTCATCTCACCCTCCTGGCTTTGGATGTAAAAAAACCTTGCTGAGAGCAGGCTGAAAAGAAGCTAATAATTCTCCTGGCAGCTGGAGTCCGGGCTGGGAGCCTTATTCCACTGTTTTTCTACTACCTTTCACTTGGAAGAAAAGGAAAGCGTCAGAGAAGTTTGAAAACCCTCTTGTTTTTACGTTCTCTGGCATGGAAAGAAGAAATGAACTTTCATCTCCCTTCAGAATTGATTGTAGGTTAGCTTTGCTGAGGCAATTCAGATCACCAAAAATATACACACAGATAACTATGTATACACCCATCATATATGTGTGTCTGTAATTAACAAGCAAGAAGTTGGGGTTGAGTGAAAGCAGAAAAAGGAAGCCACAGTTCTCCAGGAAGCAGTCTGTCATCCGCAGGTTTTCCTTACTTTCTCTGCACAGATGAAAAGCATTTCAGAACCCCAAGGGATACGTTGGGAGACAATCGCCATTCTCTGCCTATAGAAAGGGGATGCATCCCCCAGAGCACCATCGGCACATGTCAGCAAGAACATGACCACAGGTGGTTTTGAAAGTCACCTGAAATGTTCATAAGGGTATGGAGGGTTGGATACAATCAGTGCTGAAAGGGAATCATTTGGGGATGCCAAAACAAACTTCGAGCTTTGAGTCTCAGGGCAATTCAGAGTCACAGAACCGCTTGAGATGAGGGGGACCTTTAAAGGCCATCTGGTTCAACTGCCCTGCAGTGAGCAGGAACATCTACAGCTCCATCAGGATGCTCGGAACCCCATTTAGCCTGACCTTGGTTGTCTCCAGGACGTTCCTAACAATTACAGAGGTGGAAGTAGACAACTTTCATCTCTGCCTGCTGAAGGATTCTCACAGGTCTTTCTTACAAATAGCCAACACCACACCAAGTTAGCCCCAGAGTGGTGGACTCAGTCTTCCAGAAGTTGTTTTCCCCAAAACCACACTGGCCATGGCAGGAAACAACACCCCCCAGTGTTACATGACAGAAAGCTGCTAATGCATTAGGCGTGCACGGCTACACGGGGTAAAAGGCTGCACCTGCAACTCCATACTGCACATTTCTCATGCAATTAGCTCTACAAAGCACTGAGCTTTTGAGGAAGGAGCAGCTGAGAGGTTGATGGGGGCTCTGCACCATATACCTGTAGGTGCTTTCCTCTCCCCCACCCCTCCTCGCCTTTTAATATTATCACTTCTCTAAAAATAAAATCAATTTGACATTGATGCAGGCTGAAAAACCCCACCAGACCAATCCTCCATCTGCCTGACTCCAGGGCCCCCTGATCAAATTGGTTTCCCTTTCCCTGCTCATCCCACACACTCACTCCCTGCACAGCTCGCTCTGCCCATGGGGACAGGGCTGGAAATGGAAGCACAGGTTTCCCCCAGTACTGAACTGTCAGTGGCAGCCCCGCAAGCATCAGTGCTTTTTAGGAACTGAGACGCAGCTTGGAAATAGAAATGAAAGATTTCTTTCCTCTTCCTCCCATTCTCCCTGCATCTTTTCCCTGCCGAGCCACTAACAAGGTGATTGCAACTGGGAGGGCTGGATGGAAACAGAAGAAAACTAGCAGGTGCTATTTCAGCTGAACCAGACTTGGGATGATGTGGGGAGCCTCTCCAATGAGATGCCTGTCTCTGACCCTAGCAATAAAGGGCTGTTAATGCCTTGAAAACAGGGAAGCTATTTCTCCCACAGGAAATGACTCCTGCCTCAATTAGTAGATTTTTCAGCCCAGATGGAATGGGATGATTATGTACCATAACCATCAGTGCTGCCTTCACCTGCAAAAACCTGCCTGGCTTTAACCCTTATCTCTCCTCCAGCATCACATCCAAGCTCCTCACTTTGGATCCCAAATCAGCAGAGGGCAGCTATGCTGGTTGCAAGAGCAGCCCTAATGCTGGTATCACATCCATCACGTGACGGAAACCCTGCTAACTACCTCTTTTCCCTCAGGTCAAAGCCCATCTTGACCACTCTGAGCACACTTCAGTCTGCAATCTCATCACTCGCTGCAGGAAGGCATAGGAAATGAGAGACCTGGGGAGGATGAATGCAGCTGCACAGCTGCAAAATGAGATTCACCCCCTGCTTCAACTACCAGACCCCCAGTGCCGTGCAGGAGTTACGCCTCTGCTCTGCACTCTGCCTTATTTCCCCACTAGAATTCCCAGATCCCCTCATCAGCTCAGTAACAGCCCAGCAGGGACCCATTAGTTTTCACTTTGCCCTTCATAATTTGGAAGCACTCCGTCCAACTCTTTACCAGGCCCGTCTCCTTTCCCAGCTGAACAGCCCTGGCTTGTAAATAGGGTGAGTGGCTGCAACAGTTGCTGCTTTATGAGCTCGAGCCTACAGCTCCTTTAGGAGAACGGAGAAGAGAGGGGAAAAAATTTCTGCTGTCATCAGAAACCGAATTATCCTTCAGCCAACACGCAAAACCGCTCATGAATTAACCACCTCTTGCTAATCACTCCCATTTGATATTTATCATGGGCAGGTTTCACGAGATGAATCCTGTCACCAGGCAGTTGCCAAGTCCCAGGAGCAGCTGCAAATCTTCATTAATAAAATTTGGGGGGTTTGCTTTGTTTGGGCTGGAGACTGCCACTTCCCATCCTGACACCCCCTAAGTATAAGAACCGCATCGTTACCGAAAGCTGCGTGTGAGAAGAGGCTTGGAAATTTTAAATGAAAGCAGATGTTGAGAAATGCCATTATCCAGCACACGCTACAGTAAATAGCATTAACATTTCTAAGCGATGGGCCCTGGAAATTGGATGTTGCGAGCAAGGCGTTTGCAATTAATAGAAGGGAGTTCTGCAGGTGGTGAGGTGATGGGTTCACGCCTGCTGCCATCAGCCGCGGAGGTAACGAGGTGTGAGGGATGATGGCCACACACACACAGCAACCACGGCACCTCCTTGAGCACAGCCACCTCTGCAGCCCCACCAACACTCCAGCATTTGCTTTGCGAAGAGCCCAGCAAAGGGGAACTGAGTCTCTACGTACATCAGGTGATTGCACTGAGAGGGTGGGACGTGCTGGGCTTATGTGGAAGGGGTGGTGGCTGGGAGCATCTGTGGGATGGTGCAGAGGAGAGCCCATGTTGGAGAGGAGACCCAGCCAGATCCCACTGATGGGCTTCTAGGTCTCGCTGCCTATCTGTTAGCAATAGATCAGATTCCACATAAGGAGATTAATATGTTTTGCCCATGGTGGTATCTGATGAGTGGTCTCCCTGTCCTTATCTCAACCCCAAAACTCAGCTCATGCCTGTTGGCTCAGCTCACCCTTCTCCCACACTTTCAACTAAGCTGCATTAAAACTGCTGGCCTATTTCATTGTACCCATGTGAAGCGAGCAGCATCCTCCTGCAACACACCACAGCAAGGCCTGAATTAAACCAAGGAATTCAGAGCATCAAGCCACAGATTCTGCCTTTAAATCAAGGCAATGCCTGTTTGTACAGCAGGGAACTGCCCTTCCCACTGCAGTCACCCTGATATAGGATCATTCGAGTACTCTCACCAAGCTCCCGGATGCTTTGTTCTGACTGCTTCCCAAAAGTGCCCATTTGGCACTGGATGTTCCCCTTCCCCAGCAGGCACCTGCCTGGAACGCCTTGCTGCAGAGCACAGCCTAGCTGGCACAAGGAAGAAGGCACCAAGAGAGGGGGAAGTGTGAGCAGGAATCCCATCTTGAGCTTTGCCTCACCACAACACTCTTCCCTTTGCTATCTGCCAACCAGCAGCAGGTTTTCTGTTCCTACTTGCAAGACAAAACGCTGGGAAATTGAGGAGCAGAGGAAAAATATTTGCTTGTTCTCCAACCAATTAGTTGGTGGTAAAGACAGCGAACAGAAGCGAGGTCTCCTAAGCACCACATTTTTCCGCTGAGTGCTGTAAGCAAGCTAATGACTGCAGAGCGCTAGGAAAGAAAACATCACAAACCATTGGCATTTTTGAAGCTGTGAAAATAATCTGGAATGCTCTTTTTGTCTTTTTTAATTCATTTGAAAAACAGGGGTAGAAATCTCCGGATTTTGGGCCACTGAGATTTGGGAATGGCATCTTGGAAAGCTTTCCACAAGTCCTAGAAGGCAGAGATCCACAAGGCTGCTTAATTCATCCCATCCTGCTGTTCAGGGGACACGTTAATATTCCTCACGTACTGGAGGCAGGAGATGATCAAGTTCCCTGTGGACACACATGAGGTCCCCCGGCTCCCCAGGCGCTGTCTCTAGGGGGAGGTAACTGAAAAGGCACTTTATGCTGCAGTAATCACCTGGAGGAACACCAGGCATGCGCTGCACCGCCTGCCAGCCACGAGAGAATTTGGTTTGGGGTCATTATCTGCTGCACGGAATGGGAACGCACTTCATTACCGGGTCCAGATTTGATACCACAAATCCCTGCACCCATCCCGTGGGCTCTGGCTGAAGGGCACACCGAGCACCACTAATCCTGACTGCTTTCTATCACGGGCATCACAGCATCCAAATTATTCATTCTGCTATACCCGCATTCCTCCCAAGCTGCTTCTGTCCCCAAATTGCCTCTTATATTTTCTGTATACAGAGAGTAATAACTAAAATAACCATGTGGATGGATATCATGAGCCTGGAAGGTAATAAGAGGCAATGACTCCAGTGACTGAAATGAAGGAGAAAGACAGTTAATGAAATAGAGATGCCTACCAACATGTTTTAAATCAATTCACAGAGGCAATTTAAACAGGCAATCCTGTCACCGTGTTTAAAATATGTCAATTCCGCCACTTTTTTCCCCCCATTTCCCTTTTGGTTCAGTTTCTTTCATTTTTTTCCCCCTCTTGGTTAAAAAAAAAAAAAGAAAAAAGAAAAAAATCTCACCTCCGTGGGCTCACAGCTTGAGCTGCAGAAAGACAAAACCTACGGGGACACGAGAGAAGTAACTCCAATGACAGAGTGCCCTGCTTAGAAAACTCCTAATAAATCACCAAAAACAATTGCTGCTCCTATGCCACGTTTGACAAATTGAAAATAAATTGCATCAATTGCACGGGAGCCAGGAGAGCCCAGTTCAATATTTTCTCCCTAATACATCCACAGGTGGTAGAGATGGGAGACTTTTTTATTTATTTTCAACTCCAATCAATAGCTTATTCTTTCCCAAATATTCAGTTCTCCACGTTCTCACTGTGTGTGCATGCATAACAAGGTGCCGTACTTCAGCTACAAGCTGTTCGAGTCCAACAAGTGGAAAGCTGAAGGTTTTGCTTTAAGAAATTCCTCCTTGAGCATCGCTGGGGCCGAAAAGGTGTTTTCATGGCCCCACCAAAAGCAACAGAGCATCTCCTGAACCGCTCGGGCTCGGAGTGATGCTTCATTTTACAAAGACACGGGAAATTTATTTCCCCCCATTAGCTTCAGGCTTGGAGACTATCAAAGATTCTGGCTGTGATTTTAAACAGGGAAAAACCTCAACCGGCCGGCAGCCCCACCATCCCCTCCCACCCCTCCTGCAGAACAAACAGCGCCTGTCAGCCCAGGAGGACATCTGGCCGCGGAAATCCCAGCCCCAACAGTTACTGCTTGGCACGGTTACAGGCAACGGGAAGCAGAATCTTATGTGAAGTGGCAAGCAATCTTAATAACAGGTTGTGTGGGAACGCAGCCGTACACAGAGAGATTTGCATAATGTGCAAGTCCTTGAGATATCTGCTACTTCAGGTTTCATACCCCAGATTTCATATACGCAATGGCAAACATTTAATTTCCTGCTAGGACCTGCTAGAAACAATGTTTGATGGTGCTACATGTCTTCACAGTGCTAAGTCAGTGCATCTTGCCCAGCTATCAGACACAAAGCCCAAAAATGCCACCGGGGCTCCAGCCCTGAGCCATCACCCACAGTCCTGTAAGGTCAGTGTGCTGGGGATGGGCTCAATCGTCTTCGTCATCTTTTCCAATCTTAATGATTCTGTGATTCCATGACAGTGCATCATCCCTATGGCACACAGCTGTCTGAAATATAGGGGGAAGACAACCCCAGTCCATCAAGGCCTTCCTGTAGGTATTAATCTGTGCAACTGCCATCTGGAGGTGGGTGGTCATCCTAAGGAAAGCACAGAGTGGCTGCATCACCATTCGAGGTGCAGAGATTAGTCAGGATGAGTTCAATATCAATGGTGTGGAGTGGGGATGAGTGCCCACCCCATTGTGCCCTGTAAAACCAGTGCTCTGACCCCAATCCCACCCTTCCCCAGTGGCAGCGAGCAGCAACCTGCCCAGAGCCCTCAGCAAACCACAGGACAGCAAGAAGCTGCCAGCCAAGAGCTTCATCACTGCTCCCAGAGAAGTGGGCTCCACCACAGCCCACCAACCAGCCAGACCTCATCCACGGAGGCGAGAGCAATTCTGAGCCACTGAATCCCGGCAGCAAGCCCATGCAATTGTGTTTGTCTCTCTACTCAGGGTAAGAAATTAGTTATCTGCCTAAAACAAGCAGGCAGATTCAAATGCTGTATTTGTGTAATTTGCATGCTTCAATAATGTTTTATGTATTATGCTGCTTATAAGCTAAAATGTACATGCACGCTCCTGCAAATTTAGGTAAATTATGAATAAATTAAATCTTATCTAAATAAACAAGTGTCTTTTTGAACAGAAATGCAAGCTGTCATGAATATTTAAGTGGACAAGGATAAATCCTCTTCATACAGTGTTACTTCAAAGAGGATTTTAAAGCTTCCTGATTTTTAGTTAGGGGAAAGTAAAGAAAAGAAAAGAGGAGGGGAAGGGAACCTCAGGCCCAGCTGTTCTCCGGGGAAACCGCTATTGAGAGATCTGCCCCTGTGGAGACAGGCAGCAAAAGCTCTTTTCTGGAGGGCTGCGAGGGCTTTGCTGCTGTTGTTTCGTGTTTGTGTTATTTCCTACCAAAGGAAGAGTCAAAGTGTCTGCAGAACAGAACGTCACATAGAGCCCAGTGGGAAACGGGCACTGGGGAAAAGGAAAGAGGGGAACTGAGGGCAGAAGCAGCAAGGGTTGGGGATGCACACCTGCACCCAGCTGTGGGCCAGATGGGGACAAGCAGCTCTGAGCGACCACGGGACCGTGTGCGCGCTCCTCCCCACGGCACTGAGGGATCCACGTGGAACCAAGGCAGCGAGGAAGAGCCGGGAGATCAGCCCACACCACACTGCCCATCCCTGCTAATTGCTCGGTTGCCAGCACTTAGCCCCGGCCTCACCCACGACACCAGGGGGCAATGCGAGGCTTAATTAACCACAGTCTGCAAAGAGCTCGAGATCCTCTGACAAAAGCTGTTACAGAAGGGCAGTATTATCAGCTGGAAATAAACCCCGGATAATCCTTTCATCCAGCACTAGATGTCTTGCAATCAAATCCTTTTCGGCGCCGCGGTGGTGCTGATTAAACCCCATCTGGTGCTGCACCGGGAGCTGTGTGGGAGCTGCGGGTCCAGCAGGCAGCTTTCCTCCAGCAACACGGACCAGCACACATCCACATTCCCTTGCTGCCTTTGACCTGAAGGCCACACTCCTTCCCACAGCTCACCATTCACTACTCAGGGTTCAAAAGATGGATGTGGACACACCAAGGACAAAAACCAACTTGCAGCACATGCGAGAGAAACACCAGTGCAGCACTGAGATGCTTGCACAGAGAAGGAGGTATGATACCCAGCCCTGCGACAAGAGGCTGCTCCTTCGTGCATTCTCCAGAGGTGACAAAAGGAAAACACTACTCCAGGTTTCCAGTTGGTGCTTTGGAAAAACGCAGCCAATTCTACTCAGGAAGTTGAAAAAAGGGAATAAGGGATGCAGGTAGGTGGCTTCTGCTTTGGGAAATGGAGGTTTACTTGCATGCATGTTGACTTTAAAGCACGAAGGGCTGAAGGGCAGCCGTCCCTCTCCCTAGCAGCAAATACCACCTTTCCAGTAGCAGACACCCTGCAAACATGAGCCTCCGGCATTTACCAGCCTGGGATATTCCTGCCCATCACTGCAGCAGTTTAAGAAACAACCGTCAATGGAGACAAGCTAAAACCACCCCTAATGAGCCATTTCAAAGCACACAGGGGTTGCATTTATTAAGCAAACACGTGTGGCAGGGTTATCATTTAGAAGTGTAGAATAAGCAAGCTGGCTTAATAATTAATGTGTGTGTTATTAAGAGATAATAGCAGCAGCAATAGGACGTGCAAAGCAGCTGATGCCATTTCAGGCTGAGTAACAGCAAGAGAGATACTTAATGAACTGCAAAGGATGATGCTCTGAGCACACCCCAGCACCACAGCTGGGGGGAAATCATCAGAGTGGCCACAGCCACAAAGCCCAAGGACTTCAAACCCTGCACCACCCTTTTGTCTCACTCTGCTTCCTCGCACCACCCACGGTCAGCCCTGGGATCACTCACTCCCCTCGTAGCAACAGGCAGGGATTTGTTGTGGGACAGGGCAGACATTCATCAAAACACTGCTTGGAAAAGACCTCTGAGATTCCCAACCCCACCCCACCATACCCAAAGACTGCACCCCTCCATGCGCATCCCCACAGGTCTGAAACATCCCCAGGGATGGGGATCCCACCACTCCATGGGTGAAGTCATGGCTGACACAAGCAGGTTAGGAAGCCCTCATCCAAGCACTACATCCTGAAGGGGCAGCAAAAAGCACAATCCTGGATGAACTGCTTCCCTCTCTGCCCATAGAGCTGTTCTCATCCAATTTTCCAACAAACTGAGTGTAACACCGTAACCTGATGGGAAGCACAGCAATGACAACAGAGTAGCAAAGCCCCAGGCTGCTCAAACGCAACAGCCGTAGGCACAAAAATATAGGAAAAAGCCTGCTTACCTTCAGAAGGTCTCAGGTACACAGGGAACCCCAACAAACCCCCCTCACCTCCACTGCCAGCCCTTAAATGAGGGCTGGGAAGGGGTGGATCCTGGCTGCAGCC
This sequence comes from Perdix hodgsoniae, assembly GCA_035772895.1. NCBI lineage: Eukaryota > Metazoa > Chordata > Aves > Galliformes > Phasianidae > Perdix > Perdix hodgsoniae. The sequence continues at coordinate 5,575,679 of JAPSGF010000047.1, read as the reverse complement.
CTTCCATCACTCAGTGCACTGCATGCACCTGAGCTGCCCTGGGCTGGCCCTGCCTTCCCACCAGGTCACCATCACTGCTTCAGGCTGTGATTCAGCACAGCCATTACACCAGGAGGAAAAGAGGAGGGAAAGAAAAGATCTTTCTGGTGCATCGGCTTGTCAGATCTTTAAATCAAAGCAATTTCTGGAGTCGTACAAAAGCAAAAAGGGTTATGAAATCGGTACAGTTGGATTGCTGTTGTCCCTTGCAATGCACTCTGCATTTTCACAAGTTACACAGACCAGTTCTGTTTCAAGGCTCTACTGACACAACCCAGCTCAGCCTCCCGGGGAAGTCATTGGAGTTTCGTCCTTCCTGCAAGATCTACAACACTCATTTACAGAAGGCACTCGCTGCCCTCCCACCTGCACTATTTCAATTCCATGCTAATGAATTAGTCCCAGTCCTCATTCAGCCCCCGGGGAAACAATTTCATCCTTGTTCCAGCTCACTTCTTTATGAAAGGCGTAATTACAGATTGAGCTGGGGATTTTAGCCTGGAATACTGCTCTGCAGTACCCATTTGCTGCCACCCCTGCGAGGAGACAACGGCACATGCCCAGCAACAGCGAGCCCTGCAAATCCCTGCCCTTCAAGCAGAAAGATCTGTGCTCAGCCTGACCGCTCAGATCCATCCTCCAAAGGGAAGCAAGTTGGTGTGGTGAGCAGACACACAGCCAGTTCTGAAAGCATGCTCACAGTGCATGCAATGCATCCCATTAGCTCTCAGCATCCTCATGCAGGAGGTAGCAGCCTGCTGGTCCCTTGCTGTCTCGGTGAGGCCAGGATTCCACCAGTCACCTCTCCGTGCTGCTGTGGCCATTTCCATCTCTGAGCCCCAAGGATGAGAAGTTTGATGCAGAAATGCTGATGCAGCTGGAGCAGCACGTGGGACGGGTCTCCCTGGAAAGCCGCTTCGATAGCTCCTGCTTATCCAGTTTTGTTCCCCGTGACATTTAATCAATCAAACTAAGTTAGGAGCAGGCTTTGGGGGAATCTTAAAGATGTGTCCCATTTGCCTTCCTCGTGGCTTCCAACAAAAACACATTTACAGCAGCGGAAGGGAGGGTGAGGGAAGATGAATGAAATTACCTAAGAAAGGGAAATGAGCAAACCCCAAAAAGCAATGCCTTTATTTAAAAATACATACTCGAGAAGTCTAATCACAGAGCACTCAGCTGTGAGGTCTATCCATTACCAAGAGACTGACAACACGTACCAGTAGCCAGTCGGGGAACTTTACTTAATAAATCAAAGCTGACAAGTGCTCCCAAACTGATATAAAAAGGCTCTTTAATGTCTGTGACCTGCATAAGTTTTATTCATTTTACTTTCTAAAATAATAGATGAATAGCAATCGAAAACAATCTATTCTCCTCAAGTGGGAGTCATACATCTTTATTTTCACTGTGGGCAGGGAGGAGGATGCTGGGAGCAGAGAAAAGCCCCTGGGGGGGGATATGAACGTCATGAAGGTGGGGGGCACAGCGCTGGGAGTGGGCATGGAGCTGCGGCCGGGAGCTGTGCTGTCATGCCAGTGCCTTACTGCCCTTCATGTGAAAAGCTTCAGCATTTCATTGGATGGGTGCATCCAATCTGAATCTCCTCTCTTTTAGTCTGAAACCCTTGTCCTACCTCAGCAGACCCCCCCTTCCTTTTCACAGCCCCTTTCGGTACTGACTGGCTGCTCTCTCTGGAGCCCTCCCTTGTCCCAGCTGCACAGCCCCAGCTCTCAGCTTGTCCTCATAAGGAGGGCTTCCATCCCTGGCACCATTTCGTGGCCCTCCTCTGGACGTGCTCCAACAGCTCCACGTCTCTCCTGCACTGAGGGCTCCACATCTGGATGCTGTGCTCCAGGGGAGGCCTCAGAAGCGCAGAGCAGAGGGGCAGGATCACCTCCCTCCACCTGCAAGTTAGCAGCTAACAGCAGAGCCAGCTAACCCAAGCAATGCAGGCACACAGATGACCACCAAGCCTCCAACAGCCAGGTGCTGCAGAGAAAGACACTGCTTAGCTAGAAAAGAATCAGCTGCTACTGCTCCACCGTTGGTAGAAACTCCCTGACAACTCACACTGTCAGCTTCCCTGCGCTGTTATTGTTTAAAAAAAGAACACAACAAATAATTTCCCAACTGCTACCAATTTCGATCAAATTCCGTATACATTGCAGGATGGCAAAGAGGAGATTTGAATTGCTGCGTTCTTGCCTCTCCCCTCACCCCGCCTCTCAGCTTTCAGAAGAAAAAAGGTTTGATCTTTTCAAATGCAAATTAAGCAATTTGCAAAATATGTATTTTGGCATATCGGCAACTTGGCTTTCAAAACAAACCGAGGTTTTATTGATTCCGTGAACCACCGCCCGCGTTATCTGCGGACCATAATTTTCAGCTTTAATGAGAAGAGATGCTTTTCATTTAGAGTAATAACTGCTGTGCTCCCATGTTTGGGCCCCTGCCCTCCTCACACACCGCTCAGCTCAGAGCAGGGGTGGGGACAGAGGGTGCCCTCCCTGTTTGCCCGGTCCTTAATTCACATTGTGGCTGCAGAGGGCTCAGGAGGATTTGCTGGAATAAATCACCACCCGTCCTGCAAGTTTGATCAACTTCCAGCCCAACCAGCTTGCTGGTGATGAAAGGGACCATAAAACAGCAGCGAGTGCTGCTCTGCATGTTATTATTTCCATGCTCTGCCTCGCTCTGGGAGCAGCAGCACTGTACCACTGACTGCTGCATCCTTTGGCAGCTCTGCACCTACGAGCTCTAATTAGTGCCCTCTCTCTGCATGGGGATGGGGAGAGCAGTGGGTGGCACAGGAGCTGTGCAATGTGCCCCATGTTCTCCTTCAGGCCTATTTCTCTCTTCCAAATCATGTAGGATCGATATCCCTGCCCCTATGCTCCCAAACCAGGGAAATGCCCAGCACAGGGAAGCCACACCTGGCAGCACAAGATAAAACCAGGAACCTCCATCCCAAACACACAAAATGGGCATTTTGCAACATTTCTGCCAGCAGCTTCCATCATGCTGGAAGACAACCCTTATCCCCACACTGCGCCTTGCCAAGGGACACTCATCCCTTTGCCAGCAACTGCTGCACAGTTGCAACCTTCCTGCCATGCAGGGCTGACTGACAGGATGTGTCACCAGGGACCATTTCCTCTACCTATGAAGCGCAAAGAGCGATTTTGCTCTTACATCCCAGGAACAACAAGGATAAGCTTCTTAACAACGGCGGGATGCCCAGTGCTGCATGAAGACAACGTCCCAGCAGACAAAAGGATCGGACTGAATGCAGGAGACCAGGGAATGCATTGTGCTTAAAGCATGATGCACAGCTCGGGGAGGAGCGCCAGGCCGAGCTCAGCCATTTGGGATGCTACACCCTTCTTATGATCAAGAAGTGAATGCAGGTGGGAGCAGCAATGAAAACAACAGCATACCCTGAAAGCTGGGAGTTACGCACGGTGCCAACAGCATTTCGGCACTGAGCTGCCTCCCCGCTGATCTGCAGCCCAGGAAATTCGGCGGTGTGATGACAGCTGAGAGCAAGAGCTGCATTAAATACGAGACCAGCAGATATTTTCTCTTCTAAACTATCACAGTTACTGAGCTATTATTCTAGGTTTGCTCCGGCGCAGAGGCAGAGAGGTGCTGGCTTTCCCTCTATGGAGCTCCTGAACGGAGCAGCTCTGCAAGGAAGGGACACGGGGAGCCCCCCCAGCAGCCTGGCTGCAGCTGGGACATCAAGCATCAATAGCCGGCAGTGGCAGAGAGAGAAAGGCCCCAAACCCAACGATGCCTGGAGGAGACCTGTGCAGTGAGCACCAAGCAAAGCCAGGAACTTGGCTGCCCCTGGGAGCCACAGCACAGCCCAGCTCTGCAGCACAGCACCAGGCAGGGTGAAGGCAAACACAGGAGCTGAGGAGCTGGAGATGTGAAAAATATTTGTGGATGTAAACAATGCCAAACGGCTAATGGAGGTCGCTTTGTTTCTTAAATCCGAACATTTCAGCGTCAGCACTTCTGAAATAAAGCAATTTGATGCTTTAGAAATAAATTTCTTTTGAAAGAGCGTTTTAAATTCAAATCATTCTGAAAGCAGAACGCTAACACAAACACGAGGGTTAAAAAGTCCCCAAACCCAAAGCTGAGCGTTTTGCATGGCCTTACAACGATCTGCTTTTAAATCTGTTTTGTGAGAAAAGAGCACTCGACCACCACTGCCACAGTGTGACCCGACCTGTGTTCAGAGCTCTCTCCTGCATGGTTCCATCAGCCATGGCACCCATCCACTCTACTTTGAGACACAGCACAACCCCTGCAGCAGGAGGTTGACCCTTTGCCCAGGCACAGAAGAGTCTATTTTCCTCCTGGCCCCATTAACATGGGCACAGCCCCCCTTTACCCCCACTTCTTCAGTAGTAACATGAATATCAATAAAGCATTAATGAGCAATTTTCCCAGCTTCACCGGCTCTTACTGGAAATAAAACCTGACATCCCTTATGTCATTGACTACCTCTCATTTACCGGCTCGCCTGCGCTGACAGATAACCAATAGCCTCCTGCATTCATTCGCCTCCCAAAATAGCAGGTTTTCACCACGGGCCTTAAGCCGTGTCTGGGCTTCTGCTCACCCTTGGGCCAATCTCAGATGAGCTGAATTCTTGCCAAGGAATACTCAAGCACATTGTTTTTCTAAGGCAGCAGCTACCGGCTGCAGGTCCCTGCTGGAAAGACAAAAAAAGGAGGGTGGGAGACAAAGGCCAGACGCAGAACGCAGTTGTGTTCCTGCAAACCAAGGGTGCCAGCATCTAGAATGAGCAGTTTGCAACATGGCCTGTCTAGATTTTGGGTTGCAATTCACTGTGTCTTCCTAAGCTGAACTCAACTGCTGAGAACTGGGTGAGAAATAGCAGCTCCTGCTTTGTAAGCTGGCAAGGACCAGCATCCCAAACGGACACTGCCCTACCCAGAAACCTCCTTCACCATCCACACCGCCTGCTCTGATCCCCAGAACCAGCCTGCTGCTGCTTCGCTGGAGACTTCAAGCAAGACAGATGGGTGACATGATGCCTCCGGGTCCCCTTGAGCCAGATTTCTTGTTCTGCATTTCTCCAGGTCCAGGAGGAACTCTGCCTCCACTAAAAACAGCTGATGTGTGTCTAAGCTTCACTAAAGCCCTCCAGGGATGGAGGGCTCACATCCTCCCCACATAATCTGTCCCAGGGCTCCTCTCTCCTCACTCAGAAAAGGATTTTCCAGATGCTCAAGCTAAATATCCCCAGCTGCAGTTTGAATATGTGCCTACTGCTCTTCTCCACCATGTTGCTCAAAATTCCCCTCTGCTTGGCCACTGCTCCCCCCACTCTCTGCACTGGGCTGCGTGCAGAGCAGCCCACAAAGGAGCAGAGAAGCCACGAAAGGGAGAAAAAAGTAAAAAAGGGGCTCGTTTTTACAACGCTATACAGAAGTTTCATCAGTGGGGAATGGGGCAGTGTGCTGGGGTGAGAGCTCTGGTTGGGTCTGCAAGGCTGTGCTGGGTGCAGAGCAGCTGCAGAAGACCCGTGAATAAGCGGAGTGGGCAGGGAATGCAATACCAAAAACAGGATCAAAACATGGGAGGGGGGAATGCTTTGTCCCTTCGGAGCCAAAGGTTTCTGGTGGCAGATTTTCCTGCTCTGTCACTGCCAGAATGCAGAACCGTTCCCTGCATCGAGAAGGGATTTTTCCCTTCCCTTCCCATACATCATTTACAACACACTGCAGCGATTTGCCAACGTCAGTTTAACTCCGTAACAGGAAGCAAAAGAAACAGCCCACGATGCATTGATTCTCCATTTCTGCAGGAGGAGAGCGGGCATCTCTGAGCACGAGATGCAGGAGTAGCACAGCACAGAGTCCCACCTCTGCCCACCCTGCACGCAGTGCCTCCTTGTGCCCCTTGGGGCACAGAGCAGGAATGCAAGCTAAACCCACACCTACATCCCAGCTCTGCTCCTGGGGGTTAATTGAGGCAAATCAGGCTCGAGGCTTGCTGTTTGCCCAGACACTGCTTGTTACCCTCATCTTCATTGCCACTGAAAAAGAGAAAATGTGGCATGAGCCCCATGGGATGCACTCCACCACTCTTGAAGCCAATGAGACCCAACACAGAGCCCGCAGAGCTCCTCCCCGTGAGGAGAAATCTGTGGAAGTCAAAATCTCTCCAGGAAAGCAGTCAGTTTTGACACGGTTTTCATTTAGAGAACCTCTTTCCTTTTGCGAGGGAAAAGTGCTTTAAAATGTCAAAACACTGATTTATTTATTTATTTGGAGCAAAATGACATTTCACTTTGAAATGTCAGTTAATTTCCAGCTTTGAAAGTTTTTACAAGATGCAGCAGTCGAAGTGATTTCCTGACAGTATGGAGACGTTCTCAATGAGCCCGGCTGGAACACGGAGGGAAGTGCAGGGTTGGAAGGGAAACAAAAAAACCCACTGCTATTCCAAGCCTTTAAAATAACAATAGAGGAGAAAAAAAAAATAATAATCATTTGGATTCTCAGAAGGCAGAAAGAAAATTGCCTGCTTGGCTGTGCTTTAAGCCACATCGGTATTTACAAGTTTTACTTGCAGCAATTAAACTTTCTGAATGGATTTGGGTGATTGCTAGCTGAGAATAGAAAGCCTGCTGCTGCTTCTGTGCTTCTTGGTGCTTTCTTAATCCGAGGAGAGGTGGGAGCTCATGGAGAAGCACTGCGGGCTCATTGTGGAGCTGCTGGTGAGGGGACAGAGTGCAGGGAGATGCACCCCACACCCCCCCATGGGGCTGCTGCTATCGGAGCCAACCAGCTGGAGAGTGGGGTGTCCCCCGAGCCTCCTCAAAGGAACTGAAGGGGAAGGACATGTAACAGCTCCAGACGCCCAGCTTGGCTCAGCTGGGGCTGTGCTTTGCAGTGTTTGTGCAAAACTGGAAGCAACCCCTTCTCCATGCCCCCCTCCTGACACCAACCCTTGGGACCCCCAACCAAATAGCCCCACTTCCAACTCCAGGCAGTGGGACTCATTTCTGTGAGCGAAATCCCTCTTGCAAGCAAGGTCTGTGATTCAGCAAAGCTCTTAACTTGCGTGTTCTTAACTCCCATTGATTTCAAGCACTGGATGGCTTTGCTTAAGTACTTTCTGAAGATGTTTGGCCAGAACAGGTCCTTTCAAAGCACTGCCATTGACCCTACAAGGACTGCATGGTGGGCACGTGTTGGAATGGAACAACATCATCAGCTCTGACCCTTAAAGCCAAGCAAAGTGCGCAGAGCTCACTGCCTCCATCCTCCCACTGCTCCCTGCTACTCCCAGCAGCCCCCAGAGCCACGTAAACGCTGCACATAATAATCACCATAGAAATTTAAAGCCAGCAAGCTTTGTCAATGAGTAAGTGTTCCAAAACAGAAAATTAATAAATCCCCCCGAATCCATAATAGATACATCTTTGTTCAGCCAGAGAGCTTTGATATAAATTGTAGCTTTTTAGGACTGCACTGTCAGAAGTGTAATGTATCACCCAAGAGTGGATCCGAGTTCAAAAGTACATATAATAATATAATTAAGATAGCTTGACAAGAATGTATTTTAAAAGTATAAAATACCTGCAGGTATAATGGCTTCATAAAGTCTGTCAGATTTACTTCTGCTGTGAAGAAATTTAAAATGTTTTACTCTAATGCAATGCAAATTAAGCCGAGGATATTCATATAGCACGGTCTTTAAAAAAAAAAAGAAAGAAAGAAGGTGGAGAGAGAAAAGAATCAGAAGGCAAGAGCAGACCAAACAAGGGGCTCGGCACTCTGAGCAGTGCGGCTGCTCAGGCTGTCAGCTGAGCCCAAACAGGCCAGAACCTACAGCACCTCCAGCATCCTGCAATCCCTACAGCATCCCTTTCCCCCTGACTGCAGGCAGGCAAAGCAGGAGCGCGATCCTCCTTGCAGGTTTCTCTTCTCCTCCTGGCTTCCTCACCCAGCATTACAGCATGGAAGTGTTTTATATTATCATTTGCAGGTAGAAAGTGATGTTCTTTATGTATTTTTTTTTTCCCTTACTGTGCTCTAAACTTCAAGTCATAGAGAAAGTGCAAGTGAGAAAGAGCAAGAAGAGGATGGAAATGGAACCCAACCCGAGAAGAGTTTGGATACCTTCTCTGTGCATCTCCTTCCCAGCAGTGAGCTCAGGATCAGATGCACACCCAACCCCTCCTTCCCACAGAGCCCCACCACCCGACGACTTCAAGCGGAGTAAATATTTTCCTGATTTCCAGGAAGAAAAGCCATTAAGAAATCAATACCAGCATACTAATAAAAAACTTTGCACTTCTCAATTTACGTGCCCCCAACGGTTGGGTTTGGGATTTAACTGACAGCTCTGCTGAGATGCACGAATACCTCACACATCATGGGCTGGGAACAACTTCTTCCCTCCCTCACTTTGCATCAGAGTGACTTTTTAGCATTTCATTCAGCACAGACAACACAAACTAAAGCAGGAAGATAACGTGCAAAGGTCCACCGCAGCACAGGAGACTTGGCATCTCTCAGCCTCAAAAAGCTTTGCTGCCTCAGTTTCCCCATCTACACAACAGAGATGTCCACCCCTTCTCCCAGACCTCAATGAGATCCACTCAACAACTTTGCAGGAGGCTGTCTGCCATGCAGCAGAACTCTCTGCTGCTTCATTCATTCTTCCTCCTATCTCAAAGAAAAGAAACACCTTTTAAGCTTTAATACAGCACTTGAGGGTGTTTTTTTGGCTTCCAAAACAGATTTAGACACAGTTGCTGGCTCCGGGAGGTGTGTTTCAAGAGCTCAAGGCATGAGACACGAACTGAAGTGCACGCAGCAGCAGCACCTCCAGCACTGTGCTTTGTTCCCAGCACAGCCCCAGCCACGGAGCAGCAGGCAGCAGGGATGGCCCGGCCCTGCAGCAGGTGGTGCAGTGCTTCGCTGCAATTGCTGCTGTTAAGTCGCAAAAAAACAAAGATGTCAAGAGTCTGTGGGGAGAGCTGGGAGGACGCAAATCAAGATACATTTCCCAGAGTCTATGCCAGGTGGGAAAGGGAAGTGTGAGCTGATTAAATCTGTGCTCGCGTCAGATGGGGAGAGGACTCCTTCCATCTGTTAGCTCACCAGCGAATCCCTCGGCTGCTCCCACTGCGCTACCGCGCTTTGGCAGCCACAGGTTAGCAGCGGCCGTGCCTGGGGAGGTGCACACTGGTGCATCCATTCCTCCTCCACCCCAACAGCTCTTACCCTGTGAATGTCAGCACTGGAGGGGAGGAGCACATATTGACCCCAGCCCTGGGTCTGACCCCTCTCCTCCAGTGGACCATGGGATGCATCCCACCTGCTGCACCTGTAGGCACATGGGGAAATCGTTGAGCCCTTCCTCTGATACAGTGGGATTTTCCATTCCCATCCGCAGAGCAGGAGGCATGGATGCTCCCCACCCCACAGCTCAACACAGGGCTGAGTGCCACTAACACCCTCACAAGGCACTGCTGCTGCAGGAGCAGAGCACTGCACTTCACTCCATCGTGCCGATGCTCCAATCCATGCACCACGCTCTGCTCCCCCATCCACTTCTGTCTCACCTTTAGAACTCACCAAGGTGGCTTTTCTGTTTTATTCCTTTTATCCCATAATTATGACGCTCCAGAAATCAACACTTCACCAACAGACTAAAAATGCTCTGAGCACGTGAGGATCTTTTCTGTTGACATTGCTTTCTGTGAGCGTTAACGCTAAGGAAAAATATAAAGCTTCCCTCTCTTCCAGCTTTTATTGGCAATCCATTCTCATTAAGCCAAACACATTTGTCTTCATAACGTGTACTTTACAATTACAATATCAAAGGGTTCGTATCTACATAATAAAAATGATCTATAGAATAATACAAGGGGAAAACATCATAACATAATGTTGTTATTAATGAATCCAATGGGACGTAGGAAAGTGATATTCCCATGGGGCAGCTCCATACCCTTCGCTGTAATAAATTGTGATGGGCCTCGAGATCAGCACTGAGGGGTAGGGAACAGGAGATGGGAAGGGAATTAAATCAACAGTTCCTCCAGTGACAGATGGAAAGCAGCACACGCAGGAGCAGTCCCTCTCCAAAGGGTTGGCTGAAGCAATGCTACACACACAGCACCTGAGATACAGCAAGAGGAGCACTGGCGCAGCACCAAACCTTCCCTGCAAGTCCTTTGCACCAAGCAGGGGCAGAGGTGCTGCCATGCACCCTAGGGAGCCTGCACCATCCCAGCCACCAGGCTCCTCAGCACCCAACTGCCTTCACTCCTTTGCGTCTTCCAGGCAGGATTCAGCATCGGGTTGGCTAGGCTATATCTGTATGAGATTACAGGGAACAAGGATAAATAGAAGGGGAGGTTTCCCCAGCCAACAAGGATGTTTTGGTGTACAAAAGTAGGGGAGGAGGAGACAGCCTTAAGCAAAGAGCCAGGAAAGCAGCGCTCATCTGCAGTAAATAGGGAGAGTCTGCAGAGACTGAGTGCTGGAAACGGGGTGATGCTCTGGAGGTGCACAGTAAGCTAGAATAATAAATAACATCAACAGTAATAATAATAGCAGAGAAATGAGGAAAAAAAAAACCTACTGAGTGGGAAGAAGGTGGAACTCCTCTGACCAACACTTGAGATTTGCTCTGCTCAAATCCTGCACAGTCAAAATTACAGCACTGAGTGAAGCCTCTGCACCAATGTTTGTCATTCAGCCTCCGTGGTCCCATTTGTTTCTTACCAAACCAAGCAGGCAGATTTTGTATAAAAGGGCATGTTATTGACTATCATTGGCAGCTCTCTGCAAACTCTACGAGCTTAACCAGAATTCATGGTTGTCAACATCAAAATACAGCTGCAGAGATGTTTTCTATTCTGTAATAGTTTTCTGACGATATCAAAAACACCCATGCACACGAACGCAAAAGGACTCTTCCTATCAACATTTCAGAAATAGAACCCAACGGGAAGGAAAACAATCCGGGAGATCAGACAACGACAGCAGTGCTTCTCAATGCTTCTGACATTCTGCACATCTTCTGTCTTCCTTCCCCCCCCCCCCCCCTCCTTCCCTCTCTCAAAAAGACCAACGCAGACAGCACTGAAAACAGCCACTGCCAACCCCTGATTCCGGCCATTAGCGATGTGTCACCGCGGCACTGCGGCGCTTCCCCAAAGTCTCTCTGTGCGATGGGACACAGCTGATCCCTGCCTGGGAGCTCAGGAAGGGACAGACCGCAGCCCCAGCACAGCCCACCCAGCACACAGTGCTGCACCGCTGCTCCTTCCATTGGAAAAAGGAAATTGATATAAATATCCCTCCCTCGCAAATTCCGTTTATAATCGAGGTGAATAACTATTGCGTTAGGAGGGCAGAACTGCTGACTCCTTTATTTCTGAAAAATGTATTAGAGAGCCTTCCCTTTATAGGAAAAAAATGAGGAAAACAAAATCGATAGAGTATGAAACAGCATGAAAAATGCATTTTAAACCACTTTTTTTTTTTTTTTTTTTGGTCTAATGTCGCTTTCCTGTAAAGCTTCTGCAGAAACACATATTTAAATGTAAATGCCCTGAAAGTAAATAGGTGAGGGCTGAGAAGATGAATAGGAATCATGAGCCACTTGTAACAGCTCTTTGGGGGAAGCCATGCAGCACAGTGTGGTCGGGCAGCACAGAGCGGTCCCTTGCCCCACCTACTTGTGGGGATCCCTTCCTGCCCAAAAGCCTTTGGCACATCACAGCTGGGGCTGATGCTGCCCACGTTTCTCAGCTCCTTGTGCCTGTGCAGCTCGTGGCATTCAGTGCTGCCCTGCACTGCTCCAGAGCAACGCAGTCCTTCAGCGTCCTGCAGGATCGCTCCTCCAGTCCTTCTGCTCACCGCTGGCAGCCAGCCGGTGGAATTAACCTACCCAGGCAGCAGCAGAGGTATAATACCAGATCTAATTTCATAGATACTGTATATAGGCCACAAGCCTATAATCATAATAATACAGATGTTGGATACAGATGTTCCAGGCGCTAGCCGGGGTGCATCCTGTTAGTGTATTTATTCAGTCTAGTGCTAAAGCTGAGCTAATACCAATCTCCTTAGAGGATTAATAGACACTAACATCGCATTATCGAGCCATTAAACACACTTGGGAACGCGTGCCATTCTGTCCGGCTGTAATGCCTCTTAGAGGAGTCATCCCCCACAAGGGCAGCCAGCAGCTGGGCTGCAGCCTGGAGCTGTGGTCCTGAGCAGGCGATGGGCAGCAGAGCCACGGGCTGCTCCAGGACAGGATGCTGTGCTTTGGAAGCAGAAGCCGTGGTGATGAAAGGCAGAAGTCAGAAATGGGAAGAAATGGGTGTCAAGGTCATTCCTCATTTATTTTCCGTGCTGCTGCAATAAGAGAATGGGCACCTCGGAGGCTTTGCTCATAAAGCTCCCCTTGTGAACAACCTGAAGCCTTGCCCTCCTCTCCAGACGAGGCATTAGACACACTGTAGGAGACATCGGGGTTAGGCACAGTACCCCATCACAGCCAGGGACACAGCATAAAGCTTGTACTGCCAGGGTCCAGAATAAAAGGCAAAATCCCATCCATCAGCAGTGGGAACACTCGCATTATCTAGGCTACCCAGCGAGGAGGAGAGCTGATGGGGCCGGCACATCTTAAATAACCTGAGAACGCACCATGGCAAGCAATTGTCTGATTGACCACATTCAGCTGCTCCATCGTCACACACCGCTCTCTCCTACCTTTCACTCAGGTCTTTCAGTCTCTACCTTACACAATTTATTGATTCAACATCAATGAGATTTTCTCTTCCTTACTCTGAAGGGAAGGGGGGGAAAAAAAAAACCCTTGGAATTATTTGTATTCTTCTATATAATACCTCTTTCAGAGACACATCAGGAAAGTCCTTTACAAGTGAAGAAATAGCCAATATTTTAGAAGCTGTAGCGAGGCGCTTCAGCCAGGCTCACTTTATTGTAAAATTAGATGTCATTGTGAGAAGCACTGATATAAATATAAGTGCAAAAGGACCCTTCTGCTAATGCAGGAGCTGATGTAACAATGTGCTATTTCTCCCAGTCGTCAAAAACCCACCTTGATAGCTCAGCCCTTATAATACACAACATATTTACATCAAGCATAAAATAACTATTAGGCAAAAGAAGTACGGTGCTCCAATATCCAAGAATATTTACGGGAACGTAAATTATATCACCGAGTTTATTTTAGCCCAAGAAAGCCCCGTGGGGAAAGGATATTGTGCATCTTAAAAGGTAAATGTAAACTCTTCAATAGAAAGCAGTCTTTGCTGGAAGGAGCACATTGTACCTGGGTAAATCTTGGAGCAATTACACAGCAAAGTTTTCTTTGATGAGGCAGAGATGTGATGACATGTAATTACTTTTTCAATGCTGCACTGTGTGTTTATCAAAATGTTAATGCAAGCATAATAACAGGCTGTATGTTTGTGCCGAGAATGTCAGAGCCTCCAGATGTCAATCACATCTGAAAATAAAATTGCAAATAAGCAGGAAGGCTTGATGGCACAACTGACAGCCCGGTGCTCAGGCGCCTGACAAGCACGCAGCTTCCCTCTCCCCTGGTGCTTTGTCACTGTAATGCACCTAATAGAACGGATATTTCTTTTATTAACCCAAATGGAATAGGCTGGCACTAAAATGAAATAAACCATGCATATCCATGTACAGAGGGAGTCTGTTAATAAGCACTTCTGTAGGCAAAGTTTGATGGGCTTCTAATTTCCCCTTGGCCCTCTCATTCTGTTCAGGCCACGAGAGATGTCACAATGCTGCAGGAGCAACCCAGACCTGGGAACATGGGAACAGGGCCTACATCCACACCGAGTGGCAGCAGCACGTTGGCTGCTCAGTATGCCAGCACTGACCCCGAGCCCAGCACACCCACAGCTTTCCTCTTTCCTCCATCTTCCTTCCTAGCTCCTGCCCATGGCCTCACCTCCTGCCAAAAAGACCGTGTGCTGCTGAGTCCCTCCATGCAGAAGAAATGGCACCCACTGATGGCTGCTGAATGCTGATGGAGACCGAGCAGGGCACGCTGGCTGGGTGGTGAAACACTGTGAAGCAATGGATCACCTCTGCTGGTGCAGGTTATTACAGTGGGAGCCATGTAGGCTCCTAGTGAAAATGCAGCTCTAGTGGTGCTGGCTATGCAGCAAAAATAGCGTTTTGTAGCTGAGAACTTGCTCTAACAAAGTCTTATTGCACTCTTTGTATCTGCTGTAGAGTCCACGGAAATTAACAGGAGGCATTACTTCTGGAGCGACCCGGGTAGAACAGCCGTAATGCTTTCAGTGGTTACGAGGGGCAGCGCCCAGAGATGTCACAGCCTGTGCTGGAAGGGCGAACTGGGAGAGCTGGGTGCTCCCTCACTGCCCGCCTGTGAGCTGAGGGAGCTCAGGCAGCACTGCTGCGCCCACACTGACATGGGACGACGGGGGCAGGACGGGGCCCGGACTGCTTGGAGCCCGTCGCCCTGGGAAGTGATGATCTGGAGAACGGAGCACCTGGGCCGCAGCATCCCGAAGGCGGTGAGCGACGGAGACGTGAGGCTCCCAGTTGCTTGGCAACGGTGGCTACAGAAAGATTTTCGAAGTAAGGAGTGGGCTGAGGGCAGCGTAGGGAAAGTTTAGCATCACAAGCAGTCGATGATCCCAGGTTTGCTCTCGGTAAGAGGAGCAGGAGAGCGATTTCAGTCTGTGAGCACCACAAACAGCCAACATGGATTCACACGAGGCTGTTTGGGCAGCAGCAACCGGAGACAGTGCTGGGACAAGGCAGCAAAGGGCAGCTCAGTGCCACACTTCATGGGGTCAACAGCAGCGCAGTGCTAAGGGCCAGGTGTCAATGGGACTCCAGAGAAGCAGCTATTTGCAGCCCCGCTCTGCAAAACCACTTTCGCCCCACTCACCCACCTGGCTCAATGCCTGCAGGAGTTTGGGATTTCAAAGCTTTGTGCGACGCAGCACCGATGGTTGAAAGTGTTGTTTGAAGGGCTGCTGCCTTTCGGGAGGGATGGAACAGGGAGCTGCCAGCAGCAAAGGACGCATCCAGCTCTGCAATTCGCCTGAACAAAGCTGCTCAAATCCATCCCAACAGTCAGCAAAGTCCCCCGGCACTCAAACAAATAGGATCCTCAGAAAAAAAAGAAAAAAAAAAAAGAAAAAAAAAAGTAGGAATTGCAAAGCTCAAGTATTTTCCATGGTGAGTGGCTTAATCCCCAAAGGAAAAAGAAGGAAAAGAAAAAAGTGAATAGCCACTTGTTGAGGGGAGGAGATGGTGAGCTGTGCCACGTGTTGATTTGGGGTTGGAAGAAGCACTGAAATGTTGGTTTCATTTTTCTTGCAGCACAGTGACAAAATTGCGTAGCAGAAAATTATTGCCTTCAGAGGGCTGATGGCGATGGCTGATTGAGCTGATGATGTGGAAATGGCACCTCAGATCGGTATCAAAATAAAGCAGAATGGAATATGGGGGGAAAAAATGCTCAGCAGAGAGAAAAAGGTGCTGCTTCCCCTCCTTACTCCATGAATGATTGGTAACAGACCTTCAGGAGACCACAACACTGATATCTGGGATGGTTAAACTTTACCTTCATGGCCTCGGCAGCTGAAAAATGAATCTCGAAGCATTTATTTGCTTCCCTGCAAGAGGCTCCAGCAGTGCATCGTGTGATGCTTGGAGGTCAGCACAGAACCTGCGCCCAAGGGACGCATGGGGGCACCGCCACCACCACCACCACCACCACCACCTCAGCAGCATCTCACCCGATGTTTGCAACGCTGCTTAATTACCTTGCGGGTTGAGCCTGCAACATGACAGCCTCGATACCTGGACTGAAAATAAAGGGCAGAGATTTGTCAAACGAGGCCTCGCAGCTGCTCCTGGGAAGCTGCAGGCTCTAGAAGGGATCTGAGAGCTGCCTGACAAGGCGCGGGATCTTGCATTCCTTATAGCGGGGGCCGTACAACGCGAAATGTGTTCAGATTTTGGCGCTGCTGTCAAAAGCAGGTGTTAGATAATTCAGTGATTAGTATGCATATCTAACTTCATTGCAGCCTCTGTTGATCTCTCAATTACAGTTAGCCGGGTCCTCTGAAGTTTGTGGGAGTTAATTAGAGCATTATGAACAGCCATGCTCTGCAGGAGAGCTCCACCAGCAGCAGCCCCACATCATCCCTAGCTTGAATAAATGGGCAGGGATCAGCTCTGACCCCGCAGCCATGGGGGTACCGCCATTCCGTCTGGGACACGGGGGGAAGAAATCACTAAATAAATAATTAGGACCCTTCAGTAAGACGGACTGGGGATGAACACCGTCCTGGTGCCAGTCAGTACTTGATTCTGTGCACGGGAAGAGCGCAGTGCTGCAGAGCAGAGGAGGGAGAGTTCAGCAGCCACTGAAAAGCTGAGAACACGGCTAACGCATTTTAACTGCTCTGTGTTCTCCTAAACAGCTCAACAAACTGTAACCAACAGTCCGAAAACAGCTCCTGGTAAATAACTGAAGGTGCTGCGTTGGCTCCAACATCTGAAATCTGCTCCTCAGAAACTCGTGACAATCACTAAAGTACAGTGTTTATCCCGTAAGTATTAGAGAAGGTATCTGCACCTGTCCTTAAGTTCATTCCAGGGAAATTTAGGGCTCCTGAGCAGGGCTGAGGGAGAGGAACCCACAAAAAGCCACCTTTTGAAAAATAAAGAAAGCAATTTAGAAGTGGATAATTAGATCTCCTTTCCGTGCTGCGCTGGGAAAATTAAATTACTTTTTTATGAAGGTGTGTATCGGTTCTGAGAGTACTGTGGGGAAAGATTATTCTTCCAATATCCCATTTCCACCCCCCAGCTCTCAGCTCCTCACACACCCATGGAAGCAGCACTCATAGCCCTCAGCTGCAGCAGGCGCTCATCCCCAATAATTGCATTTGCTGCAGAAACTGCCAACAACGCGGGGAATAAAATTAGTTTAAAATGAACCCGAACAGCAGATCTCAAACAAGTATCAGGTGGAAGAACTCATCACTCCCCATTGCAGAGAGGGGCCATGGCTGGGCAGCACACAGCTGGGGTGTGAGCATCCACGGGACTCGGAGCATCGTGCGGAACCCCTGGGCATCCACCCCGTGTTCTGGGCACTCCGACAGCTGCACACCCCACTGACACACACGCAGCCCTCTGCTTCCTCCTGCCTTGCAGCTCATGAGCCCAACGCCGGTCCCCCACCGCGTCCATTACCCGCGTCGGATCGCTGTGCTGCTTTCGCTGACTTTATTTAACGAGGTTTATTGTTTGCGCTGCATAATTTTCAAAGGCATGTCACCCACTTTGAGATCGCCCTCAGATCTCCAGCTTGGGGAAGGGTGGGGGGGGGGGGGGCCTTTGAAGCCGCTTTCATTAATTCAGGAGCCGGCTGCCTCGTTTAGCAGCACACGTGTTGGAGGCACACGGAAGCCACTGTGGAGACATCTAAGAGGTGTCCCATGGCACTGCACATTAGAAGGAGCAATTATAAAACCGCCAGACCTGCCGTCCTTCCCTGCTTTGTAACTGCAATCCAGATATATAAAAAAAAAAAAAAGAAAAAAGTCTGAAATATCAAAATATCACTTTCTGGCTCTGATGATGACTTCCTAGAACTAGAGAGCACACAGAACAAAGGTTTCGTTTTAATTATCTGCATTCAATGTCTCCTAACCTGGTAATTGCAACAAACCAACTCCAACCCCCCCCCTAACAAGACGGCTGGGAAGCAGAAGCGTCACAAAACTGAGAAACAAAGTGATCCGAAGGCAGCAATTTAGGAACCCACTGCCATCTCCAATAGGAAATCTGTCTGCAGCTGTTCTCACTTCACTCTTTTGTTTTGAATGCATTCGTGGCTGATTCTCCCTATGTTAACCCCCGTCCTCTCCTTCACACGTATTCATGGTGAGAACTCCTGGTGCACAGAGACTCTCCGGATCTCTTGCTGCTCCTTTCCTACACCCAGCACAGCCTCCCGCAGAAAGTATTCCTCAGCCAAGCCATGGCGTTTTCTTACCTTATTTATAGAGAATTTGTACTAAGAACTCTACCTCCAAGAACAAAGCTTTAGCTTTGTGAGGAGGACACGCAGGGATCTGAGGATAAAAATCTCCGCATTTGCTTCTACTTTTTATTGGCAGCATGGGAGAACACTTCAATCCCAGATCCAGAGCTGCAGCACCATGCAGCGTGCTGGGATCAACCGCCTGGCAAACACCCCATCAGTCCCATGGGCATTCCCACCTGCTCTCACTGCTGTTCCTGCCCGCCAGACGGACCCAGTGGTCTGATCCAACCTCACCGAGGGCACAAATGGACCCTGCAGTCAGCCAACGTGCAAAAAGCTTCTTTACATTCAGGCACGCAACAGCAGATGCATAGCGAGGTGCCAACAAAGGTAACTAAATTGTTGCTACTCATTATCCCAGTAAATTTATCTTCCTGATTAAGAATGGGGACTAGCGTAAGCACTGGTGGTACCCGGTATCAATTATGCATTTATTTTATATATCTCAGCAATATGTAGCAATCAGTAGAGGTAACACTAATTAGATTACACATTGTAATGCAAGTCCCTCTAAACTTAAGTCGTAACATACCTCGCTTCTAATGACTGCAAGGTCATTTTGGTATTCTGTGTAATAGCTTTGATGCTAATGAAAGCATTTGCTATGCATGGCAACATCACGTTTTCCCTAGGTACGTTTTACCATTTACCAGTGGACACTTGGTTGAAATTACTGCTGAGCACAACGTGGGCTGGAAGAAGCCACCTAAACACTGAGATTAATTGTGGTGCTGCTGAGCTCCCAAGAAAGCAAGACCCCACGACAAACCTGCTCCAAGGGCAGGCGCTACGTACGTTGGAAGGGATTAGCTGCAGATTAGAATGGCACGAGACTCCAGGAGGCAGAAAACTTCAATTTGCTTTGTGCTCCTTAATGGAAAAAGCTGGAAGACAACAGGCTTACAGTCAGCTTAGTGCTGCTCCTGTGTCTCTTCCATCACATATGACATAATCTCCTTACAGGACAGCACAGCATCACGTCGCATCAGGAACTGCTGCTTTGTTCCCCTCGGTTCCCCCATCCACCAATCAAACCAATCAAAAAGGTGGCATTCACAAAAAGGAAATTCATTTAAAGATTTGAAAACAATGTTCATCGGCTTTATAATTAGCTATTTAATTAATTTCCTTTTCTTCCCTAATCATTATGCAGAGAAAGAAATTCTGCCAGCTATAACTAAAAGCCACTGGATTATTCCATGACCGATTCCATCCATAGCAAAAGGCTGCAGCACTGCTGGGAGCTCTGGGCCCCGACCTCTTGATGGAGGAAGTATCACAACGTCCCCATCAAATCAGAGCACACAAATATATCCTCATGACACATCTATGAACTTCAGCTAAAAAACAAAAAGAAGGAAGCAGCCACGCTGTGACTCATTTTACAAGCCCTAAGAATTGATGTCTGCAGTAACCCAAGGAGTTTAAAGTTTGCTGCCACAGTTCACGTCTATGCCGCCTTTGCTGCCTGAGCTGTGAGTGCTGCTCTCTGCCATAAGGGCCAAACCCTCACTGCGGGTGTCAGCCCACGGCTCACAGAGCCCACGCTCTTTGCTTAAGGCAATGGGCTTCAACTTGCTATGAGAAATTTGCAAACGAGAGAAAGGGAAAGAAAAACCCAAAACAGAAAAAAGGAAGACATTCATTGCCTCCCTCCCCATCTCGACTGCAGGCTCCCTGGGGCAGAGATTGGGCTTTCTGCTTTTAGAAGCAATTTAGGCAGAGTTCCCTATCCATCTTGATAGGAGATCAAGGGCAGGTAGACAGCGAAATCCTCCGGGCTGCTTTGTGAATCCCAACCCATGTCTTTCAGCGTGACTTAAGCCATCGCTCCGCGTGCGTTGCGAGCACCAAAATAATCACGCCAGCAGGATTCTGAAATTCAAAGGGAACCTTTTTGCAAACCGCAGACCTAAGGAAGTTCAGAGGCTGCTCTGCCGCCTGACTCTGGGGTTTGACGCATTGGGGAGAGGGTGCTGCAGTGGATTTGTTGGCTGAGCGAACAGTCTATTCTCATGCTCAGATAATGCAGAAATAAAGTGCATTTGTAACAGACAACAAAAGGATTATCCCCCATTCATTTCAAAGCACCCTTCATTCCACTCAGGGATTACATTTTCCTTTACTTATCTTGCAAATGGTTTTTCATAAGAGCGCGTGGCTTATGGCAAATACCAAAATGTGGTCGGGACAATGAAAGCGTGTACTGCAGGAGAGATATCCCATTCAGCAGCACACACTTACTGCTGTAATCTACTGCCTCAGAAGGGCCACTCTGCCGAAGAACAGAGGCACTGAATGGATCAGCTTCGAAGCCCGTGGCACACTTCAGATTTGGGGAAAGTTTGTTACGAGAGCATCTTCAGCCTTCACATCTCATCGGAGGATGAGAACAAAAGCGCTTTGCACTTCTGTCGAGTCCATCTGCCCAGAATGTCAAAGCACTTCTGCAAGCATCAATCCCAACCAGCAGCAAACAAAACTACAAAAGCGTGCTTTTTGACTTGCTGGAAAGCAGCACCTTCATTTCTTTGCCACATCCCAGAAACCCATGCACCATGCCAAACCCGAGGCCCTGACATTCACACAAGGAGGCACAGAAGAACAGAAGAAAGAAGCCCAAGAGCGCGGTGTTGCTCTGCACCTCTCCTTTCCTCGGCTGCATCTGGCAGTGAGAGCACCAGCAGGCCCAGCAGCGCCCCAAGGGAGAGCCACACTTGAGCCACCAGCAGGCTGCCCACAAGGACAGCCCACATCTCACTCACACAAGACTCAGGGTTTTACAGTCGGCTCGGCTCCAGCCCAGGTATCAGCAGTGATAATTTGGGCTCTGCAGGACACAAGAGTGGGTCAAAGCAGGTGCAACCATGGAGCTGCAGCTGTCCTGCCTCCTGCTACCTGCCACTAATGCAACAATTCAGAATTCCTAGCAAAAACTAAAATAACCTGGGGATGGAGGGAGCAGGTGGTTTCACGCTGTCTGCAAATCAATGAACCTAAAAGAGTTATGATTGATTTGGAACAAGGGAGGGGACACCTTCTCCAGCTCTGAGCAGGATAACAACCTGAGTCTCTGCTGATTCCGTCTTGGCTTACCAAGCAAAAAATGGAGTAAAACAAACCACTTGCCACCACATTGCCATGCATCCAAAACACACTGATTTCTGCACCATAACAGAAAGCATTTATTTATCTCTCCTGTCCTGCTGTTCCTGATAGGGCAAATTACAGCATCAACCCCGAGCTGTGCGAGCAGCCCTGCTCCTCTTTGCTGCTCCCCAATGATTTATTCCCTGTGGTTACGTCCAGCACCCCCAGAACACCCCAGTCTATATTGCTGTGCCCTGAGAGAGATAATAGGAGCACTGGAGTGTAAATAGCACTGCTTTTTGTGGAAAGAATTTGACTTTCCCAGCAGTGCATGAGCTGTTCCCTTTAATAACCAGGGCAACTGGAGGCAGCACAGAGCACTGCAGTGCATGAGAATAAGGATAAGTGGGAAAGATGTCACACTGCAGTGCCCCAGTGCAGGTTGGCTCTTATTCCACGGCTCTCCCATGTGGTCCCCATGAACCATAATTGGAAGGGGAACTGACATGCAATTGGCCCCATTTGCCTTATCATTGATTAGACATTTTGTGCTCTTTGTTTATGCAACTCTTTGGTCTGATATAAGAGCTATGGGTTTTTTGTTTTGTTTTTCTTTCCCCCACTTCTAATGGATTGATATTTTTAAAGGAATAAAGAAATCCAGACAACACGACCACACTGCAAATCAATGCATCTTGTGGGTAACAATGCTCAAGATTTATGTAATGCTTAATGTTCTCTAAGTGCTTTGGAAAAAAAAAAATAAATTAACCATCAGAACTGCACTAAGGTAGGTAAGCATCATTAATACAGCCCTATCATAGGGAGAAACTGAGTCAAAGGAATTGGAATAGCAGAAATGCCCGATGCTGCTTTAACCACCGGACTGTCAGAGCACACAATGTCAATCTGTACCAGCTGCACAGGCTGAAGGTTGTTCTACAGACACCCAGAGGTGCTGCTGTAGGACGGGGAGACCCAGGCTGAAGATGTACTGAGGACTAAAACTGTGGGTAAAGTCTGACAAACTAGAAAATCTGAATGATGAGACACCTCCCTTGGGTTGAGGCCCTGCTTTGTGCATCCCAGCACAGCAGAGAAGACAAATCCAGCCTGGCCCCTTCCACCCAAGTCCTGGAGAATGAAGGTTTTCAAAGCATCACTGCAGGGAGGAAGCTCACAGCAGAGCCCTGCGCCCCACACTCAGGTAGCGGCGCAGTGTGGGCACCAGGCAGGTGCTGCAGCATTCTGTGCTCTTGCATGCAGAGCTCATTACCCCAGGAGAGCCCACAGAAGGGCATTCCCATCTGTAAACAGGAGAATCACTGCGCTCACCAGAAGATGGATTATTTGTGCAGATGTTGCTGCCTTTTGGAGCAGTTGATGCTTGAAGGTGAAGCGCAGAGCACTTGAGCAAAAGTTCATTCAATTCTCATCATTGCCAGGTCCCTAATGCATAACTGATCCTGATTAAATGGGGAGGTTGGTGGCTCTGCATGGGGCAGGGGGGTTGGAGATTCATGATCCTTGAGGTCCCTTCCAACCCTGACCATTCTGTGATCCTTAGCTCATATGATAACTCAGGCAGCAGCGGCTACAGCTCTAAGGGACAGCACACGAACCCAAACAAAGACCTGCACCCCCCCCCCCCAGCTCTGGGAATCACATTGCTCAGAATTGAAAAGCTTTCCTTCTGTTTTGTTTCTCAGCCTTGCAACAGAAAAGAATACGCTGATGCTGAAAGCAGAGCTTGGGTTAAATTTCTGGCCTGAACCAAGGAGCTCTGCATGCTTGAATCCAAGGCAAGACCCATCCCTGGTGAAATTAAACACAGGCTAAGGTTTCTGCTTGATTTTGAAGCAGAGGAACGAACACAATGGAGGTTTCAGAAAAAATTCAAGGTTGGCTGAGCACTAATGGGAGGTTCAGAGGCTCTCTGATGGAAATCCAGTTCTCGAGAGCTCTGCATGTAAAATACATCCATGGACAAGTATTCACCTCTGATCTGATCTCCTGCATAGCTAATGAGAACTCTGCAAAGCTGAATCCGGCTGCCACAAGGACGCCTTTCAGATGGAAGCTCCCATCCTACAGTTGTTGGCTAACACTGAGCAAATCCAGGACTTTGCTACCCAACCGTCAGGCTTAGCCAGGGCATGCCTGCAGAAAAGCAACAAAAGCACACAGCTTTAGTTCTTCCTCAGAGAACAGGAGCCCACAGCTTGCTGACACTGGAGCAAAGGGGGTCAGGGTGAGGAGCTGGAATGAACTCCAAGCACAGCGTTATCTGCAGAGCAATGCATGACACCTCACCTCCCCAAACCTCTCCTCCCACTAAACGGTTAAAACAGTCAGTAATTAAACAACGATTTTGCCACAAGTACTGGACTTCAGAGGCCTCCTTTTCTTCCTTTTTTCCTTTTTGTAAAAGGAGGGAAAGGGGAAAAAGAGATTTAAGATAATGGCCTTTTTCTCTTCAGAATAAATTAAGCTCAAAGATAGAGAATCCCATTACTAATGCCTTTTAGCAAAGCCCAAGCATTCTTTTAAAGTCAAACTTTAAAGTATAATGTACAGTGATCTCGTTGAAATCTTTCCTGTAATGATATTTAAGTGATGGCCAAGTCTATCAGTGGGTTCAGGAGGAGTATTGATCGCATATCTTCAAGGGGATGAACCACTGCAGAGAGCTGTGGCAAAAGGAACGCGTGCTGATGATTCAAGAGAGGCCTTGAAAGCCACACACGCAGGGTTGCTGGTAACTAATTATTCCAGGAGTCATGACAGAAGAAAAGAAAAAAGTTGAAGAAGAGAAATGAAGGCAAAAGGATCCGCCTCGAGGAGGGGAATGTGGGACACGCCGCTCTGATGTGCGAGAGGAAAACTTGCCCTATCCCTCAGTGCACCCTTCCTGAATGCCATTTAATATTCCTTTCAAATTCCTCCCTCTTTGGAGGTGGAGGAAAGCTGACAAAAGCACAATCTTCACGTCTGCTTGGAGAAGTGAGAGAAAAAGAAAGAAAAGGAAAAAAAAAGAGAAAAAAAAACCAGAGGTGCTGGGGGGAGGCCTGCTGCTCCTCATGTCCCGGCTTAGTTGCGAAAATAAAACTATAAGAATAAAGCCCTGCAAAATCAGAGTGTCCCCTGCCCTGCCCAAGTGCCTGGGCTGTACTGCAGTGTGTCCCCGTGTCCTGCTGGATGCAGAGAGCTCCAGCATTGGAGCTGTGGCTGCGATTCACCTTCCTCCAGCCAAACCTCAGCGCCAAAGGACTGAGAGCATCTGTCCCTGCCCAGACACGGCCCTGTGGGTTACCAGAGGCAAAGGGAGCAGACCCAGAGCTAACAAACACCAGCCCAGCAACCCAAACAGACCAGCAGAGCTGCGCACACCGCAGAGCTTTTTGGCATGCACTACTCCATGTGGATGCAATCCTTATCTACACACGCACTGTCAGACATAAGCAGCCAGAAGCCTTCTAACCTATCCCAGATGTTGCACACTAAAACACAGCATCCATGCCGTCCTGTGTTGTGCACAGGCATCAACACACCAGCCATAAACCTCTGCTTTCTTAATGCGTTTGGCCTTCTGTAAAGCAGTTGCTCTTACTTCAGGCTGTACAGGAAAAAAGGGTAAAGGAAACACCCACGGACCCATGGGGGTGCAGTGTGACCAGCCGTGATTTGCAGCCTTGTTTGACTGCAGAAGTCCTGCCACAGTGCAGTCCTGGTCCAGCAGTTCTCTGCTAAAGAGAAACACCACAACAAAGTGGGGTGCAATCACTGCTCCACCCCGAGCACAGACCTGGCTCAGAAACGGACCAGGAACCCAAACACTGCTGAGCATCGTTAACCCAATGTCAGGAAACACCAATCTGATGGGGAAAAAACACAGCTCTGGCAATTACCATCCCTGAGAACTTTGGGCTCCTGCATTTTTCTGGTTAACAGTGCAGACATCAGAGCTATGCATTTATTAAGAAGAGGCCACTTATGTTCAGCTTGGCACAAACATGCTGTCTGTGCTGGTGTTTAATTAGAGATTAAAGGCAAGAAGCTGGATAATCAGGTCTGCTAATGAATCAGGAAGCTCAGGAAGGCAGAGAGATGAAGATTCTGTGGCTCTGCGTTATCCATCTCCACTTCTGCAGCCTGGAGGTGTGGATGGGGAGCAAGGACAGCAAAGCTGTATTTACTCTGCCACGCAGCCAGGTGACGGCACAGAGGCTGCACAACACCTGGGAGCACCCACAGCCCCCTCTAACATCAGAACAACCACAACTACCCCAAATCCCACCACCCCCAAGGAGCCCCAGCAAGGGGGGAGAGGCTCATCTTACAGAGCACCGCCACGCAGGGAGGTACAATATTTAACACAGCTTTTATTGGCTGGACACCATACGTTGGATGATGCATTTCAAGCCTCATTTGGCACAAAATTGAAATGGTTTAAGTCAACATTCAAGGTAAACGTCTGCATTTTTATGGCCAAAGGCCCCAACTTATTATTATTATTTGCTTCTGTGCTGTTGGTTAAATTGAGCTTTCGTATATTTACTGCATCATCCTAAACTCTAATCAGACTGATTGCTGGCGGGGACGTTATGGCTGGGAAAATAGGCCTTTTGCTGAGGCAATAACAGGGTAACAGACTTTCACTTGCAAAGACTTTCATAAATAAGAGGTCATATCTAATAACGTTTGCTTAAAACTTCTTAGCAGAGCTTCTGTTTTCAGATGCTACTGGCTTTTTAGCTGCAGCTTTAAATAACTATGTGGGTATATATTTGCTGGGAAGAACAGAAATAATCCCCTTTCTCCTAAGCCATCATCTGTTCTAACACTCAGCACATGCGGGGAGATTGGGGGCATTGAACCAGCAATGAAACAAGAAGTCATTGTTTACTTGGGGAGGTAATGTGGAAAAAGTTCATCACCCAAAGTCTCAGAGGAGGCAGCAGCTGCCCCTCACTGCCCATCCCCACTTAGGAAGTGCATGCATGTGAATACAGGACACCTGATCCCACAGCCCATCTTCCATCCTCCTCCTGCAGAGGTAAAGCTGCCCAAGCCACTGTGGACACATGGAAGCATCATTCCACAGAGCCTTGCAGGGCTGCGAGGGACCCGCAAGGATTAAATTCAAATCCTGGCTACGCACAGGAGCACCCAAAATTCAAACCACATTTCTGAGAGGGCAGACAGGTCTTCTAGACCATCACGTGGCCTCTATATTCAACAGTGATACAGATGATCAGTCCAGCAAGCACAAGTGGTACCTGACTTCTGCACGAGCCTGGAGATATTGCAGGATATTGCTCGGATCCATGGCCAGATGGACCCATCAAGCAAAACACTGGCAGAAACCTGGGAGGAATTTTGGATTTAGAGAAATATGCACAACCAACCAAAATAGAAGCAGAAGACAAAGGCCAGCACCTAAAGGTTTCGTCATCCAGAATAATATATCACTAGAATGACGGCTGTGAATTACTCTTTGGCTTCAAGCTGGAGCTAACTTGATGCACAAAGACTTGTGGCACGCTCCTGCCCCTAAAAAGGGCAGGACAAGGTACCTGCTGCTCAGAGCTTCAACTGCCAAGCCATTCCCCCAGCAACTGCTGGAGCAGCAAGCCACAGAGATGGCAAAGCCCTTTGAAGGAGAGGTCATGGCCGGGAGCCTGGGGTTGAATGCATGCACCAAGCCATGACACACAAGGATGGACGCTGACGACTGGGGAAAGGGAGGGGAAGGGGCACTGAAGCGGAGTTCCCTGATGCAAACACGTAAATGTCAGTAAGCAGCGTGGAGATGAAACAGGCCTGACAGATGGAGCCATCCTGGGTTTTGTTTGTCTCCAGAGTTGTCAGTTCAGGTCTCCAGGTCAGGAATCATTTTATCTGTTAAACCATATGCTTTGTAGAACAAAACGCCTGGCAGACTTCAAGGCATATGTATTTTAAGGAGCACAGTAACATGCTGAACATCTCCTCACACTTGCTTCTTATTTGTCATTCCTATGCTACAGAAGAGGCTTTTGTCCTCTTGCCCTGACTGCAGCCTGCAGATGGCTGACAAAAAGCCACCAGTTCACTCCACTCTAACTTAACCATTTATAAATACCTGTTCTAGAAATCCAACCCCACAGCACTCACTCCAAAAGCCTTCCCATGAAGGACCACTGTTTGGAACACCAGCAGAACCAGTCCAGCACGTGGCCATCCCAGGATGCCAGCCCTCCTCAGCACCAACAGGGATCTGTGCAGATGGAGATTGCTTTCTTGCAGCAGAAAGCTCAGATTCACATGGGGAGGTGCAACCTCACCTAAATCTCAAAGCAGGAGAGCGCTTCCCAACCTCTGCTCCCGGGGGATGAGTCATTATCAGGTCTCTGCATTTGGCTTTACCAGAAATCCCTCTAAATACAATAGAAGTTTCTAGCTCAGCATGACTTTCGTTCAACATACTGCAGTTTCTGAATGGGACAGAAAAATGCTCCATTCTTTTTGCTTTGGTTCGTGCCAGCTGTGCACACAAAATGCCCTTTGGTTTATCTTAGGCTGCTGCAACCCTGCAAGGTCCAGATGCTGCTGTCTGCCACTGCCCACAGCTATCTGCAGCATCTATGCAATGCATCTTCCATCTCCTAACCGCAGACAAATGATGGACAGTCCATCACACTGATTAGCCAGCCGCAGATAAAGCAGCCCTGGCAGCCAGGTTCACGGCCATCAGCAGGGGTGCTCAGAATAGACATCCAGCACAAAGCCCCAAGCACCAACTCCCTGCCACGCTTTGGGGCCAGAGGGTCAGCATGCGAAGGGATTTGGGGCAGTTTAACAAATGCTGCTGAAGGCTGCATGATGAAGTCATGTTAAACTGTATTTTTCTTCAGCCAATAATGCAAAGTCTTTAATCCCGGGTTCTGGACAGCCTAATTAAGCAGCAAGCAGAGAGCTGGATTCTCATCAGACAGATAAGCAGAACTTCTCACCCGCTCAGCCTGTATCTTAACGCCCATCTCCCTTCAAACCAGAATCATCAGAATGCAGACAAGTTAGACTTCCTTTTTTGGGGGGTGGGGGAGAGAGGGAAAAAAAGGCAGTAAAATCCCAATATTTTGCCAAGAAGAGAAATTCTGCCATGCTGTTATGCTTTATTCTTATGACTCCTGGAAAGTTCACCCACCACCCCTGGCTCTGCCCTTCAGGCCAGCTCAGGCTCATGCCCAGCACTGCACCCGTGTGCTTGCAAAGAAGGGCAGGAGGCTCTGAGAATGGAGAACTGAATCCCACAGTAAAGCACTGAAAGAGAAACCACTGCAATGAGTCAGACTGCCATTGCTGGGCTTGCCTGGGGGGAGCAGAAGCATCGCCCAGGATTGATTTATGATGAAGTACTTTGGACAGTAAAGGAGATTTGGGAGATGGCTGCATCATCTGATCCCAAAATAGACCGTGCAGTTGGCCGGCACTCCAAAATCACGTCACAACCCCTCACACACTGGTACAGAAATTGTGCAGTTCCTAAAGCGCACAGCACACCAACGTTTGGGGGTTGGGCTGAAGTATCTCAGTGCCCCGCTGTTATTGAGCACACAGATTGCTGCAGAGAAGAAAGCTGAAGGTGGATTTTCCTCACTTGGATCCGAAAGCAGAGATGCTTCCCCACCATCGACACAGCCAGCACTGGGGAAACAGACCTGCTTGGAGGTTTCAGTGCCATTGCAACCAAAATCACACCCTTCAGTAGCACTTAAAACCACGCTATGTATCTAATCCCCAATTTTCTTACCTTCTAGGGCAGAACGATGGCCTTATAGTCAAAGCTCAGGGCTTGGATGCAGCTGCTGCGAAGCAAAGCCCCACCTGAGCCACTCACCAGCCCCAGATAAACTGTTTTCCATTTTCTACCAATACAAAAACAAGATAACGCTACCTCGTATCAAGAGAGATTTGCCAGATCCACATGCACAGCGGCGATAAAGGAGGATATCAGGACCCTCACAGAGACGTTCACGTGGAGATTCCAAATTCATTCCAGCCTGAAACACAAAGCTTCACTGCCCCACACTGACATTTTCATAGAGTTCAGGTTTTTGAGGGGGTTTTGCAAATAAAAAGAGGCGGAGAGGAGGCTGGAAGTAATTTTGCAAATCTGAGCTACCTTTGGAGAACAGCCCATGAAAAGGCAACTGTTACAGCTTCACATCTCATAGCAAGAGAAGGGGCTGCGCTTCTGTGTTTCTTTGTTACTCAGAGAAATAAACCTTTTCTTGTAGCACACCAAAGAGACCCACCTGAAACTTCACTTTGCTACAGTGACATTGAGCCACCCGTACTTAATACCCATCCATAACAGACATCAGCCCCCCAGGACCCACAGCCAGCAATGGGAACAGGGAAGGTCTGCCGCTAACATCTGCTGCCCCAGGAAAAGAACGGCTGCAGAAGTGGATCCAGAGACAACCTTGGCCTTCCTGTCACACAGGGAGAAACCAGAGCTTCCGACGTCATCCTCCATATCCAGAACTGCACTGGGCAGCAGCAAATCCCAACAGCTCCCAGACAGGGAAAGCCCCGAAGCTGAAGACTGATGAGCAGCGCCTGGACACAGGCATTGATTCCCTGCTCGAGCTGCTCAGGAAGATGCACGCTCATAAACAAGATGTGCTTTCCAGTCACAACACTGAGAAAAAGAGGCTCCCATCGATTGTCCTGCTCTGCTTTTGTGGTGCTGCACAGAACCTCCCCTCCCCTGTGAGGAAAGCAGGGCGATGCTTTCACATCTCGTTGTCTCACTAAGCCATCAATCAGCAAGTCAATAATTGGTAAACATGCTTCAACTTTCAACTTTGGCTTCCTTGAAGGAATCACTCGCAGCTCCTTCTAAATCCATGGGGCAGCTCCTTGGCTGTTTCACATGTTTATCACTGTCAGTGAGCAGCTTCTAAAGCGTTTTTGCTGTGCCTTGAATTCAGTTCCTTCAAATTGGTCTCTCAAGTATTGCATGTCTGAGTTCAAAGGCTGGGGATGTTAACAGCAGCAACACATCTTGGCATCCTTCCGTACAGCCTTACTTAAGATTTTGTTTTTCCTCCCAAAGAACAGAAACTATTTCTTAACAAGTCCTTCTTTCCTAATGACATGGAGCTCCATGCTTTGTGTCTCTTGGCTAGCTTCGATCGCCGCTCAAAGCAGCAAAGTGTGGGTCAGGTACCGTGTGCCCTCACACTGCTGACCACAGAGCCCCAGACAAATTCCATTCAAAGGAAGGAGAAACTTCCCAGCTGTCAGCAGCAAAACGAACCCACGCAGACTTGCAGCAAAGAAAAAGCAATTTGCACACTGTGCCCAAAGCCAACTTGGGCTAACAAATCCAAAAAATATATACATTTAAAAAAAACAATTGGCCGTGCTGCAAACCTGCTGCACTCTGCACGTGGCTACAAGCCTGCCAGCTGATAAGCAAACACCTTTGCTTTGTGAGAGCCTTCCCTTGGGATGCGCAACTCATGGTGCAAACTGCAAGCAGCTGCCAGCACTGCTCTGCCCGCAGCCCCCCGCAGCTCTGGAGAAGACGCTCAGCAGCACTGCAGGCAAAGCCCAGCCTTGCTCAGAAATGTGTTCTCCCACTGCCTGAAATGAACACAGGCAGGGCCCTTCCCTCCTCAGTACAGCAAAGCACTGTGGATAAATACAAGTCCCTCTGCAGCGTTTTCCTGTTTCCTCCTATAATCTCCGTGACATGACATAGGCTGGCTAAATAACTCCGAAGTTCCAAGGTAATGTTCATTTACTGTGATCTGACCGTCTCCTCAGAGCACTGAGACCTCTCAGTGCCAAAATTTAACAACTGCAGCAATTCTCCTTAACACCTCCTGCCAGCGTTATTGTTCAATGCTGAATTGCTTCATTAATTCCAAGTCGATACAACCAGCTTCCTTTTGTCAATCTCCGTATATTAACATATAATTTCAATGTTTGGGACCATTCTCAGGCTGGGAAATGAGATTAGCTTGCAGTGATTAAAATAAGTTCCCCAAAGCAGGCAAAATAACCCGTTCACAAAAGCTATACATTGATCTTTGCAATGGTAAATACAACAAGCATTCCCAAATTACAAGTTTAATGTTACACCCCTCATTTCTGAGAGCTGTTTGCTTTCAATATCTTGCTTTTGTTTCCTCAAGAAATAAATGCAGGCAGACTTCATAAAAATTGCAGCCCTGTTTCCAGAGGGTTGCAAAGCCTCTCCTGTACCAGTAGGAATGCAATTCACTGCTAATGGGATGTCAAAACTGGCTATGGTGAGGGATATGACGTGCATGGCAGCTGAGAAATCCTCACTACGTTTGCTGTTAACATCCCTTCACCACTTGCCGTTGCAATCACACGTGACGTTGTCAAGCACAATTAATGAATTTGACTTGGCAGGAGTATTTTCCAGCAATGGGATTGGCAAGCAGTGCTCCCGACAGAGCCAGTCCCGATGAAGGATTGATTCAGCTGTGGGACACTCGTGGTGCTGCCGCTCTCTATGAGGCTCCCGTGTGGCCGCCTTGCTCCCATTGGGCATGTGGTGCATCCTTCCATTCACTGGAGGTCTCCCTGGTGGGGCAGTGGCATTGGATCGCTTCCCATGTGAAGGTTCAGCAACACAAGGATCCAGTTATCAGTGCTTGCCAGGCAAGCCAATGCAAGCACATGCTGCCACCGAGCGCATGAGGAGTTGCCTAAACTTGCACATGTGACTTCTGCCAGTTGTGCCACCCAGGTTAAGGGATGCCAGTCTTGCATTCTGTCCCTTCAACACCTGAAGGGCTTTCAGAAGGCCAAACTGTGAGCTGGCTCCATCTCTTGGACTTCCCTGATCAGCATCATCAACGGGGGGCCAAAGCACTCAGGTATGCAGAGGGGGAGCTGGACAGGACCCAGAGCAAAAGCCTCTGAGAAGGGAGGAAGAGATGCAACAGCAGCACCAGGAATAAGGCATTTATCTCAGGGATACCTAAAAACCAGAGGAATCGGCTGTCGGAGAACCAAAATCGGAGCTTTCTGGAGAGAGAGGGAAGCTCCTTGTAAAGTGAAGATCAAAGGTGTGCAGCTGACAGCACTGCCGAGGCTCATTATGTCCGGAGTGAAATCAATGCCACTGAACTGACTGCCAGTTTTGCCACAGTCTCCAAGTTTTACCCAAAGCTCCAAGTCTGCAGGTCAGGCGACTCCAGTCCTCCCAGCTGTCATTTAAAAGTTTTTATCCTCATGACTGAGAAGTCTGGAAATATGATCAATGCCCCAGAGCAGCAGTAAGGGAACAAAAGGCTGAGCTCAGCCTCACTGTGGGCCAACAGAAGTGCTGCAGATAAACCTCGGATTCAGTGTCATTTTATACTCTATACAAAGAGGAATCGGCTCTCGCTTCCTCCCTGGAGATGTGTTTATATACATGCATTCATTGTTTTAGTGCTCAGGTCTTCGGCAGTTTCACACAATCCATTTCTCCTTTTGTTTGTAGAAACAAAAAGACCATCAAAAGAACAAACCAAATCAATAAAAGCCCGGGTTTCGCTCCCTGCGGAGCTCCTCTGACCTGCATTTCTTCTTCCCACCCAAATCAACATCTATAAAACAATGGTACTCTGCAATATGTTCCTCTGACTCCATCCACCACCTTCCCCGCTGCCTGTGCCCAACACACAGACCATCTCCATGCCCATGGAATGATGGGTCTCAGAGGTCTGGGTCACAACAGCACTACGTGTGCACTGGAGCAGCTCAGCAGGCACTGCCAGGCTCCTTCCCAGCAGGGACATACCCACCACACTCTCCATTATCAAGGCCCAGGCATGCACAGTAATTACAGATACCTGCTGCCGCTTGGCCATTTGCTACATCATCACCCTGAAGACGGGGCTTGCAAAGCACAGCAAGTCATTGTCAGCACCAGGTTAAGCAGAGAAAAGCCATCCAGGCTTGGCAGACACAAACCTTCACTCCTTCAGTCCGCAGTACTGATGCTTTCCAAGAGCTGCATCCATCCAAGGACAAGAAGAAGGCATGGAAGAGATCAGCCCTCTAAGCCCAGGGACACAGTTGCCACAGACCAAAGAAGTTGCTGTATGATAGGAGGTTCTGCTTCTATACCCAAATGCGACCTAGTGGTTTCCAAACCCCGAATGCAGAGTTGTATTTGCGTGACATCACTTCTTCATCCCTGTAGAGGTGCCCTCCCATTCCTCACCACTGTCAGCACTTTAGGCAGCCAAGCCTCTCCTCCACAGCACACAAACTCAGATTGGCAGAGGAGCCAGAGCTGGGGGATGCTAACAGTCCTGCCATAGCACAAGCAACCTCTGCCACTGAGGAGGAAGCACAGCCTCTCCAAAACATTCTCCCCCCTTCGCATCACAGAGCTGAGTCTCCCTGCTGCCTTCTCCCTCCCATGCCCGAGGCGGCTCCGGCTCACAGCCTTCCCCTTTCATGTTAGAATGAAAATATCATGATGTACAAATTATT
This sequence comes from Perdix hodgsoniae, assembly GCA_035772895.1. Lineage (NCBI taxonomy): Eukaryota > Metazoa > Chordata > Aves > Galliformes > Phasianidae > Perdix > Perdix hodgsoniae. The sequence goes on along the minus strand of JAPSGF010000047.1, from coordinate 5,541,851 downwards.
ATTTTATAATTAATTATGCAGAATAACTGAAGTGAACATGACTTGAACATTATGACAGCTTTGAAATCTACCACTTTGTAAATTAATAAGTAACGAATCATGCTTGCTGAGTGTGCGATAAAGGAAGCGAAGGTTACCTAAACAAAGAGAGGCTTAAGCTAATTTAACTATAGCAGAGCAAGGAGCCTCATCATTTTTGTTGGCAGGAAGAGAGGGAAAGGTACCTCCTGCCTTTTCCCATTTTTGAGTGGACAAGAAATTGTAGCCCAGTTCTGCAATGCACAGACCGTATTTAATTCTCTCCCCCCATCCCATCTGAGTATCACTTAAATTGCTCCTATTAAACTGGCAGGGCTGCCTGTACAGCTGAGCCTGGAACTAAAGCCGAGAGATAACCTTGGCACTCCTGGCCAACAGTAATTAGAGTAATTAGCAGCACGTTCCTAGATGTCAGCCTGCAAGCCAAGTATCTACAAGACACCTGTTGTGCAGGATGTCCTGAGTTAATGACCAGCAGCTCTGGGGGGCCTTTTTTCCCAGGCTCCTGCTGCTGCTATAAATCAAAGCGTGCATTCAAGAGTAGGCCAGCAAACAGCAAGTGCACGGCCCCAGGAACAGCAAACTTCTTTGCTCCACCTGACAAGGCGCTGCTTGTTGCACTGGACAGGCTCAATGCAATTCATGGGGCACACAAGGCTGCCACTGGTGCAAGACCACAGCTTATAGGGAACAAGACAGGATTCATCTCTGTGCTTCCTCAACACCAGAATTGCTGCTAGCCTAAAAAGCCACAAACATGACCACAAGCTGTGGAAGCAAACGTGAGCTCCAACCCCAGAGACACCACAGCCACCTTTTTGGCGTGGGCCATGGTGACACGTTTTCTTAACCGTGAGAGGTTTAGAAGAGGCATCTCTATGCATTATAGCCCCACTTTTTAACACCCAGCACTGTGAAAATCAGCCAGTCAGCTAATTTTGGGAGGGCCGACAGGGAGAGAATCTTAGGAAAAAAAATCACATCCAAGAAAGCTGGATATTATGTTAATTAAAACAAAAAGCTGGTAAGATATTCTGCAATAGGCAGTGAGGTTGGTTGTGCAGACTCAGTCACTGACAATGTGCTGAAGAGATGATGGGTGGCAACTCAGCACTTGGCACATGCCAACAGGTTTCAGCAGAAAGGCTTAACTGAGTTCTTCCTCCTCCTCCCAGATCTCATTTCCTTAAGAAGAACTGATTTATATCATCTATTCCCAGTCCATCTCCAAACACTGCTGCTTCATTCTGACTCACTCGGTGCCTTCCAAGTGCTGACTTCAGGAACCTCAGCGAGTCCCAAAGAGTGGAGATGTACATTTGAAAATGAAAATGCTTCTGACCTCGATGTAAGGTGTGTGTGTGTGTGTGCTCGTTCCCTGGGATACAGCCAATTTTGGAGGAAAGAGGCATAGCTGGGTGCTCTCCAAGTAACAGCACTCTCTAACTAGGCAAGGAACCACACTATTTTCCTGCTCTGCCTGATGCAGGGCACGAAGCCTCCTCCATTCCCATGTGATGACAAAGGCTGCCCACAGTCCCCATGCAAACTTTGGATTTCAGGAGACTGACGTTTCCCAGAGAAGAGAGCATTGTCTCCTGCTGAAGGCAGCACACCAGCAATACTCACAATGCAGCATGCAAAGATGAAGAGACACAAACTCAGGTCAGGAACCACAGCTATAGAGCTGCAAAAGAGCACAGGTCAAGCTCCAGCACAGCACCCAGACGGCCAGCCCACAGGGAAAAGGCTTCCCTTCACTCCAGCTAACATGCTGTTCCATTAGCAGACAGAAAACCACAGAAGCAGGGACTGCAGCGAACCGCTCACCTCCTTCCATCCAGCAAAATCCCCTTTCCAGGCAGGGGTAGAAAGCTCCCTTTCTCCACAACTGATGCTCATCCCATTAATTCACACCTGTGCACTCATTAGAAGGGCAAGGAAAGCCATCAGCATCACCACAAGGCCCAGCTCTCAATGGGGCTGCAGGGCACAGAGCAGCCACCCTCCCTCACTGTTCTGCGGCCATCAGCTGCGGGGAGGGGAAGCTTCGGGGTGGGTGAGTGCAGCAGATCAGCGGGATTTAGGGATTAGGGTGAGAGGATTGTCAGATGCGAGGAGGGATCAGCACGAAGGTTCAGTGCACAGCAGATGTTGGCTATTTCCCCATCCCAACACGTGTTATCCGCTCTCAGCATCGCACGTCCCCGCCGTCCTTTTTCCATCTAGAAGCCAGCTGCACTCCCAAATCCACCGACAAAGAGACGCAGCTCACATGAAAGATTAAAGGTGCCTATCTGGCTGCCTCCCCTTATTGCTTTTGCTCTTTCTTCTTTCTCATTGATAGAAAAAGAGGTAATGGCTTTCAGTTGCACCAGGGGAGGTTCAGGTTGGATATCAGGAACAGTTTCTTCTCTGCATGAGTGGTGCTGCACTGCACAGCTGCCCAGGGAGGTGGTGGGGTTTGGCAGTATGGTGCTGATGGTTGGACTTGGTGATCTTAGGGGTCTTTTCCACCCTTAATTATACAGGGGTTCTGTGTAACATTCTCTGTTACCCCACTGAGACTCACCCTTACCCTCACAGTGCAAGCACTGCCCATGGCAGCCTTGGTGACAATCTTGTCTACTCCGAAAGTTGAAATACAGAGAGGAGGGCCCTCTCTTCTATCTCTTAACCTTCTCCACCCCAAGCCCACGTGTTCCCTGGGGCTGCCTACCCTTCTGCTCCGTGAGCATCCCACAGTCTCATTGAGGTGTACGATGCCAGACTCCTGTGCCTCTTTACTGTTAAAAGCAGCTCTGCAGCCAATTCACTCCCTGCAACATTGGCAACAGATAATGAGTCCCCAAGGCCTCTTTTTCCAAGAGGCTCCAACAGTTTCCTACGAAAACCCCATGTTAGCAGCTCTGGCAGCTTGACCTCTCTCCCTCCTTGCTGAGCAGCAGCAGACATTGCTAATGAGGCAACCTTCTGCAGCAGCACCCTGAAAGCATTTCTGCTTCAGTCCAGAGGACAGGGTGCATTCATCACCAGGAAAAGGCTCGGAATAAGGGGAAACAAGAGCAAAACTCTTGCTCTGAGTGCTGTGAAAGGCAGCAAGCAGGTTTGCAGTCAGCACAGGGCATGCAAGATGGAGAAATGCAAAGAGAATGAGCTTCAACGACAGCCTTCTCCTCACAGCTCTTCAGACAGGGGTGAGGTATCAGCCGCGCGCTGGGGCCGCGTTCCAGAGCAGCCCAAGGGGATCCAGCGCTCAGCCCACACCCTGACAGCAGGAGATGAGCGCGGAGGCCCTGGAGCTGCAGCACAGCACAGAAAGCAGCCCAACAAGTAACCCACGTCATGTGGAATTAACGAGAAAACAGAACAGAAATTAAATAACAACAAAAAAATACAATGGCTACCATGCATTCTTATGGCCAAGCAGGTCCCCCCCCTCACTGAGGGGGGTAACAGAAGGGGGGAGAAAGCAAGGAAAACATCTCCATGCCTGCGTTGCTTATACAGTAGACAAGATTTAATAGACAGGGTGCATGGAGTCTTATCAGCACAACTCACGCTCAGTAGTGCAAGGGAGGGCATCATACATTAGCTTGCTTTGACCTGCAGGGCCCTCAGTGGGAATTTTCTCTCTCACACTGACATTATGTTGTTTAGATGCTACGCACATCTCGCCTGCATGGAAACATGCTGACACTTTGGAGGCTTTTGAATACAGAGAAAGAAGGGAAATAAAATGTCTGGGTCGCAAGTGTTTCTCTAATAGTTATAGATTTAATTCCATGGTCTGGAAGGAAGGGTTGGAGAAGCGATTATTTCCCCCCCATTTCCTTTTCAAAATATGAATAAAATCCAAAAGCAAATTACTATCCTGACCTGCTTTTCTTTTTTTTTTTCCTCCTCTGGTATTGCTGCAGCTTTCTTTCTCTTCTGCCTCCTTCCATACATACAGAGCCAGGGAAGATCTGGCCAGAACTGTTGACAGTTGAGCTTGGATGAGACTTCCCTGGGCACCCTTAAGAAGGAATGAATGAACGAACATTGGATCTCTCCATGTACAAAGCTGAACAAACAGCAAATTCCTTGCCCAGCCACCCTGCTAAGTCCTGGGGTTCACAGATTCCCTCACCCAGGCACAGCCCTGCTAAGGGATGGGGACGCAGCAGGAATTGCAGGCAGCCAGCTAGGAGCACCAGCAGAGCTCCCAGGAAGCCTCGTCCGTCTCCATCAGGCACAAATGGGCTGCTCAACCTTTAAGTGCTTAATTAGCTTCCTTTTTGCTTCTAAAAGCAACATTTGGGTGCTGCGTGATGGATGGGCTGCCTCAAGGCAGCACTGCAGGCGCACAGAGCCAAGTCCTGAGCCGCCAATGCTCTGCCTCCCCCTGCTCACCACACACAGCACCCTGCTTCCAGACAGAGCACCCAAGCACCGACATCAGCCACCCAAAACACAGCACAGGGTTCTGCTCCAGCCTGCAGGATCCAACGTCTGCAACAGAAATCTGCACCAGCAAGTTGGATGTGGGCTTAGGGAACAGCCCTACTTCATGCTCAGCCAAAGTGATCAAAAACCAGTGGTTGAGAAGCCACTGGCTGGAGAAGGGATGGATCCACACCAGCTCTGCACACCTGGGGTTTGCACACTGTGTGCCCTCACACTGATGTACAGAGAAGTGCTCAAAGTAGCCTTGCACAGCTGCAACAGCCCTCAGCACTCCTGTTTTCTTTCCTGTTTCATTCCCCATAACTCACTCCCAACACCCCCCACCCTTTTCCTCTTAGATAAAAACAATATCCAACTTTTTTTTTCAATCCAGCAGGGTTCCAGCTAATAAAAAGATTTATAATTAAGCCACTAGATTTCCTTTTGCTATGCTGTCCCGGATTATGAGAAAGTATATTTATATGCAATTACGAAATGAACAGTATTTCTTACCCAAGTGAAGCTTTAAAAGTCATTATGAATCCATTAACTCAGCAGACCTTACAAAAGGCCTTCTCTGCGCTGGATTTATATTAATTTAAAACAGATAGGAAATTCTCCCCTCCCTATTTTTTAACCCAGCTTTTCTGAAGCATACAAAAATGAAAGAGATGCATCAACTTCATCTGTGATGGGCCAAAGCTGTTGGCAGCTACGGCTCTGCGGGACCCAACACCGCTTCAACCACTTCCACAGTTGCCATCTTACATTCGGTTGCACTGTGACCCCAAACACTCCTCCATGCACTGAAATCTGGTAAATGCATAAGAATTGGAGTCCTCTTGGCTGACCCTTCATTTGCTTAAATGCTGCCTCAGCACCATCGCGCTGCGCCTTGGTGAAGCTCCTCTCCATGAGATTAAAGGGAAGGAGTGTGATGTTGCACACTGGAGTTGGCTGTGCTGATCTTTTTTTTGCGCTTCCACTGCAAAATATCAAAATCCCCAATTAAATACTTTGTGTCAGGTGGTCAGGACTGGAAGATGAGTTAGAAGACAAAAAAAACACTGAGAAGGCCAAAGAGTGACACCAAATCATATCGGGGAGCACCAGGAAAGGCACCAGGGCTCCAATTAGCAGTGTGCTCACAGCTGGGGCTTTATGGCAGATGGGAATGGCAGCAACCCAGTGCACCCAGCAGCACGGCTGCAAGGTTTGAGCACCCAGATCAGCACAGGAATACACAAACATGTACCAGCAGTGTGGCATTACTCTTGGCAGGCCTTCTTTTGGCTCCCCAGCACAGAAACAGCCTCTTCCTCCTCTCTCCAATGCAGCCCCCGATGCCCCCAGCTCGCCTCAAGTCCTCCCTGCACCATCCATGCTGCTGCTTGACAAGAAGGGGCTGTTTGGAGGACTCTTAGCAAGCTGCCAGGCAGAGGAACAGCAGCCACCCAGCAAAACACGCTCCAGCCCCTGCCATATTTCACCATTTCTTATCTACATGCAGGATGAAGATGGCTCATTTTACTCGCCTTAAGAGGAAATCCATCTTCAAGTCACAAAAAGAAGCTCAGTTACTACGGCCTTTTCATTAACATGGTGGCAATAAAGCACAGTGGCATCCCCTGGCTGTCATATTAAAGGGATCAGGGAGGAATATTAGAAGGGAAATTGCTGCCTGCAGAGGCAGGAGGAGAGCTGCCCTCCACAACCTGCTCCAACCCCGCAGGGGGACGGCCAACAATTCTGCCAATCCCACCCATCTCAACAGGAGGATTTTGGAAGCTCCATGAAACGTTCACTGGGAAGTGGATAAGTTGGACTTACACACCCACCCAGCTCCTTATTTCTCTGCTTGCAAAAACACAACCCTTGCTTGCACTGATGAGGATGGAAAGCACTTGGTCATGGTGCATCTCTAGGAGCCAGAGACGATCCAAGGAGGACTGCAAGCGTAACAGCTTGCGCTGAATTTGAAGGCGACTCCATCAAATTGAAAGCTCCACAGCGGGTTTAGAGAGTAGGATTCATCCAGCCCAACCATGGGAACAACACCTGCTGTTTGCTGATAACTTCAGGGCTTGAGGACCAGAACAGATATCCCTAGATGCTTTTTCTGTGTTATTTCTGGGAAGCCGCCACGGCACGACAGCAAAGTCGCACAAGTGCTCATCCCACCTGGACTGCATCCTTCCTGCAGCCCCAGGATACCTCTTACTGGGCAGAACTGCAGCAAACCCCCACCTGCTGCTGGGCATCTTGCAGGGATCCAAACCTGCTCCTGCTCACCAGCTCCAGCCACCTCAGAGGCACAGCCACATCCCCTGGGCACCACAGCAGGGTGCTCCCAGGTGGGCACTTGGCTGCACCCCATCACCTCTGTGCACTCACCTCCTGCTGTCTGCTTCCATCTCCATGAGGCTGCGAGTGCTTCCCGTCCTCAGACAAACATAATCTCCCTGACAGCCTCGATCTGCCTCCAGTTCTCCGTGACGCTTTCACTTCCAGTTGGCTCCGTGAGCGACAAACCTGCTTTGACACCTTCGCTGTTTCTCACTCTCATTTTCCCCGTCTGATCTGCTTCTCCCTGTCTTTGTCGTGCACCGTGCGATTTTTTTGCACTGACAAACCCATTCTGATCTCCTCCTCTCGCACTCCCCCTGCCAACGATTTTCTCCATCTCCGCAATTCTCTGGCCTTTCGGATACATGACTGCTTTATTAAATAAGAAGAAAAAAGTAGCCAAGGCCAGGGAGCTCCCTGCAAACCGACTCTGGATACGATGTGGGAATGCAGTCACGGGCAGTTTCATGAAGCTCGCCCCTTTGCCAACTAACACTTCTTTCCCCTCAGTATTTATTTTCCCCCCCTCGATTCCACTCGAGCACAACTCACCATGCTTTGCACCACGAGGTGCAGGGCTCTGTGCTCCCACACCATTCTAACCCGTCTGCAATTTACAGAAGCTTTGGCTGAGGGCAAAAGGTTCCACATTTCATTATGATGGCTCACCAGGACCTCTGCTAACCTGCGCTGTGCAGCACTGTCTTGACACACTACAGCAGCTGCACTTACTAAGAAAAGTTCACCATCTCAGCTACACTGCTAGTTCCAGCAGCTATTCCCTCCCTTAGCCGCAAGGAATACCAATAAGTCCATAATGAACTTTAAAGAGCAGCTATGCTCACAGGTACCCCTGCCCACAGGTGCTCTCATCACACCCCACAGCCAGCTCTGCTCACCTCCTGCTCTTCAGGTATGGTTTGCATCCCTCAGTGATGCACTTCCAGGCAGACCAAGTAACGATCCAGAGGAAGATTCTTCCACCTCCATCTTTCCTCCCCCCTCTCTCTGAGCACTTCAAAGGGAGGCAAGCTTTGCAATGCCCATGCTGCACAAGGGGAGAGCTGAATGAAAAAGCAGAGTATGGTGGAAAGCCCCGTGCCCAGGCAGGGAGGTGGCCAGCCAGACCTCGCTGCCGCCAGCCATCGATGCGCTCCACTCCCACCCCCATCCAGGAAGATCTTTTTACCTTCTACATATGTCTCTGCCTACAGCCTCCTTCGGATAAAATACACAATATGCTGAGAGCACGAGTTCACACTTCACAACACAACCCACCTTTTATAAATCTCTACCGCATTGTGCCGGAGCCTCAGGATAACCGGAGGTGACTTTGTCACCTGTGAGACAGCGGCTGCTGTGCCTGTAAACCTGAGACCCTGCAGTGAGAGCACAGCGCCCGCGTGCTGCCTCAGAGCTCTCTCCCTTGCAGCTGCCACTGACAATGCAAAGGCATTATTTGCTTGGAAGAAAAGGAGGAGGTCAGTGAGCTAAAAGCTCCAAATGTCACCCTTCCCATCCCATTCACAGGATTTCAAAAGCCAGTGGCAGCTTGGAAATTATGCTGTTAGCAATAGCAACGGGCTGCTAGCCCTGGAAAACTCTGCCTTCTTGGCACGCCATCAGGTTTGTCCAGGAGCATCCCTTGTGCTGCTGTGGGCTTCCATGGGCTCAGGAGCAGCAGCAGCACCTGTTCCCATCACCTCCCATCTCAGCACATCAGTGCTCCAGCTCCTTTCTTTAGCTAAAAGGAAAAGATTTGGAGCACCTTGGTCTACAGCTTGATTTCACAGCATGGTTGGCAGCTAAGCAGATGCTTCCAGAGCAGATTTACACTTGTCGCCATGCACTACCTAAGCACTCCCTGCTGCATTGGTGAAGATTTTCCCCCATTGATTCTGCTAGACAGGCAGCAGCGAGAACATGGGAAGCAGAAAGCACATCTTTAAACTTCCCCAAGCTGCCTCCTGGACAGACAATCCCTTTAAGTGAAGCATGGGGACCTGAAACCGTATAAAAGCAACAAGGTGAATCTCCTTAGCACAGCAGCCTGACAGACGAGTGCAAAAGGCTGAGATTTCACTCCAAGGTAACAACAGAGCTCAACATGTAACCGGAGGGTGAAATGCAGCCCCATTTACCAACCTGTTGCACACACCAGGCCATCTCCCAGCTGCCAGCAGGAATTTCATTTAGACTTCTGCTCTCCAGAAGGAGGACCTTCATTTCTATGTAATACAGCAAAATGAGGTGGGTATGAAACAAAGTGCTCAAGGTCACTGAAGGAATTAATAGCAGAACAGGAGGCAAACCTGAACCCAGCCATGAAACATAGTCACACCCAAAGCCATGTGCTGTAAGACATCATTTACCAACCTGTATCAAGTTAGGCAATCAGGATACCATAAACTCACACTTGTGGAGCATGTTTTAACGTGGCTGGAGTGGAAACACAGTTTCCCAGTTCCCCAGACGCTCCTCCCTAAGAGCATCTCACAGAGAAGGCAAAATAGCAGTCTATTAAAACAAGCTGTTTCGAAAAACACCTCATCTCCTATTTATCTGCTGCTCGACAGCCTTCCCAAACCGAAGCACAACATGGGGGTAATGGGGATCTTAGACATAATTTAAGATGCTGCTGAAATTCCTCACACATAGAAGATCAGCAGCTGAGATCAAAGGCTGACGCATCCCGTGACTCTGCCTGTGACAACAGAGAGATTCTGAACAGTGAATTACAGTGTTAAACAAATTGAGCTCATCTCCCCCAAGAACGCTTCCCTTCGTACTTAAGAGTACAAAGCTTGCTCCATATCGGCTACCTGCAGGAAATAATGGGCTGTCTGGGAACCACTCATACCTCAGGAAACACCACTGCAGTGTGCTGAAAAACAGGGAGATGTGCAAAGCAAGGAGAAATACATGCAGAAAACAGGTGGGAAAACCAACCACCCTCGGTACCGCCGTCTGTTGCAGGGCTGTAACTGCCAGACCTGAAATGAGGGAAGCCCTAGGAAGCCCTGGAAGACTTACACATGGCCAGGTACCAGAGAGAGCCATGCAAGCTGTCCTCATCATTTCTCTACACAAACCTCTCCTCCCCTCAGGGAAATATCTGCCCTTATATCCGAAGGCAGATGTATTCGCTCTGTCCCTCAAGGGATGCAGTCAAACCTCAGGAAAACGAGACGAGGAGCCTCCTGCACCATTCAGCACTGGAAATGCCCCCGCTGCACCGATTCGGCCACTTGAGGATACAGGATAACATCCCCATGCGGGTTCACGGATATCATGGATACAAGGAACAATCTCTTCTCCAAAAAGCAGTGCATGGCTGCCCAGGGATTTGGGGAGGAGGGGAGGTCACCATTCCTGGGGGTGCCCCAGAACTGTAGGGATGTCACACTGAGGGGATCTGAGAGGTTTTTCTTTTCCCAACCTTACCAACGTGATGATTTTAAAAGAAATTTTCCAGTGGAGGTGATGGAGAGCCAGCCCTTCCCCAGCCAACACGGAGAGACAGCTGGGAAAACCCCTGTTGGTTGGAAGTTGTGCAGTGCTAATGAGTGAACACAGCCTCCCCCCACAAGGAGCAGCCCCTCCAACACTGCTGCCTTCCCTTTCCAACCGCTGCTCTCTAAGGAGGGCCCTTTGCTCCCCCCACACTGCAGATGCTGCTCCTCACGGCGCTTTCTGGCCAAGCTGCTCCAACAGCAGAAGCTGTTTTTCATCACAGGTTGCACATAGTTTGGGAATTGCTTCCCCCCCCCTCCTTCGCCCCCCCCCCCCCCCCCCCCCCCCCAGCTCTAAATGTTTCATTTGTTTGTTTGTTTTCTGAACCATAGGCATATTTGTACTAACGATACAAGGAATTCTTTGCTGAGTTTTCCCCACTGGTTTCCTACCCTGAACATCAAACAAACAGGGCCAAGCATCCACGCTTGCCACACACATGGATGCTCTGATTCCTCCTATTGACGGGAGCAGAGTAGGTTTGGTTTCATTTATTTTCTTTACAGAATCACAAAACGATTCAGAAGTGTTCTCTGCAGGCAAGAGTTACCTTCAAAGCATGATAACAACCAGCCAAATGGGGCCGTCTTGTCTCTTTACCGAGGGTCCGTGCAAACAGCAGATGGCAGGGGGAATCCTGCACCCTGTCACCGCTGTGGGCAAAAAGCAGCAGGCACCAAAGAGGCTGAGGTAGGAGATGCTCATCCAGGAGAAAATGAAGGGAGAAAACATAGGAAGCATGCAGGGTTATTTTCTGTGCTCTTGAGTTAGCTGATGGGTTGGAACAAAGCGATCTATAAGATCCCTTTCCAACCCAAGCCATTCTACTATTCAGGGAGGAAAGGTTTCCAAGCCCCTCCTGGGATGCCTAAGGGTAAGAAAGAAAATTAAACACTGCTTTTCTGGTCTCAGAGCTAAATGATCCCAAACCTGAGGCAAGGCAGGAGCACAGCCTGCCCTGCCATGCTGCCCAGGTCCTCCATCCTCACCACTGATTCTCACTTCATTTCCTATTGGTAATCTCTCCTGCTTTTCCCCATCTCATTCTCCCTCACCCACGATGGCTGTCTCCACTTCTCTGTCAATCCACATCCCCCGACCTGGCCAGCCCCCTCCTATAGCTATATCTTTCTCTTTGGGTTAGCATCGCTAATGTCAGAATCATTCCATCTGACAAAGTCTCTGCTCGTCCGCATCTCCCTTGTCTCCTTGAATCTCTGTCAAGGCCTTTTCCACATGTCTAAGCATTTTAATGACATATGGTGCTGGGACTTGGGGGAGGGAGGGAGCAGCGCTCAAACAGGAGGAAGAAAATTGCTGCTACCAACTGGGCAAAATGCTGAGGGTAAGTGGGGGGGACCTGGGAGAAGACTGGAAGCATTTGAGAAGGAAAGCTGGTCCACCACACCATCCAGTTGTTCCACTTACCCAGGGCAGCTTATTGCTCGCCCAGAGGAAATTACATCCCCTCTCTACCAAGGAGTTCTGACCCTGCTTTGCTCCTCTGTTCCAGCACCCACACCCTGATGATCACAGCTGCCACGTGCAGACGTGCCAGCACACTGAGCTCATGAGCAATAGCACACAGCGCCGCTCATCTCTTCCTCGCTCCAGAAATTAGGAGCCAGTGTGCAACCCAACCCCGTGTGTGGCATCGACCCAGTGGAGGATGGTTCCCTCACGTGCTGTGCTCTCTGCTTACAGGCCACCAAAGCTGCAGCCTTGCAGAGCTGCTGCCCCAGATTTCAGGGTCTGATCTTCATGCCTAATGATTGCACTCCCAATATCACCTCCAACCCAACACACTCCGCCTCCCCAGTGCTGAGCAGTTGAGATGACTTTTCTCAATCTTAGAAGATCCCAAGTCTTTCAGATGGCTAAGCAGCCCCACAAGTCTGCTTAAGACACAGTATTCAGCACAATCCTTGTGGATTTCTCCCTTCCTAATTGCATTCTGCCTTATTATAATCCTCCTGGCTCTTAATTCTCCTCCACCTGTTGTAAATCCATGCAGTGTGGCAGCACCCTAAGGTTCTGGCTTCTGTGCTCCATAATAACACAGGGCACGTTTGGGGCAAAGGCTGTTTGATATGAAAGACACCAGGAGAACAGAAGAAAAAGCAAAAACTGCACCAATATCCAAATTCCTACAACTGACACCTGGACTGCACGTTCCAAGACAGAGGCGACAGTAACACCAGCTTTTGCAAATCCTCACCTCTTTAGGAGCTCTAATCCTATTGCAAACCAGCTGAACTCCAGCTCACGAGTGTTTTGGCAAATCCCGTCAGGAGCAGATTAATGAGCAAGGCAGAAGAAGCACAAGTCCTTCACAGCATCCCACTTGGGGTAGAAGTACCAACAACATGAAGACAGAGCTGCACTGCCTCCAGCACCGCCGCGCGGAAGCGCGATGCAGACGAGATGCATCACCCACATGGTCGATGCTTCTCACTTTCATTCAGTGGCACTGCAGCATCTGTTGCTCATTCTGCATTTCTGGCATGCTTTCTTCTTGGGGTTTGGAGAAACTTCCTGAGTTTCCATCTATAGGCTCTCGTGTTGCTATCCTGATTTTCACACCTATGCAACTCATGAATGATGGGAAACAGAAGCAAAGGGGTGCAGGGACACAGGCTGGGGCACCACGAGCACTCTGCTAAGGAAATAGGTATGTTTTTAAACAGGAAATTGAACTCTCATTCTGCAACGTCCAGTGAAGCCACATGGAAGCACCCCGTGTCCTAGATGAAAACCAAGACCCCAAAGTTACAAGCATGGTGCTCCTGCTGCTGTGACACAGCTGGATTAAAAGCAAATAAGTCAGTAAGAAATGGTAGACAAAGCCCTCATTTGTCAGATGACGAGGGAAGGGTAAGGGAATGCTTCAGGAGTTTATCAAGGAAACGTGTTGAGCTGTGCAACTTTCTGGAGGAAGATGCTGAAGACGAAGCAGCTTTTCCACTTGAACCTGCATGCTGCTCAATGAAATGTGAAGTAAAAATAACCCCTCCTCATAACAACCAGCATTTAGCACCTGATTTACCATCTGCACCAAGGCCAGGGACCCAAGGGATCATGGCCAATGCTTTGTGCCCTGCACAGCTCCAGCAGCAATAGGAAAAACTGCCCCAACCTTCAGTATATAAAGCAAGATCCAGAGCTTCCAGATACTCCTCTGACACAGCTATCTGCCTGCCTGCCCCAGAGGGGGGATGTTTTCAGAGGGTGCTCGGTGTCGAACAAAGTTTGTTTGAACTAGACTTAAATCAACAGCAGCAAGAGCAGCACTAAGCCAACCTCCAGCACTTGTGACAACACTGCTTTAAACAGAGGCTCTTCAAGCTTTAGCATCATCTCACACTCTGGAAGGTTTTATGGGCCACCAAGATTACCTAAAACATTGGAATCCTATTGGCAAGCTGTGCATCAGCAGGACCAAGAGGCTTTTAAGTGTGGGTGGGAAGCAGGGGCTGGGAATAGCAGTGCTTTCAGCAGGAAGCCCTGAAAGAACCCAGTCCATGTAAGCTCAGCCAGAAATTGCCTAGATGCCACCCTAAACTGGGAACCCTACGGCTTGTCAGCTTGGCCAGAAGCCTGCAGGCTTCAACCATAAAGCAACACCTAATCTGGGCGTAGAGGATCTCCTCAGGGTACTGGATGTCAGCAGCCCTACCTGGATGATGTCCTCAGCTTCCATCACTGACACAGTTGGGATCCAGATGCAGCACTGCACTGCTCTGACCTGGCACTTCCCATCCTCCCCGTTCATTAGAGTCAAACTCCTCAGACTTTTACACATGAAAAAGCAGATGAGCGTGAGACAGAGTGGTTCTGTGCAGTACAGGCAGAGGTTTTTTAATGAAGGTATATTTACTCAGCAGAGCTGAAGGGCCGCTTCTTCACAGCAGGTCAGAGGCTGCTATGCAAATAATAATAAATACTTTGCACTTTTCAAGCACGCTCTGCCCAAGAAGTGCTCTGCAAGCATGAAACGCACAGAGCCTCACTGCATCTGGAGGGTAGGAGAGAAAAAACAGGAGCAGCCACTTTACCCGAGACAGAAATAGAGAAGCCTCTTGGGTGGAAAACAGACCTGATAGCACCAACAGCCTTCCTGACTCCCTGTGTGCTCCTCACTGCTAGCCTCACATTTGTGTGCTTGGCAGCTTTCTATGAACAGCAGCTTGGTATCGACTCAGGGAACAGTCTTCTGTGGCTCATTGCTCCCTGCAGATTTCAGAAGGGATCCTGCCTGATGCCTCAGCTGCTTCTAAGCCAGCTAAGCCTGGGAGATCTGGCGCCGCTATAGAGTAGTAAAGCTTCTTATGGAGCATCTCACGTAGGACAAGAGCCACCACAGGGGCAAGATCATCAGGACTGGAGAGCTTTATCCGTAATTAGCCGGTCCTGCAGGGGGCTCCTTGGGATGGAAAGCAGGGCTCTGGAGAGCAGAGTACCTAAGGGGGGGGCTGAAAGAAAGGGACAGATTCTGAGGGTGGTGGGGTTTGCAGTAATAGGACAAGGGTTTCCAACTGAAAGAGGAAAGATTTAGACTGGATAAGGAAGGTGTTTTTAAGAAGGGCAGTGAGGCACTGCACAGGCTGCCCTGAGAGGCAGAGGTTCTCCATTCCTGCAGACAGCCAGGGTCAGGGATGGGGCTCTGAGCAGCAGATGGGGCTGTAGGTGTCCGTGCTGAGGTTTGTGCCCACAGCAGGGCCCTGGGCTGCCCAACCAAGCCAGAACCACCGCACTTCGCAGTTCCAACTGATCCTGAGATCAATACCAAGATTTATTGATCCAAGAAGAAAGCACCGACTGGTGAGGGAGCCTGGTCAATAACAATCCCAGTGAGTAATCAGTTTTAACCAGAGAAAATTCCAGTCTGAGTCTTGTTCTAGGGGCAAAACCCAGTTGTCTGGGCACGCCGATTATCACAGCTCAGGAGCAAGCCAGGGACTCTTGGCAATTACATCAAAATCCGCACTGACCATCTCAGATGCCAAGGTCTGGGACAGCACATCACTGCTGAGTGAATGAAATGAGAAACCCTATTAGCTGCTAACACTGATCTGTCTGGCAGAGGACAAGCTGCTAATACAGACTACCTTGAAAATCATAGCAAGAAATTCAACCTGCACAGTCAAGGCCGGATTCAGGCGCGTAACTCGGTGATGGCAGGAGTTCAAGTACTTAAAATGTCTTTTCAAACCAGACAGTAAAATCATGCTGTCCCATCTCTCTTGGAAATGGACTCCACTGAAAAATCAAGGCCCTGAAAGGCAAGATAGAAGAAAAAAAACAGCAAAAACACAACTCAGCTTTGCTTGGCTGAAGCTAAGGGAGTTGGGTGCAGCAGTTTCCCTTCATCTGTCAGCAAAATCTCATCAGATGTATCAAAACACAAAAGGGGTTTCAATTACCAGGAAGACATCTCCAGCATAGGGACGGGGACTGAGAAGAGACTCAGCACCGTGTTTAGAAGCTGAGAAACCAATGCCTGAAATCCACCAGCTTGTGGTGGACCAGCTTCACCAGGCTGTGAAACCTCACCTCTGAAGGCACTGCAGTGCTTCATGGAGTCAGCAAAGCTTTCTGAGCAGCACAGCCACGAGAAGCACCAAAGCCTGCTGGGACTGACCCAGATGCTTTTTTATTATTATTTATTGTGCGAGGTGAATGGCTTGCTCTGACAGGGCAAAAACCCACACTGCTTCAGTCAGCCTCTCACATCCAAGCCTCTGAACTGCAGAAGTGCCATCCCACAGCCCCAGGGGATGAGGAGCAGCTCCTGTGCTCAGCAGTACTGCAGGTCTGACCTACGTTTGCAGGCTCCCTGGGAGCCATCATCTAAATTCTCCCTTTATTCCCTTGTCAATACCCATAGAACAGCTGTAGAAGAACAAACGGCTTTTTCTGGGCCCGCAACATTTTGAGAAGGCTCAGGCAGCCCAGTACTGCCTTGGGACATCTCACCTGGAGGTGAGGAGCTGCAGAAAGAGGTGGGAAGAGCAGAGCTTCTCATAGCTAACAACTGGTGAACAGGCTGAATGCTGCCAGCACCCCGGGAAGCTGCTGGCACAATATGACAGCCCTGCAGGAAGGTAATTGGCCAGACAAACTCAAGTGTTTGCTGCCTTTAATATTTAATTGTGCAAAAATGAAAGGCAAGAAGCTGAGGAAACACAAGTGTGTGTCAGGTGCTGTGGTGTCCTGTGCCACGCTGGGTACATAAATGAGCCAAAGCACCAACCACAGGAGCATCCAACACTGATGTGCTCATAGCACTGAGCATCACCAGGCTCCCACCTGCTGGGCTTGGCTGAGGAAGAAGTGCCCTGCTCTCCTCTATGGTTTGGGGGAATGCTGGGTACCCCAAGAAGCCCATCCCATCTACAGGAGGGCTGCTCTCCCACACAGAGACATGCCTTGAGCCGACACTTCTTCCTTCAAAAGATCTGGATTTAAGGGTTATGTGCAAGCGGGGTCTCTCCACCTTACAAAGCCCAGCAGTCAAACCATTGGTCCTTCTGACTCTGCTTAAAGCCATTCACTTTCCCCCAGTAAAGGGCTTTTCACCAATATCTGCCTCTGGAGGCAGCCCAGAAGAGCACAGTCACTGTCAACAGACACTCAGAACCTCTTTTCCTTCTCCAAAAGGGAACCCAAACAGCTCCAAAAAAGTCCCTGAGCAGCCCTACATCCCAGCAAGGGAAAAGCCTGAACTATTGTGTGACTAAAGCTGCTGTTTGGATTATATCTCTGCATATGGTCAAACCCTGCATGGAAATTAAAAGGAAGGCTGGCTCCATAAATATTACAGTACGAACAACACAGAGGTCTTTGCTGGATTATCACCGCTAAAAGGAACTGCAAAGCATCCAACTACACAAATGAAAGATGTTAATAGAGCAGTCCCAGTGGAGAGGAAGGCTGTATATTATGTGGAGCTGCTTCCACATCCTGCAAAATGTGCAGATTTAAATAACGTTCCCCTTTCACACAGAATAAATCTCAGCATTTCCCATGAAGAAGCACAGCGCTCGTCTGCCCCAGCCCACTTCAATGGGCAGATGGCTTACGAGGGACACGGGTGATGGATGGAAGCCCTGACATGGGTGTCTCACTGGATGAGAAAGCACCAAATACCTCCATAGATGAGGCTGGACTACACCCGTGCCTTTATATGCTATCCTATTCTTTAAATACAACAAAAAAAGGGGCTAAGACTGATTTTCTCACCAACCTTTTAATTAAGCCATTAGTCTCTTTCCCCTTAACCCACACAATGAAAGGAATGAGAGGCCTGTCTTCACAGGAGCAAATGATTTCCCTGGAGTAATGAAGATGCATTATCATACAGAAAAAAAATCATTAGTTGCTATGTCCAGGACAATGTGATTGCTCAATTACTCCACTAAAACAGATAGCACGCTTCCCAGCACCCCCAATTGCAAACTTAGAAGAGAAGTATCCAAACGTACGAGCCCAGAGACACCACCTGCTCAGCAGGCAACATGAAGCCCCATAGCAATCCCACCAAAATTACTTTCCAAGCTGTTGCTCACTTTTAAGACACCACAGCAGACCACGGGAAGATTTTCTCCAGGTGCTTTATGACAACAAAGGGTCTTTGGAGCTCACAGCAATGAAAGGGTCTCGTGCCGCAGCAAGAATTCATCAGAAACCCTCATCAGGAAGCCAAATGCTATGGGAAACTGGAGTGTCTCTTGTACCAGGAGGTAATTAATGAGATGAGATGATGAATGAGTCAGTGATGAAGCATGATCAGAAGCAGGAAATGGGTTGGGTGACCCTGCACACCTCTTAACTCCACCATCAAGGAGGTTCTCCTGTTGGAAGAGGCTGTGCCAGGCTCCAGTTCAGTGCCATAAGGCTCAGCCGGGTTTGCTGCAACACATGCAGCAGGGACTGATGTCTTGGGTTGTGTTTTGCTCCCCCCCACATCCTCCAGGCTAGCTGCAAAACACCACACATCCACAGCTCAACAAACCACGATGATCCAACTCACAATTTCCACTCTTCCTCGCCCCCAGGATGATTAAGATTTAGTCATCTAACTAGGGCCCCATTATTCCTTCAAATAAGTAATTTCAGCCCCTCTCTCACCTACCGAGATACCCATCAGAAGAATGACTCATTAGCTCTTCCCCTGCATCCTTTGGGTACCACTGCCATCACACACATGTGGGTCAACTGATGCTGCCCACCAACCCCTATCAGAGCGCCTTCAGCTGCAGGGCACACTGGGGTGGGAGAGTCAGAGGGGGAAGCATTTTATGTGGACATTTCCCCCTCTATATGAAGCATTTGGACTTCTTTTCCCAGGACATTTCTGAAGTAAATTTACTCTAAAAGGATTTCTTTGAGTCTGAGCAAAGAACATATCATATCAGATGAAGTGTTTTATTTGACCTGAAACAAATATTTTCAGTCTTGTTTTCAGTTAATCTAATACAGCGTTTCTTCATCTTTTTTTTATCCAGCCCAGATTGAGAAAAAAATCAATTTGGGAGCTCCATACACAGCACATTCCATAGCAGTTGTCAGAAAGACTATAGCTGGCATTCATATTAAAATACTGCTTTAGCAACTTATGAACATCATCTGCAAAGCTAAGGCACGAATTAGCGGCGATGAAGCAAGTTACTCAAGATAATGCATTTTGACATTAATGCCTTTCTACTGCTCAACTAATTTTAAATACATATAGGTTTACAGTGGGAAAGAGAGAAAAGGAAGGCGGGTTTGGAGAGGTTCGTGGTGATCCCCAGCAGCGCTCAGCCCATGGTGGGCAAGGCAGATGTCAGGCTGAAGGCGCTGCCCAGGGGGCTCAACACAGCGTTCCTCCAACCAAGGCTACCACAAGCAGCTGGCGGAGGCAGAAGCCATTCCAACCAGGTGCTGGGTACATCATACCACGCTGAAGGGCGACCCTAACCCTTAACCCTTACGTTTTTAATACCTGCCATCTATGGCAATTGTGCTCCTGGGCTCAGCTGCTGCATACACTGACCCACGGTGTGAGAAGGCTGCAGTGCAGAGCTCAGCAGGAGTGAGCTGCAGGGCAGCAGCTGCACAGGAGCCCCAGGCAGGTAGCAGTGCTGAGCTGCAGGAACCCACGCTGCATAAAGCAGTTGTTTCAGCTAAACACAGCCATCTCTGCCTTCATGTGTGACAATCGCCATACGATTTCTGTCTCATTAGGCTCTGAAATGTAAAACAAATGGGATTCACGTGGCTGCTGTTTGGTGTTAGCTTGCACAATGACAAGTCTTGCCTTTAATGGCTTTTCAGCCTTATCTCTGCCTTGAGATCGCTTCCATTGGCTCTGTGAGCACACACAGCCACACAACACTGACAGTTTCCCACCCCATCCATGGGAGGAGACAGAGTAGCTCTGGAAAGCAAAGCCCCTGGCACCCACACCACGATACGAACTTGCATCATTCCAGCTGAAGACTTCTGTACATCAGCTTACCTGATCTGCCACTGCCATCCACTGAGTTTGCTCAGCCCACCAATCTAGCACACTTCAATACCGAAAGTTCTACCCTGCATGCAATAATAAGCTCTGAAAAGCATTTCCTCATAAGTCTGGGATAGGAAAAGCAAAGGACAGCACTTGGGAGATGCTCTGTAGAACAGGGGCTGTAAGAGCAAAACGTTATCGCACACAAAATGAAAAGAA
>JAPSGF010000047.1:5383206-5521413 GCA_035772895.1 Perdix hodgsoniae | reverse complement strand
TCACCGTAAAGCACATCACATTCAAAATGGTGGTGGTGGTGTGAAACAGTCAAAGCCAGAACCATCACCAAGATCTGCAGCTGATGGCTCTGCCCAAAGGCAGATGAGCAGCCTCACCCAGGCCAGTGACCCACCTCCAATCCACCCACTCTGCTTCCATCTGCAAAATACCATCATCTCCAGCAGCAAATATTTTGCAAAGCACCTGACAATCATAGGAGAAATTGTCATGCAGGTGGCACAGTGCGACACAGAAGGAGCTGGATTAGAGAGAGCCTGCAAAACCAGGCAGAAACAACAACAGAAATGAGGTTTCCATGGGAAGCACAAAGCTGGACGTTGTTCAGCAAAGCCCCGCTCCATGAGGCAAGGAGAGAACCTCGCACAAAAGCAGAAGCTCCCACTGATGCCTTTGTTAAGCTCTCAGAGCAGAGATTTCTCTGGAAGAAAAGCAGACCCTGGGACGATTATTTATCGCCATGCAAACATCTTCCTCCTCGCCTTTTGTTGGTGGCCACATGCGTCTCGAGCCAGGGGAAAAAAGCTACCAGCAGGATCAGCGAGAGCTGAGATTAATCTGGCTTCACGTAGATAAACACGAGCAATCAGTCTTAAAATTAATATTAAAGTTGTAAGTCACCTTTGACTACATTAAAATATACACTGGAACATACAATAAGCCCCAAACAAGCCCTACTGGCAGTAAGAACAGCTCCCTTATCAACCTCTACCATCCCCTGCACACTGCTAAGGGGACGTCAGGCTGCTCAGTGAGGAACCAGCTCTCCTGGGGCAGCACAGATTGACCCAATTCCTGCTGCCATTCCTGCAGCCCAGCTTGGCCGTCTTACAGCACCGACCTCAGCTGCAGAAGGCATCTGTCTGGGGAGGGAAAGCTGGCACAGGAAGCCTCAGCCTCACATTGCACAGTGGGTGCATCTGTGGTGGGCATGGGGAGAGACGGGGAGTGGAAAGGAGCCCAGAGCTGCAGTGCAACAAAGCACCTGGGCCTCGGTGTGCTTTCCTCCCCAGGAATGGAGTTTGGGAAGCAGTTTTCTCCTTGTCCTCAGCTTCCCCTTCTCTTCCTGATGGCAATTCAAGACTTCCAAACCTCCTCCTCTTGCACTGACTCACAGAGGCTGAAGTGCTCCCATCACAGGAGAACAGCACGGATGGAGCACAGCAGCACCGCACGCTGTGGCGGCAGGATTGATGGGCATCACCAAACCCAGATGCAGCATCCCAAGGTCAGCTGCCAACACACACCCAAAATAACTGCCCAGTGATGGAGAGGGGTCACACACTGATGAGAGGAGCAGGTACCAATGCCAGCAGGTGCCCCGTGCTCCCTCTGAGCACCGCTGTGAGGTCAAGGAGGGAGCAGGGGCATGCTCTGGTTGCTCTGCACTCAGCATCACTGGCTCACAGCTCCTGTAACCACCTCTAACACAGCTCTGCTTGCTGCCTGGCACAGCCGCACCCAGTCCCAGCTGGCACTGGAATCCTCTTAACAAGAATCTCTACTTCAATACGGTGAAACTATTCTTCAATTTTGATAGACCAGAGTTCAAGAGGACAAGAGCTGGAGCAATGACCACCAGCTACAAATGTATGAGTGTAGATTTGGGAAAAAGCAGAAGTCCTCATGCTGCTGAAACTGTCACCAACAGAGCTGCACGCTGCTGAGAGGGCTCCAAATAAATAAATAAAGCCAGTGCCTCATTAGCATGCAAATCTATTCAAACCCCCATTTCAATTTGAATTCTATGCATATGATCAGAGTGCAAAATGCAAATTATACAAATGCACCCATATGAAGAAACAAGCAGAAACTCTGCGTGAAGGGATTAGGGCCAGAGTGCTTCGCTCCGAAGATTACAGTGCTGGGGATGGCTTTTGTCAGGGCTCATCCTTTAATGGTCACTGGTTGGGCAGCACTGAGCTTTGCCTACAGACTGCTTTAAAATGCATCTCTGGCTTGGGCAGTGGGAACTGTGTCTTGCTAGAGACAGGTTGCAGAGGATCAGGGCATTGGAACTATATGACCTTTGGGGTTCCTTCCTAACCATACTGCGATTCTGTGACAGGAGGCGGTGGGCAAACCGAATTCAAGAAGCAAGGGATGCTCTATCAACAGCACTGCCAGCCAAGGGTCTGCTGGGGGCTCAGAGCCCACCTACATTGATGCCCAGCCCTGCACCACGCAGCAGCAGCAGGCACCTCCCCAGCTCTGCCCATCCCATCCACCAAGCCAGGGCCAGGCTGGGTCTTGAGAGCACAAAAGGGTCAGGGGTTACAGCCCAGCCCCACCATCCTATTGACAAGGGATGCTTCTCCAGTCTTAAAAGGCTCAGCACCTCCCTCCCCAAGAGCTCTGGCTGGAGATCTGCAAGGCACGCGAGGAGAGCAGCAGCCCAGCTTGTTCCTCTGCAGACCACAGTGAGAAAGAGAACCCAAACACACCCCAGTTTCAGCAGAGCACAGCTCTGCTCCAGTACAAACCTCAGACCCTTTTCTCTGGGCCTCCTGACCCCAGAGCACATGAAATCCCTCTCCTGGCCAACCCCACAGCTGAGCCCCACAGCTGGGAGTCTGCTCACTTCTCCCTCCTATGCGCACCAAATTCTCAACCCACCATTTATCGTATTACATTTTCATTTTAAAGTAAATACATTTTCAATTAGTACTTACTGTGAGGGGCATGCATCACTGAGAACACTTATTTCTCTTCCTTTCATTATTAGATTAGAAGTCGCTCAAGTTTAGCTACATTTAACAGCAGTGGGGATGGAACGGTTCCGCAGACACTAATCCTCCTCCGCCCCCAATCCAGGTGCTGCAAACCCCCACACTCAGCCTCCAAGCCAATGGCTGCAGTCCAGGGATCTGCCCACCAGCTTCCCAGCTGCTTACACACCTGCTGCCACAAAAGCTGAACTCCTGCAGGGTCACAATGCCCACATGATGCTCCTCAAGCAAGGACCAAGTGACTGAAACCCACAGCTCAGAGCCATGCCAAAATAACCCATAAGCATGAGGGATCAGCCCCCACAGTGCCCAGGTCAATATTGCCTGCTCCTGCATCCCCATCTCAGTGAGTGACAGGCCAACCAATACTCTTCCAACCCCCCAAATACACCCCAAACCCCACCTCCATTCCAGCCAAAGCCTTTCCTCCCCAAGAGAGCACAAGATGATCCCTGCTGCCATCTCAGCCCTCTGTGAGAGGGCTCATAAGCATAATAGTACTATTACACTTTGCTCATTATGCCTCGTTTTTATTACATGGCCTCATTAAGTTAAGAAGCCTCTGTAATTGAACTGCATCTCTTGGTCTCCGCACGGGGGCTCCAGCTGCGTTTGTCGTCAATCACTATTAAAAACACAGGACAAAAATTACTATTACACCCATTACTGCTCATCAATCTCTTCAATTGCCTCTTAAGGTCCTCTCTTTACCTGCTCAATGCACCAGGGCCAGGCGAATATCAGCAGCACCTTTTTAATCTTTCCCTATTTTCTAATAATTATAAGCAGATTTTGAGGGTGCATTGAGAGCAATGGAGTGCATGCAGGAACACAATGTCCTGGTGGCGCACGGGAGAGAGGGGTAAGCAAAACACACTCAGACCAAGGGAAATAAGCAGTGCCAAACAACACCACGCTGCACTGAACAAAATGCAGGATGCTTTACAGACACGTTCATCAAATTAACACCGTCAGGATTAAGAGTACTGTGACAAGTGGGCACATTGGTGGTGGGTTTGCCGACCAGGTGAAAGGCAATCCTGGGTCAGACAGCTTCTGCAACAGCAGGACTTGCAATCCTACCTGCACAAAATACCACCTTCCTGAGTCCAGCACCAACACTGCAAAAAAACCCAACCACACACAATTCTGGCCAGCCCACCTCAATCCACTGCTCCAGGATGTTTCCTGCACTCCAGCAAGTTTCAAAGCTTCAGCTTTTTCTTCTTGCTGTTGAATGAGATGCCTCCACTGGGACAGCAGCCCCGATCTGCTCGAGTCAGCAGCAACTCACACAGGTTACAAGCACTACATGGATTTCTGCGTCTGCTTGGGCTGAAGCCAAACCATAGAGAGAAACCTGCCTGCTGGGAAGGATCAGCACTCTGGATCAAGAGTTTGCTATAGGAACCATCGTAGAGACATCATCAGGGACATCCAGCTGTTTGGCAAGTGCATGGAGTCCATTTCTCCTCCTTGAGGAAAATGGATGTGCTTTGCCCTGTCCCCTTGCTCTTCTCATCCTTCCCAGGAAAAGCCAGCTTCAGGCTTGTTTCCAGCACAGAAAGTAGGGGGAAAAAAAAGGTATGTTTGGGAGATCACAGCTCCTACACAAGAAGCTGCACAGAGATGCTGAGCAAGTGTAGCTGACCCCAGCTTGATGCAGTCAGCAGCTCCCAGAGAAGAAGGGAAGGTGAGAGGTGTCAGCTCTTTTAAGGCAAGCAGAGCCCTGCCTTGCTGGCCTGCATGATGGAAGGGGGCTTTGAAGACTTCAGAGGGTGCTGTGTTTCCCAGCTTATCACAAGTGTCTATCTTAAGCCAACACTACCATTTTAAGCATGACCAGAGCAAGAGGAATCTTCAGAGACTGCTCCTGCTGTGGGACACAGACACTCACACAAAAGGCAAAACCTCACATATATGATGGCAGGTGAGACCCCAGCTCACATCCAGCCCAACTGCACCACTGCCATCAGTGCAGTGAGCCCTCCAGCACTGACAGCACACCTTGAGGTCACCACACAATTCCCATTACTGTAAGTACAGGTAAAGCAATCACAAGCAATTTGCCCCCTACCAGTAACACAGGCTTCAGTTCAGGCATAAGGAGTTAATTTGCAGCCACTCAAAGCTTTGCTATCTTAAACCTTTCCAGTCTCTGGGCAAGAGGAGGAATGAGCAGAGAGTGTCAGACTGTGATCAGGAGGACAAAACACTGCAAACAGCTGTGCCTAATTTTAGCATCTGTTAGTTCTGTTTCTTTAGCACTTGGGGGGGTCAGGGGACAGCCCTGTCACTCCCAGCTTATTAGAGACACAGCTGGGGGAGCATCAAGTCTCACTCCGAGATCTGTTGATGGAAGAGCAACAAATAAGGCAGTATTTCCAACCAGCAGCACTCACTGCTGTGGGCACCTTGCGTCTCCCGAGCCCCCAAATGCACGTGCTTAGCATCTTCACACCACCACTCAAACACACGTGTCAAAAACGGGCCAGGCACAGCCCCCCTTTCCCAACCCCCCCTTTCCAAGCAAAGCGGGGTCATCCCCACGTGCTCCCAGCCGGGCTGACCCCGAGATCCACCGTACAGCCACGTAACGGTGGGTTCAGGACTTCAGGACACCCCGACCCCCCGCCCCGCAGCGCTCTGCAGCCCAGGAGGCGCTGAGCCCCGCACGGTGCGGTGCGGACCGCGGGCACCGTGCGAGCGCTGCTGCTGCCCCCGCCAGGCGGAAGGGACGCAGTGAGGCTGCAGCCGCCCGAGGGCACCGCACCGCTGCTCCAAACGGGGCCGCCCCTCAGCATCCCCTCCTCCGGGCTGAGCAGCACGACGCCGCTCCTCACAACCCCCGCCCTGCAGGCGAAATCCCACCGAGGGCACGGAACCCCTCCTGCTGTCACCCCTCTGAACTCGATGCTGAGCACACAAGTGGGGCTGACATTTATTTAATCCTCATAGTAATGTTGACTGTGTACTTACCGAACACCTCATGCTTATGGAAGACATTTGTTTCCAAGCAGCTTATGCTAAACTGCAGTGATATAAAGGAAACACTTATCCAATATTGACATTTACTGACTGGCAGCATACAGCTTGAATACTCATTTGTGCTGGTGGAGGGGGAAGGGTAAGGCCTGAGAGGGATGAAGGCCTTTATTTCTCATCTTTTAATGAGTTAGGCAGTATTAATTTAATTGGTGAATACTGGCTGAAAATGCAAGGTGGGCACCTAACCTGAGGGATCTGCTTCCTTGGGGGGAAAACAAAGTAACAGCACAGCCTGAGCATTGGGCTTCCGTCCAAAGGCAAGTTTGATTGAGAAAGCTCATCCTTTCCACTCTTACCGCAGAGTTAACTTGTAACCAGCAAAGCTCCTCTGGCTCACAGTTGGGGTCCATTCAGAGGATGCACCAAAAACACCCGAAATGTTCATCCTGCAGGTACTGCAGCATCCCAGCACACCTGACACGCACAGCAAGGTGTGTCTGACACCACCACACGTCAGCAACAGCCCCAGCACAACATCGGCAGCAGCTCGAGGTGAGCAGTGCACAACACATCCACACGCATCACACCAGCACAGCAGTCCCATCAAACACAAAGTCCTGGGAAAGGGAAGGCAGTTCCTATTAACCTGGCTCACACCTGATGTGCACAGCCCTCAGAATCGCCTCCTGCTCCACTGCAAGATGGAGATGCTGCAGCCCCAAAGCTTGCTGTATCCCCCATTGCAAGTGGAGGCGTTGAAGGAACGCGTTAAGACAAGATCTTATCCCGAAGTTAGCATCTGACTTTAACAATGCGTGCGTTCCACCTCCTACTTGCATAGCATGTGACAGCAAATAGGCAGGAGCCCGGAGCCATAACTCAAGGAATATTTTGCTTTTCAGCTGCTTAATACAGCTCAGTAAAAGCAAGAGCTGCGGAACAGCCAAGTGACCTACAGCTCCTTCTGCTCCACTTTGGAGGCTGCCACCAGGGAAAGGCAAACGCTCGAGCTGGGGCTTGCCAGCAAGGCGATGAATAAACAGCCTTTATTATACTCAGAAGGCACATCAAGCCAGGACATCTGTTAGGCCAGTTTCTAAGATCAGAACCCAGCATTTGTTCTGTCCCACTGCAACGCACAGATCAGAAATGGCTCTTTCCCCCCCTCCCCATATTTTGACACAGAGGAAAAGAGGAAGCACACGAGTGCTGGGGGCAATCCACCCCTCGCCTGGAAAGGGCAGCTCAGAATTTAAGCTTCATTTCTTCCCAGCCAAGAGAAAAGCAGCCCTGTGCATTTCTTGGCATGTTGAAGTTAATCCTGCAGGCAGTGGCTTCACACCCCCTGTAAGAGCTCTGGGACTCCTGCCAGTCCCAAAGGGAGGGCAGAGCACCTTAAAAACCACTGCTTCAACTGCCTTAAACCCCAGCAAATAAGAGACTGATTTACAACTTATTTGTTTCACTGCCTCCTGATTTATAAGATAATGCCTGTACAGTCACTCCTGTCTCCAGCCAGAAGCAGCCCCCAATGGAGCCAAAAGACTGACCAGCATTGCTAAGGAATCAACTAAACCAGGGCCTGCACCGCTTGTTATTTAAGACCAACCAATGGATAGAAAATAAAGGAGAAAAGAAGCTGTTAAATCCTGCTGGAAGGTCCTTGGGAATGATGTGCAGCAGTTGTTTGGCAGCAGTTCCACCTGGGGAGCACGGCACAAACCTGCAGAACGCCTCATGAAATCTGAGGCTCAAAGCAAGCCACGCTCCCCCTTCGCAATCTTCGTGTAAGCAAACAGTTTGTTCAAAGATCTTGATCCTCTGCCAGCTCATGACCTGAGGAGCTCATCAGCCTCTCTCCCCTTTACTTACAGCTACAAATGAAGAGCATTCGGTTTTTTTATTCTAACGTAAGCAGTCCGGCCACGGGGAGCCCTGAAGTGGTGGCAGTGCACCAAAGCATTCAGCATCTGCTCGAGATGTGTGCGCGGTGCTCAGAGTGCACAGCACCTTGGAGGTGGGCAGGGCTGCAGTGTCAGCGCCAGGGCAAGTGGTTCTCCTCTCTTTCTTCCCTCTGGCAAAGGGCACCCAAACAACTCACAGCACCTCCCCTCTCAGTCTTTTCAAATCACCAAAACCCCACAAGGAAAGCCAGCTTGAGCAAAGTTGGCTGCAGTCCCCCTGCGAATCTCACTGCAGGAGGTGCAGATGGGAAATGAGGAAGCATGCAGAAATCTAAATGCTATTAAACAGATGTTGGGAAAAAGTAATCCTGCGCTGCTTCCTCAGGACAGCACGCAGTGAGGACGCTCTCAGACCATTATGCACTTTCCTAACACGAGAGCAGAGGATTCACCTGCTGCCTTCAGGAAAGAGGCTGAGATGCTTCCCTTGCAACGCTCCTCTGCTCTCTGCAGGGCAGCAGCAACCAGCTTTGCTCTTAATTACGCATTTCCAGGCCCAGGGCTGCTGAAGGCAGCACAACCCCAAGCACCCCTTGCACCCAGCACGCTGCACCAGTCCTGCAAACACCTCCCAGCACCTTCCCCACAGTGCTATAATCCCCATCAGGCCCTACGTGATTGTAGAGGATTTACTTCCAGTGAGGAACCAAGTGAACTGTGAAGGAGAAAACCACCCTGAGCCACCCAGAGAACTCAGAACTCATCACGCCGAGGGAAAGGGAGCATCTTTGGAAATCTGGATTCCTTTGGGTTCCTAGACCAACAGGAATCTTTCCAACCAAGACAAATTTCTCATCCTGCCAAATGCACGTAGGCTATTTCAGCACAGAGCAGCAGGAAGAGGTGGTGGTTGCACACACACAGTATTTAGGGGTGCTGCATACAGAGCATATTTAGGGACACTCCATCCCACAGCCCCCGGGACCGGGGCACTCTCCATTGCTTCCAGCCTCACCCAGCTTGCATGGCACTGCAGCAGAGGAAAGCAGGGGGAGACAGCTTTATTGAGGAGTAACTTTCAGAAAATGAGTCTGCTTCAGCCTTTTTGCAAGAATGAAAGACACCAGAAAGTCAAGACAAGGCGCTCAGCTTTTCCTGGATTATCTCAAGAGAAACACAGAAACCCAGAGTTCCTCCTCTCAGGCTATTGCTTGTGCTCAGCAGCAGCCCCTGGTAGGGAGCAGCGAGCACCTTTCCCCCCCTCCATCTCAGCCTGCAGGGCTCACAGGAGCAGCAGGCAGCCAGCGTGCCACCAGGAGGCACAGAGGCCATGAAGTACAAACCCAAGGGCACAGACACACAGAAACAGCGAGGGAAAATGCCACCAGGGGTGTGTGTGTGTGGGGGGGGGCTTCAGTACAGGAAGGTATAGCTAGGATCTGGTACAGCAAGGTTTTCCACAGAGCTCATCCTGGCTGCCCTTGGCTAGGAGGAATTTAAGTCCTCCTGCCTTATTATGGTAAATCCCTCCAATCCACTCAGCTGTTGCAAAGAAGCCACAGCTCTGTCTGCTCCCTGCACACAGAAAGGGACCACTGGAACTCCTTAAGCGGTCAAAAGGTTTTAATTGCTCTTCAAGCAAGTTTTGGCCCAGCAGCTCCCAGTAGAGCAGGGTATGAGTGCCCTCTGGATGCACACAGAGCATCCCCACCCCACAGCCCAGCAGCTGCTGGGAGCACTGCTGCCCACAGAAAGCGACACCACGTCTGTAACACATCTGGGCACACCTGAACCACGCCAGCAGCTGCTCTGGGGGAGGCAAATATGACAGACACTAGGAAATAAGCTTCAGTTCCTGCATCCAGGCCACTCCTTCCCCAAAGCACCATGTGGCTGGGGGAGTCTTTTGCATGAAATCCCATTGTAAGGCTTCACCCCAGAGGGAGAAAACCACACATTGCCAACAGCCCCCTTTTCTCTATACTATAAACAGCAAGTGCAGAAACGCATTTGGCTCTTCCTATAGGAGGAAGCAGCCTGAAATGCTCTGCACGGCTCTGTCTCTGCCTCATAACCATGAATAAGCAAGGTAGCAGATGCACGCGGCCCGGGAAGACACAGCCAAGGAGCCACAGAGGCATTCGAGCCACTATTAAAAAGTGCATTAGCCCTTATAGAAAATAATAGCTGCAAATAGGGAGGAGGGAAATAAGGGGGAGAGAAAAAAAAGAAAAATCCCTGCTGGATGTGAGACAAAGTTCTTTGGCTCCATGAGCAAACTGCCATTTGACCCACGGGGAGCTGAGACAGCCGAGGGAGCAGAGAGGCCGGGGTGAGATCCTAAATTGCTCCCGTCCCCACTGCACCGGGGAGTTCAGATTTATTCAGCCAGAAATCTACATGGAAGACACAGTGGGTTTCTTTTGTGCAGAAGGAAAGGAGAATGCAAACACAGCTTTCCCCCTAAAGGAATATTAGTACTAGCAGAGAGAGGGAGGGAAAGGGGAAGGGAGGGCAGAGCAACAGCTCAGCATCGCAGCCGAACGGAGGGAAGAAGCCGGGGACAGCTCAGCTCAGCCTGCTCAGAACACCGGGCGTAGGGGGAGGCAGCGGGTGGTGGGGATCCTCAGCACCACGTCTGGCCGAGCACAGCCCCAGCTGCCCGTGGAGCTGCTCCGCTCTCTCCAAAAGTTTTCTCCTTCATTTAATCAACAGATGGACGAGCTGCGTGGGTTTGCTTTTCTCCCTTTATTCCAGCAGCCCCAAGCCCTACACTGACACAAAGCAGCGCCGGCCCCGGGACCGCGGCAGCGCGACACAACAGACGGCATTGAGCTCCGGCACCGAGCGGCACAGAGCCCCGCGTCCTCCACAGGTGACACAGCCCAGGCACCGCACACCGAGCGCCGCATCCCGCACCGCATTCGCCGCATCCTTTCCTTTAGGGCGAGGACGCCGGCACCAAAGTTACCGAGCGCATCCCTGCGGCTCGCCGAGCTCCATCCCCGGCTCCGCGCTGTCGGAGGATGCGATCGGGATGCGACCACCCCCAGAGCCTCGGGATCTCCGCTCTGCGCTCAGCACCTCCCGTGTGCTCAGCACCCCCCGCCGCCCCCCGGAGAGCTCCGCAGCCGCATCTCCCGCTGCCCTCCATCCCCGCAGCCCCAAACCGAGCCCTACGGCCCCGGGGTCGCCGAGCAGAGCCGTGTTTACACACAAACACCGTCTAATTAGCGGAGCTGGAGCAGAAAGAACTCATTTGCATGCTAAAGATTTTTCTTTTTTTTTTTTTTATAAGGCGAGCTGCCTCAGTGGGGATGCATGCAAAACAACTCCGCAGTCCTTCCTCATCCAGGGAAAAGCAAGAAGCACCTCGAGGGGCAGCGGGGGTCCCCGCAATCCGAAATCCGGCTCCCCCCCGAGCCCGCCCCGCTCGGAACTCAGTGCCGGGCCGGCTCGGCTCTTACCGTGGCTGAACAGGAAGCAGGCGAGCAGGAGGAGGAGGAGGTCTGCCTGGAAAGCGCTCATTCCTCAGGGTGGGCTCTGCGCCGGGGTGGGGGGCTCCGTGCCGGGGGCTCCGTGCCGGTGGGTTCAGGCCGCCGCCCGCCGGCTTCGCTCACGCGGCTCCGGCTCCATCGCCGCCGCCGCCGCCCCCCCAGCTCCTCCCCCGGCAGCGCTGCCGGGAGTGGCGGAGCGAGGAGTGAGGCGCGGCGCTGCCCGGCTTTTGTGGGAGGGGGGAACCGGGCTGTGGGGGGAGTTACTTGTGAGCTAAGGCAAAGGGGGGAGGGGGGAAGGCAGCCTGGCGGCTGGTTTTTGTAATCGGAGGAAATTGCAATTCCACCCCCCCCCCCAATAAAACAAGCAAACAAAAAAAACCCGAACCCTTACAAGATACAAAACCACAAAAAATGAAAGTTAAAAAATAAAAGCAAGACGTACGTGTATATATATATAAAATCCACTTCATTTGCTACTGCACAGCTGCTCCAAACTCACAAGCAGCACACGATGCCCACAGGGGCACAGGTGTCACTAAAGCAAAAGAAAATCCTCCCCCTCAACTCACCCTGCAGTCCTGAAAGGTGGATGAAGCAGCACTGCAAGCACTTTGGAGTTGGGTGACATCTTTCCCTCCTCGTCCTGTTTTTTGGAGGGGAGGAGGAAGCAAAGGAGGCCCACGCACCTGAAGTCGGGAGCCAAAAAATGATTCCTAACCGCCCCGACCCAGACTTAAATTACATCTGTGCAGCCACAGGTGTGGAAGGACCCTGCCGGGTGGGGGGAGCTCCCAGGTGGGGCCCTGGTTTGTTGCAGTGACCCTTGATGAGCTTTAGGGCTCCTTTTCGGTATAACAAATCAATAAAGAAGGAGAACAAAACTTTTCAGCGAGCACAAACACACACCGCACCCCATCCCATCCCATCCCGACCCCGGGTTGGGCAGCTGGGCCGCTCAGCGCAATTAGAGAAAGAGCGTTGGAAAGTAATTACATCTATAGGCTCTAATTACTCGCTGCTGTGCTGTAAGGTGAACTTCAAACGGGGCCGGCCCGGCTCTCCGCGCTGTGCCGCAGCTCCTGGGGGACCCGGGGGGGTGGGGAGGGGGGTTGCCTGCGCTGGGGGTAAAGCTCGTTAGTGGCGCTAATGAGCTGCCCGGGTTAACGCCCAGCTGGATCGATTTGGGCTCGTGCTGCTCTCGTAGGCGGCGGTCCGTCAGCAGTTGAGGGGTGGCAGCTCAGGGTTGGCTGTTTCACTTAACGCTCAGCCCCCCTCTCCCTGAAAATACAAACCAGCGTGAGCACTTGTGCACGCGTGTGCTGCTTTCCGCATCTCTAAGCTTTGGGACGGAAGGGTGCACGTTAAAACTGGGGGGGTTTGCAGCTGTCCTCCCCTCTCCGTGCGTCACCTCGTGCGGCAGCGCAAGCCGCCCCAAAGCGCTGCGCGTGGCACAGAGGTGCCTGCAAAGGTCGGGGCGCTGCCCGTGCTGGGAGCACGCGGCGAGCTGCAGCTCAACATCCGCACCGCCCCATTTCAGCAGGAATCGCGTTCCTAAACGGCTCTCAGGCTTTTCCCTGTGTGTTTTAGTTTAATCTGCAAAATGCTGTTTGCTTGCAGACTGTGGGTACCAGCGCATATTAAGGCTGCTACACGTGTAAGGCGCCTCTGTGAAGCTTCAGAGCTCCATTAACATTTTCATGGCAATTCTTTTATTTTTATTTTTTTCTTTTCCCTTCCACAAAGAATACGATCTCCTGCCTGCATTAAAAGCAGCCACATTTCAAACTTCCAGGAGAAGAGAACAGTTCTCTTCATTTCCTTCCCAGTGAAAACATTTCAGCTGGAAAATTCTCCTTGCTGTAGTGCTGACCTTTGTGGAGGGCTTTAAATCCTCGATGAAAGCAGCATGTAACTGCAAAGTTTTATTAACTGATTATCCCTGTGGTTCTGACTGGGTTGGCAGTCAAATTTGATTTAGGGGTACTTGTATTTGGTGTGAAAATCTGGGCTCTGGGCATCATTTTGGGTTGCTGCAGCTGATGTCTTCCAGCCGTGCACTGAATGGTGCTGCAACACTGCCTGGCCTGGGAAAGGCATCACTAAAGGGAACAAAATGGGGCTTATTTTTAACTATTTAGTTGAAATGTGGTGTGGGGCACAGCAAAGTGCAATGCTGGGAATGAGAGACGGGCAGCCCTCCCTGTCCTCTGACTTTGAAAGTCAAAGAGGACGAAGCACGAAGCATCTTCCTTCATTTCTACTCTTCCCCCCCCTTGTTTTTTCCCCAGGTGTGCCGCACTGACAAGTGCAGTAGATATGAAACATCACAACAATGAACGCAACTCCTTTTCTCATGCCTTTGACTCTCTTACTTCCAGGCTATTTACTGAGAAGTGCAAGAAACGAAATGTTCTGAAATGCTGCAGCAAAATGGAGAGGGGGAAAAAAAAGGGAGAATAACATAAAGCATGTAAGCAACTTGATAAAAATGAAGCAATACTGATGGAAAATTGAGTTTTAAACAGCAGGACAACAGCAGCTCAGATGGATTTCCTTCCTGGGTATTACAAAGCTAAGGCGAGCGCCTGGAAGAGAGGCAGGCAGGGATATAATCACACATTTCCCTGTGCTGTAACAGCTCGTGATGCTACAGCACGGATTGGGAGCCTGCAGGCTCACACCATGGCCACCCAATGCTGCCTCAGTTTCCCCCAAGCAAGGCAATGGGATGGAGGAGGTAACATCACAGCGCCTGTGCCAGGATGCTGAGGAAGGGCAGGGAGACCTTTGCATTTCATGGTGTTCCATGTGAAGGGAGTGCAGCTGCCCCCCTGGAGCCCCCGTGGTGTGAAGGACATTTGCAGTGCTGCCGTTTTCAATGCCACCGGCATGCAGTTCCAGCCCCTTCCCACATCCCTCTGCTGACCCTTTTTGCAAACAACCCAACACAGCCCTGGGATGCAGATATGGGGCTGTCTGTGCTTTCTTTCTCTCCTTGCCATGTGGACAGCTGCCAAAAATCTCTGCTTGTGGCACTTGATAAAGCTCTTGTACGGTGAGGAGGGATGGGCAGCAGCAGCCATGGGGAGAGAAGTGGTGAGGCCATGGGGGTGAAATGCCACGATGCCCCAAATAAAAGCACGCTGATAACTTTCATGTTCCGGGGAGAAATGTGAAGAGGTCCCCATGATGTAAGGCTGCAAAGACAGTTTGGCCACTGCAGATGGTCAGAATGCATCCCAGCCCTGCAGGCAGAGGGCTGTGCAGTGCTGCAGAGCAGTTCATGGTCAATAAAGAGGGACTGCTGCTAAGCTCTGGGGTGAAAATCTGCACGTGTGCCTTGGGGCCAAGCAGTAATTGCGTGGCAAGGCCCACAGAACCTCTGATGCTGAACACAAAGGTTTCCCCATCCAGCTCTGACTTTTGCAGGCTCCCAGCTCTGGGGGCAGCATGGAGCTCTCAGCACCCCCATGGGCTGCGTTCCATGAGATGCCATGGCACTGCTTGGTGGGATGGGACCCTTTCTCTCTGCCAGTGATGCCTTCTAGCGCTCCTTTGTGCCGTTCTCACCCTGAAAGCTCTTTTGGAAATCTGGCCTGGACTTCACGGCAATGGAGAAAAGCAACGGATGCACAGAAAATCCCCAAAGATGGATGGCACACAAAGGGTTAAATGAAGCATTTGTATAAAAACAATGCATCCCATTTTTGCTTGATTGGCACTTTAATTAGGCCCGTGTCCTTTTGCTGCCACTGCAATCAGATTGGAGAAGAATGGGAAGCTTCACACCGTTATATTTATCTCAAGATTACAAGATTTCCTTTTTTTTTTTTTTTCAGTGCAAAGGAGAGAAAAAAAAAAACAACACAACAACTGCAGCACCTTACAAACGTGGCAAAGGAATGATATTATTTAGGGCTCAGAGAAAGCACGGCTTCCTGATTGCAGCACAAGGATTAATTTTATTGTGTTAACGAGGGCTTGTTATTGCTATAGGAGAATGGGAAAGAAAAGTTCTCTCTTTCAAGTCTGCCAGCGAGGAGATGAGGGCCGGGGCTCTGAAGGCAGATTGAGTGCAAGAGCTCCAGCAAAAGGAGGGAGCCGGGGTCCCTGTGCCATGGCCATGAGCTTTGCCTCCCCTGGTGCGGGGGTTTTGCTCAGGAATAAATGGCACAAAAGCTGAACAACCCCTGGGAATCACCGGCTCCTCTCCGCCCTGGGGAATTCTCCCTTTGTTTGATTGAAGGTCCCTAAAACTGAATAACTGCACACTGATGGTTCTGCTATGCTCACAGACACCAAAAAGGAGAACCTCTGGGTACATCCCTGCACCTCCCTCCCTGTCTTCTCCCATGCCCCAAATCACCCCAAGTAGGGGAAAATCCCCCAAAATCCCCCCCCCCCCCCCCCAGTTCCTACCTTCTACCCCTCCATGTGAGCCACGGCTCCCTGTTCTGCCCCAGCTTTTAATTCCAGAGGCTTTCCATCCCCAAACAGGGCTGAGCCTTGAGAGGAAGGCAGTGTTGGCTGTGGGCAGTGGTCCCAGCCCTGCGATGTGCTCAGGTCTGGTTTGCAGCAGAGCAGTTCTTCATTGAGCAAAGATAGAAACGATGCCGTTTGATTGAGGTGGCTAATTACACAGCTCAAAGAGTAAATTACAGCTATCAAATATCCCAGTGAATATTCACTTACAAATAGAGATGGAGGAAAATGAAATTTTTTGGTTTGCTGGCAATTTTGAAATAAAAACATTGTCTCCTTTGGGGAACGTTAACCAATCCTTCTGAAAACTCCTCTGCAACTGCTAAATTCAACTGTGTTTTGTTAGAGGCCAAGTGAGCAGATTGCTCTGATAGCCCTCGGCCACTTCTTTTCTATTTTGAGGTTCTGTGCTTTCTTCTGACCTTTGGAAACATTTGCCCTCACTTTAACTTCCTTCCTTCCTTCCTTCCTTCCTTCCTTCCTTCCTTCCTTCCTTCCTCTTTCTTTCTTTCTTTCTTTCTTTCTTTCTTTCTTTCTTTCTTTCTTTCTTTCTTTCTTTCTTTCTTTCTTTCTTTCTTTCTTTCTTTCTTTCTTTCTTTCTTTCTTTCTTTCTTCCTTGTGAAAACCACTGAGAGAACTGTGTTTTCTCTCTTGAGGCCATGCTGCCCAGATGTGCTTCCCCTAAGGGTCCCCTGGAGCTGTTGTGCTGCTGAAGACTCCCTGCCACGCTCCCTTGTGCCTCAGTTTCCCCACCAGCACTCAGAGAGCTTTGTGGGGGCGATGCAGCCATTGCCTGCCAGGTCTTCTTGCTGCAAAACCCCTGCAGCAATCACTCCTCCTATGCTCCTAGGAGTTTCCCCTTTGCATCCCTGCTGTTCCTTCCGCCTCCTTCCCTGGGTAATGAAAGGGAAGCGTGGCTCAGTATGGCTCTGCGTGCTTGCAAATTGCTGGGTCTGATTAGGAAACAAAAAAATAAAGACAGTTTTCGTGTATTTTCCTCTTCCTTGGCCCTCAGGAGCAGAGCCAAAGCCCACAGAAACCCCTCCTTCCCCCATGTCTCATTATAAGCAGTGTTGTGCATCCCAAAGCTTCTTGTCCCAGTGCTTCTGGGGCCCTTGGGCATCCCCTAATTTGCCCCGTGCCACCCCTTGTCCTGGGAGAGAGGATGTTTTGCCATGTGCAGGCAGCACGTGGGGGCACAGGGGACCTGTTATCTCATCCCCTCCAGCTGTGGGGCTCAGCACGGGGTGTGGGGGCACACGTGGGGTTTTCAGCCCCCAGGAGCACGGGTCCCTTTGGGGTCTGCATGGGAGGAATGGAAACAAGACAACAAAACACTGAGTTGCATGTGAAACGCATGGTAGCTGAGCTGTGATCGGGCACTGTTTGGGTGGCACAGTGTGGGCACGGCCAGACAGCACCCCCTGGAAATGTCAGACTTTGGGGGTCGGCTGCATTTGCAGTGTGTGCTGATGGCACTGCGTGGGCTTTGTTGTGTTGGGCATGTCCTGGTGATTTTTCCCTGATATGCGATAGATTTTGCCCTAGCGTGGGTCATGGAAAGCCCAACATTGATGGGTTTCATCTAATTTCAATTACAGTCATTAAAACTTTTGCTCGCACGAGCTGAGCCTTTCCAAAAGCTGTCAAATGACAGCCCATTAAAGAGTGGTTATTTATAGCGGGGCATGTTAATTTTACAGGATCACAGACCAGTGATTCAGTGCCTGGCGTTGCTGAAAGGAATCACTCACAGGAATGAGTGTTCACTGACATGAAAGCACCCCAAATCCACAACCTCTCAGCAGCAGAGCTCCAAGAATCTGTCAGAACCCATCCGCAGCAGCCTGGGAACTCATGGGCAAGCTGGGGAGGTTTGGGCTTGAAATCCATGGGGAGAAAGGAGAGCATCACACCCTTCATAGCCCACTGTGTGTGGCTTGTCTCCCCTGGGATCCTTCTGCTGGGCTGGCAGCACTGTCCCTCCCTGCTTGCCCTGCAGTGATGCCACCCAGTGGCCCAGCAGCTCCTCTTGGCCACCTCTGAGCACTGGGGGGGCAAGGAAAGAGGGACAGGATTGGCACAGCCCAAGTCAGGCTGATCTCTGCTCCCTGTCACCCCTCCTGTCTGCCCTGCTGCCTAATATCAAGCCCCTTTGGGCATGGGCCTCCCTTTTCCATCAATTCTCCAGCCCCTCCTGCAGCTCTGACCTTGTCTGAGCCACCGAGGCAATATAAAGTAATACGATAATCATAGCAATGATAGCAATAATCATAATAATAAACCATGCTATGGCTAGGGCACCTGTCACCTAGGCATGTGAGTGCCCGTGACAGCTAGCTATTACGTACCTAGGCTAAGTGTAGTGGTGCCATGGCTGAGTGTTAACAGGAGAGCAAGGGAATAGGAATAGGGAATAGGAAATGGGCTCTGATAGCACTGCTGGAGTCTGGAGGTCACTGAATGGGCCCCCAGGCCTGACTAGTAATGAATCAGCAACAACAGAGAGATGTTTTCAGGTATCTGCAGAGAGAAGGGAGGATGCTGTGCCACATCCCTGCGGGTCGGGCGAGGTTTTATTGCAGGATCAGCAGCGGTGAGGGACATCGCCGCAATTCACTTCGGCCAAGTTTATGAGAGGAGCAAGGCAGGGGCTCTGGGGCTGTGAGCACAAAGCACTGTTAAACCAATGTATCGAGGATGGTCTGGGCTCTGCCTTGCTGCAGGGCTGTAAATCTGTTCGGGATGATTTGCTCACAGGGTCTGCGTTTGTGTCTGTAAAATAGGGAGGGAGATAGCGGGGTGCTGGGGAACGATGCCATGGGTGGAGGAGAAAGGCAGTTGGGACACAGGGCTCCTGGGGTCCTGCACCACTGCACATGCTGTGGGCACGGCTCGTGGTGCAGCAGTGTTGCACACAGGGTTTTTCCCTGTATTTGGGTGCCCATATCTCCTATGTGGCATTTCCAATGCCCCAAAGCACAGCATGGCAGTTTTCAGTGACCAATAAACAGCAGAACTGCTGAAAATCTCCCGTCTGACCCCACCAGCATCAAAATGGGGCCCCCCAGGACCACCCACCACCCCACCCAGCCCTCGTTCCTGCACCAGCTCTGCCACATTAAGCTGCTGGAATAACTTCATTGCATGGACCGCTTCACCTCCTCTCTGTACCTGCAACTTAGCCCATCTCCCACTATTCCCTTTGATGACTTCTCTTCAGCTGCTGCAGAGGAGAAATGCTCATATCAGCAAACAGATGGCGGCTGAGGCATGTAGCATAAAATATATTTATCAAGGCAAACAGCTGTAGCCCATTTCATCCCGAAGATTTCTATTAAAAGTTCTCTGGAGCTACAAGCTGCTCCGACTTGCAGCCGGAATAAAGCCGAGGGGACAAACAGCTTTTGCAGAGCGTTTCTTTCCTTCCCTTAGCTCTTTTCTTTGCAGCCTGAAGAAAGCCCAAGCCTGGCTTGAGGGAGCGTGGGCACAGTGAGCAGCCCTGGGTGGCTGGGATGTGAAAGCTGAGAGCACGGCTGCCTGTGTCCCTGAGCCTGGGGCTGGGCACGCCGTGCATGGAGCTGCAGGCTGGATGGGTTTTGCATCCAGCGATGCCTCTGCTGGAGCCTGGGTCACTCCCAGGCCCCAAAGGTGATTTGCTGCCCTTTCTATTTCACTGTTGGCTTTGTTTTCATTCTTAGGAGACCTTGGTGCTGCATTTCCAAAAAAGAGACATTTGGAGGAGATGCCACGTTTTTCATAAACTCGAAGTAGATTTCCTGGGGCAGACATTACTTTCACAGTGTTGTAAAATTCCCGGCTTCTGCTGCTGCAACGTTGGCAAAACCATGAAATCCTCCTGGGATGGAAATTTCCATATTTCGTAGGAAACGCGCCATCCGAACGCCGAGCTGACGTGTTGGCTCCAAAAACACCCCAAAGTGGGGATTCCCATTTTCATATCTGCCAGAACCCTGATGACTGTGGGAAGCCAGGGCAGAAAACGTGCTGGGAGCAGAGGTGGACTCAACATCAAGCTGCAGAGAAAGGCAAAACCAAGAATCCATTTCCCTCTGTGATACATCTCTTCATATCACCTGCTGCGCTCCCCAGTTCCCCCTTTGCTATCTACCTGTCAGGCATCCCATCTCAGCGAGGAGCTGCAGATGGAGACGTACACTGCAGCCATCTCCCACCCAATGGCATTTCACCTTCTCCAAAATGCCCATAGCAAGCCAAACCATCACTCTTTTCTTCTCCTCTCTCTCCCAGAAGACCTTTTCTCTTTCTTTTCTTTTCAGTGTGCGCACAGGATCACAAACAGCATATGCGCAGTATGAAATATTCCTGGCAGTCCCTCCTTTCTAATTGCATGCTGCTTCCCCAGCCAACAGCTACACGTTTCATCCCAAATTCAGCTTGCTATTTCGAGTCGAACGAGCAGTGGGATGAGAAGTTTGCCCTAAAAATGTGTTCAGTGGAGTCGGGATGCCATATGTGCGTGGAGGTGCTGAGAGCTTGTTGGCTGCCCACAGAACTGGGAAACCACGTGGGAGGGGGCAGTGGGATTAGTGGGGGGCCAGAGGCCAGCCTGGCTCCTGGGGAGTCTGCATGACTCTGGATTATCTCATTCCTTCTCCTTAAAGCTCAGCTGCTTGAAGGATGCAGTGCAGTGGGTTGATGCAAACCTGGTTGGTGATGCTCCTGGAAGATGAAGGGGCTGTGAGCAAAGGGGTACAAATGCCTGCATTCCCACTTCAGTTTATTACCCTAAAAAACACCATCCAGGAGCCTTTACGTGAAGAAATGAGCTCGAGTTCACCAAATAAACCAGCCGCATAGAAACACTTCTTCCTCTGTTATGAGCAGAATTGCTATGGGGAGGCAAAAGGATTGGGAACAGCATGCCTTTTTGGTGTGTATTTGAATCTTGGGGTTCATTATTCAGGAGATGGACTTGATGATATTTATGGATCCTTTCCAGATTGAGATACTCTATGATTCTATGATTGCTGTAGCCCAATATCACCATAACCCAATGATGCCCAATTATTGCAACCCTGCAGTACTCTTTCTACCTGGTACGTATTATTTTTGCAACCAAAGATGATATTTTTATTGCAGTACTATTGCAACGTGGTGATACACTGCAATGCTGAAATTCTTCCCGCAGGCTGCATGAGCTTGGCTACCAGCAAATCAGGCTAAAGTTGGAATAATTCACATCTTTGTACTCAATTGGCCGAGCCCTGGCCAGTACTCTGCAGCCTTCCTAGAGGCAGCATGTAAATCACTCCACCAAGAGTGTGGGACTGAATGAATGGATTCAGAGGATGCTGGGTGCACTGAATATTTGTCCTTCTTGCTTCAGGCATCCCCACAGTTTCATGGTTTCCAATGCCCTGGGGAGGACCCTGAGCTGCTGTGCATCTCCTGGGCTTTGGCACATGGAAAGGGGAGCAGAGAATCACACCTCACCTCCAAAGCAGAGACATGAAAGGAGGGAGAGCAGAGAGATAAAAGCCACGAAGTGGCAGCAGGAGGCAGGGAGAAGAAAGATACCAGGAGAACAAGCTGGCTCCCAAAATATCCCTTGTTGTGCTGCGTTGGAGACCAAAAACTTGCACTAGGAAGGCTTTTCCAAGGGGAGAGGCTGTGAGCTTTGCTCCAACTGCTGCCTTGGGGTCCTCAGCGGGTTGGCTTTGAAATAGCAAACCCATCCCCAGGGCTCGGGGAAACTGAATTTTGAAAGGAGTTTGTAGCAAACGCCAGCTGAACCCATTGCTGAGGCAAATTAGGTGAGAAGTTTTGGATTGAAAAGGGAAAAGAACAGAGAGTCAAAATGCTTCATTTCTGTGTATCTGCAAATGAAATGCTTGGGCTTTTCATTTCAAATGCAGCTTTTACATGAAGACGTGCCCAACCAGAACACGAAATGGGCTGGGAGGTCACTGCACAGTGCTCACCTGCCCTTGCTACACCTCAGCCCGGGGTTTTGGTGCTTGCTGGGCAGGGCATTTCCATCAGCACAAAAGAAGCTTTCTTCCATCTTTCTGACTCATGGAATAAAGGGGGGAGGGCGGGGGGAAAGGGGGTAATAGCAGAAAACACAGAATTAACTCTAAAAATAATCATCTTCTAAAAATAGTCTAAATATAAACTCTACAATAATCTCCCAGGTGAAAATTTCCTGGAGCCTGGCTTGTCTCTAGGAAGCATTTCAGCATTTCTAACCAAAATAACCAATAAAGCCCCATTTTCATCCAAAACTGATGATATCAAATCAAACAGCAGCAAGAAACGAAGCCCTGAGAAGCATTTGGAGTTTGTCAACTCCCTTCAGTCCACATTTGGAGTGGAAGAGATTTCCCTGAGGGTTTACTTATTAACATTATATATATATATATAGCGTGTGTGTGATTCAATTTGGACCAAAACTGTCATCTTGGTATGAAAACTCCAAATGTTCACTTCGAAGTATTTGAAACCCAGATTTCCAGCCGGATGGTATAACTGCATCCATGGGCAATGGAAGAGCCACTGATGTCATCTGGTTGGGCTCCAGTGAGGCATCTGGCCCCAACACCCTTCTCTCTGACTTAGAAAAGTACAGCTTCAATGGGCAGCCTGTTCAATGGATGATGAACT
The DNA here is from genome assembly GCA_035772895.1 of Perdix hodgsoniae. Classification (NCBI taxonomy): domain Eukaryota; kingdom Metazoa; phylum Chordata; class Aves; order Galliformes; family Phasianidae; genus Perdix; species Perdix hodgsoniae. The sequence goes on along the minus strand of JAPSGF010000047.1, from coordinate 5,499,146 downwards.
GTTGTGAGATCCCACCCGGATAGCAGTGCTTGGTGGCTCAATGGATGGAGATCACTGACAGTAGCATCCCTCAGGGATCATTACTGCGACCAGTACTGCTGACCTGCTTCAACTCAGCTTTCATGTCTGTTTCCCTCAGCTCTGATTTTCCCTATTCACCTTTTTCTTCTCAAGGTGTTTCAGAACTGGAAGATCTGTGTGTACGGAGGACAGCCCCCACGTCTCCATTCCTCATCTAGATGAGCTTTTCACCATCTCACACACGCTCCTGACCTTCACCACAGCAGCTTTGAGCGAGGATCTACCTGCCTGCGTCACTTATTCCCAATGGGTTGATGGGAAGGGGAGCAATAAATCCCAAATTTCCCAAGTGACATCCCCATATTGACCCAACCACTTAGAAAAATGATAGCAATTTCTTCAGTGAGGCAACAGTTGCCGCAGTCCCTGATTTGAAGAGATGCCAGCCCCTTGGGAGCATCCCTTCTGCTTCCTGCCTCTCAGCATCAGCAAGCAGAACGGGTGGGATGCAGCACTGGCGGATGGTGCAGAAGGGTGCAGGTCAGAGTATAACCTAGCAGCAGTGCTGGGTTACATGGGAGCTCTCAGCACCCCGGGCTGGCAACTTGCAACAGAAGTAAAGAGGAGTTCCTGCAACAGAGCCCAGGAGTTGAGAACAAGATTAAAGGCAACAGGCTTGGAAGAGAAGCAGAATTAAAACATAAAAACTCAGATTTCATTGCCAGAAGGAAACGAGCAGACACCATGTTCTGAGGTTGTTAAAAGAAGAGCCGTCATTACCGTGTGCTGCTCGACCCACAGCAAACTTGGCAGGGTCTTTAATTGAACATTGCAGCCTTCTTTTACCATGGGGGGAAGAGTCCCGGCTGGCACACACCGACTGCTTCGCATCTGCAGCAGGCTGGATGGCTGCTCATTTCCCAGAGCAGAGGTGAGCAATAATTTTATATGAACTCCCAGATTTTATAGGAACCTGCATCACTGCTGCCTCTCACACCCAATGGAAACAACAGTTTCTCAGACAGAAACCACCACAGGGCTACATCTGGGGCTCAGCACTTTGTGTCCATTTCAAACCTGACCTCCCCACAGGCACCACAGGTTCATTCACCATGAATTTGCCTGGCACTGAGGTCCTGCTTGCCTTCCCCTGCCCAGCGTTTCCTGACTATAAAGCTGCTGTCTGCTGTCACAGCTCCTCTTTCTTTCCCCCCCCTCCTCCTTGTTCTTTAACCTTCTGGCTCCTCAGGTGATTTTCTCCAGCAGCAGCAGTATTGCAAGTCATTTCCCAGCTGCCCCAGGTTTCCATCAGGAGCCCCATCCCACGCCAGGATACTCCTCAACGATGCGCCCACACCCCAGAGCCCTTCTGCAGCATTGCTTCTTCCCACAGACTAAATCCTAAGACCCATTTTCCTCCTCTCTCCCTTTCCCTGCGCACAAAACACTCACAAAGCAGCCACCCCTTCCTCAAGAAGCCGTGTCAGGGCTGAAGGGATTAGCAGGGTGCTCAGCCACTGTCCACGCCTCACACGTTCCCTTTATCTCAGGGAAGCAGGCGCCTTGGCCGCCAGCCCTGCAGGGATTTATCGGGGCGCCCTGGAGCTGCTTCTTGCTCTCGTGCTGGCTCCTTCATCCTCACCCTCTTGGAAAGGGGTGGGAAAATGCAAATAGTTCCTATGAGAGCTTGGGCTGGGAGATGTGCAGGTGGCTGCTCGGACTTGGTGCCATACTGTGGGGATGGGGAGGACACCTGAATACTCATCCACATATTCTCAACCCCCAGCCAAGACATATAGATCCCACCCCCCATATCCTACCTGGGCCATGCATCACCTGCGCTGTCCAATGCCTTACACTGTGCATGAGATCCTCTTCTGGTGACAATCAACCCCCAGCTTCCTCCTGGTTTGTTGCATTCCTGCCACCTGCAGGCACTGCAGCTCTCCCCCATCTCTGCTATTTCATCTGGATGAATTGGGGAAAACCAGTCCTGTTTAAGGCCCTTTGGCCATTTTTGCAGCCCGCTTGATTTTGGGAGCACATCCTGCAGATCCCTGTTATTCCCATGTTGCCGATGGGAAAACTGTAGGCAGGGAGCAGAATGGTCAGAAGTTCCTATTTGTAGATGCTGGGCTGCACTGAGAGCCCTGCTTGCCAGCAAGAACAGGCTGCTCTGAGCACACAGCAAATCACATCCCTGCAAACACCCCAAAGAGTATTCAAAAATAAAATATAATAATAATAATAATAAAAAAATCACTCGGTGCTTTTAAGGCTCCACCATGCAGCCCTCGGCCCAAAAATATCCCCCAGCAGTGCTGGGTGCAGAATTAATGCTGGGAGAGCAGATGCACGGGTAACAAAGCAGCCGCTCAGGAAGGGAAAACAATGACTTAGTACTTTCTAATTACTGTCCCAAGTAAAGCAATTACTCCTCATTCACACGTGATTGCTAAGAATAGCTTACAATGAATAAGCATTTTTTAGGATGCTACTTAGTAAATTTTCATTAACCAACAAAAGTAAGATATTTATATTCCAGGCCAGCCCCCATAAATACAGGAAAGACATTACTCAGTAAACGACTGAATCAGTCCTGTGCTTAATTGCTAGGAATTATTATCAGGTTACTACAATTACTATAAATTACCAACAGGATGAGCCCTTTTATCATTTTGTCAAGGAAAAAAAAAAAAAGGAAATCTTGTTGATGTACTTTGTGATGTTACAAATAATCCGGGGGACAATTCCTGACAGGACTTCATGCAGAAGAAAAGGAGAGGGGCTGCACAGGGAGCTCTGCAGTGCGCAGGGCTGTAGGGTCAGGCTGGGACAGTTTGGTGCAGGAGAGAATTTCCAGCTACTGCACAGCCCTTGGACTTTCTGCTCACCGCCTGCAGCCCAGGTACAGAGGAAAGCTTCATACTAGGGAATTTTTAGTGCACCTGAGAGGCAGGAGGAGGATTTGGGCGGCTCTTATTGCATTGGTCCTTTGGGTGGCCACGCCTTTGGCATCAGCCCATCTCCTGGGTTTGATGAGATGGAGAAAGGATCATAGAACCATAGAATGGTGGGGTTGAAAGGGACCTTAAAGATCATCCAGTTCCAACTGCCCTGCTGTGGGCTAGATGCCACTCAGCACATGAGGCTGCCCAACCTGGCCTGGAGCACCTCCAGGGATAGGGAAGGTTTGCAGGGTCCTGAGAGCCTATAGGGCCATCTTCAGGTCTATGCAGCTAAAACCTGTCTGCCTATTCCAGCTGGATCTGTGGGTCTAATAAAAGGTTTTATCAGGCCCTATAAAGTCTCTGCTCTCACAGCCTCAGACATGGCACAGCTGCAGCCTTGCAGGAGCAGACATGGCCGGGTATTTCACTTTGGGCAACACTTGTACAAAATTGGGTGCTATCAATCCTTCCCGCTTCCTCTTGTGTGAAGCGAGGATAATGAGCAGGACGTGTGAAGTCTTGATCAGCTGCTGCTGGTGCAGCATGCCAGTGTTTTCAGATGAAAAGCGATGAGGGAAAAAAAAGCAGTTATTAGAGCAGAAGCACATTAGAAAGAAAAAAATCTGAATTTCCATTATGCCCCTGGAGCTTGACATCTCTGCAAGCAGCAGTATTTCTATTATTGCTTGTCTTACTACATATTTGGATTTCAGATACCCCACACATTGAGGTCCGAGGGCTGGGCAGGAAGGGTCACCCCCAGTGATGCTGATTTGGGTCTTGGTGGCATCTCAGCAAGCTGTACCTGTGGCAATGGCTTTGTGCAACGCTGCTGGCAGCTGCCCATCACTGATGGAGAGACAGTGGGACAGGAGACACCTGCAGGTGTTTTTCTGTTCACACTCCATAAGGAAAAGAAGTGCAGGAATACCCCCCTGTGGTTCTGCTCACGCTCTTTGTGAACTCAGAGCATTTGTGGCACTGTGGTTTCGGCTCTGCACACAGCTATGGGATGGAGAAATGTATTGCCCTTAGAGAAATGAAGCTGTACCTTCTTCTTTGGTTTCTCCCTTGTTCTTCCCTTCTCCTTCACCTTTATGTAAGCACACAGGTCAGGGTCCCACTCCTTCCATCATGTAAATGCAAAGGCCAGGAGCAGCTGTTAAATGGAAACATCATGAGATCCGCAGGCATGAGGATCTGCCTGCTTGGATCCCAGCACTCATGGACATGAAGAGGGCTGAAAGGATGTGGAAAGAACAGGAGGAGCAGAGAGGATGGGGAAGAAAAAAAAAGAAAAAATCATGATGCTGCGGACAAGAAAGGGATTTAAAGAGCTGGCCCCAAATCCTCTTGATGCATCGAACTGTGTGAGGCTTAAATCTGCACTGCCCCGTTGGTAAATCCTCACCCGTGCCAACACTGTGCTGCTCTTTGTTGGAAGGGCAGCCAGTGGCTTTGTAAAGCAAGTGCTGGCCGGGCTGCAGGTCCATCCCCACTGACACCATTTCATCCTTGCAGTCTGCTTTACCCCAGGGTTTATGTATACATCCCCAGGATGAGATGCGGCTGAAGATGAGAGCAGGGCAGACAGGGCACCAGCGCAGCTCGCTCCCCAGTTTCTAAACATGAGTCAGCAGGATCCCTGTTTTCAAAGCAGGCTGCTCTGAAAGAGGCATTTGCATTTCAGAGAAATCCTGCTTTGCTCTCCCACTGACAGTGTTTAGCTTTTGTTTAAAAGCAGAGCTCCTCCACCGCATTGCAAAAGGGGCCGAATGGAGGAGACAAGAGGTACGAGCCTCTGGGTTTGATCATTTCTTCCTTCATCTCTGCCAGCAGAGCCCCTTGCCAAGAGGAACCTCTTTAAAAATCCAATGCTCTTCACAAAGCATCGAAGCAGGGGATGTGACTGCCATGGGCACACGTGCCCACGTTTGTGCACACTGAGGCTCTCATAGGCAAAAATGCTGGGGAGAATTCATCTCCTCGGGTAGGAACACCCTGTGGGTTTATCACCCTCAATGGCCCGTCCTAATGCCAGAGACCTCAAAAATAGAGCATCTGTGGGGATATGGCTTGTAAATCCCTCCTGCTATTGTGTAGAAAATCGCTCTGCCATAGGAAGGAGATGCGTTTTAGCCCCCTATGCTGGACACCTTTTTCTTGCATCCCCAAACATCCTGGGTCCCATACTGAGGCTGATACCAGCCTCGCTCACATTGCAGCACATGTTTATTCTCTGCTGCAAGTCACTCATTCTCTGAAGTGTGCCCAGTCTGCCAGGTGGCCTCCCAGAACTCTGGACATGGAGGACAGCAGCTCATGCACTGATGATGCTCTAATGAAGGAGCACGATGGCAGGAGACACGTCCCCACCGTAGTTCCTCTGATCTGCTGTCACTAAAGGGAGAAGAGCTTTTTCTACAAAAGAATGAAGAGTAAGTGAATAAAGGCATGGAGAAGTTTATGGTTTCTATCCAGAATATAGCAGCTAATGATTAATACTGATACTGGGAAAGCATGAAGGAGTTTCAAGGTCATAGGGATCCACAGCACATGGTGTTAACCATAATAAGAGCAAAGACAGTGCCTTGTTTGTGGGCTTCATCTCACCTTGCTCCAGCTGCAGCGGTGACAGCACATTTGGGCCTTTCCTTTTCCTTCCCTGAAAGTCAATGAACAGCAAGTCACCATGTATTTCCACAAGGACCACATTTAGGGCTGCAGGGGAGGTTCTACAACGGAGAAATCTGAGGACACTGTGCAGGACTGGGGCAGATTTTGATATTGCAAAGATGCTGAGGTTTGGAATCTTGGTTTCCATACTGGAAGGTTTGACCTGAGAGCTCAGGATGGGATGTTTAAGATCCAGAAACCCAAACCCAGCTACTCTTATTATACTTCAGTTTCAGATGACCACAACTTGAGGTTGCTCTGGACATCGGCATTCTCTGCAAGGACAGCCCTAAAATGAAATACAGCTGCTCTGGTAAATATATGAATTTATATATATTTTTTACCTTCCCTGCAAATCAATCCTATCAGCTCCTAAGTAAGTAGAATTGATTCAAAGAATTCAAATAGTCCTACTCAAGTCTTTTCCTTCTTGTTTTGAAGGAACAAAGGAAAAAAGGTACTTACCATCAGAAGAACCAGAAGACCTCACCCATGAAGGAATCTCCTACAAGATCCCTCTGCTTCCCCTGCCAACTCTTAAATGAGGGCTGGGAAGGGGTGGATCCTGGCTGCAGCCCTTCCATCACTCAGTGCACTGCATGTACCTGAGCTGCCCTGGGCTGGCCCTGCCTTCCCACCAGGTGCCCCATCACTGCTTCAGGCAGTGACTTAACATCTCTACTGCAGTACCACGTGGCGTAGCATGGGATGGGAAACCCATTGCATCTGCACGGTGCCACCAGGGAGTTTTGCTCCCCAGGAGATGAGTGTAAAATTGACATTTGCAAGTTGGCATTTTTGTCAACTTTGCAAAAACCCACTTGCAAAGGCTGAATCTCACAGCATCTCTCAGCTCAGCCCATAACCCCGGGGATGGCATCACACCTCGTGGCTGTGCCAGGACGACAAAGCCTGAACATTAAGAAATCCAGCCACCAACGTGTTATTAACAGCAATATATTACAGAGGCACAGGAGAGGAGTGCAGTATTTATAGACCTAAGTAACCCTCAGACACAGGTGGCACTTTTTGACTCTGTACCGCTCTCAGTGCTGAATTTTGTTTCTGCCTGAGGATTATTTTGGAAAGAGTTATTATCACCTCTGATTTATTGCTCTGCACTGGGGGGAACTCTTCCTTTCTGCCAAGACAATTAGCGAGGCCTCTCGGAGAGCCACTTCACAGAGCCACAGCCTCCACTCTGCCACTGATTGCAGACAGACAGGTGAGGTGAGGATGGATGGAGAGGCACTGAGCTCCGTCCCCACCATCCCCAGCAGTGGCATCTTCCTCTGTATTAAATGTGCAGCTGAAATCCTGGAGCAGTAGCCTGTGAGTTGTTTTCATGAAGATTTTTTTAACTCTCCTGTGAAGCTTCAACTTTTTTTCTCCTTTTGGTTAGGAAAAGCAGGCTCCAGTGCAAGCAGATGAAGATGCCTTTTCTTTGCTGTTCTGCTGTATTTTACTCTCCTCCACAACAGCTACAGCACTCATTGCCCACTGCATCCTTCCCAGGCTGATGCAGACTATCTAGAATATAATCAGAATAGAGTCAATTAAGGACAGGATTAGAGTAGAGGAGGCTAAGAGGGCTGTGACAATGAGACATCCATGCACGAGTCTTTTCCTTCCACCCTTCACTGTCTGAGCTGATTCTCCCGAGGTCCATCAGAAACAAGCTGTTTGTTAATGCATCTGTGGGCACAGTACAAAAAAAAAACAAAAAAGGGAAAAAAAAAACAAGAAAAACACCCCAGAGAAGTTGTTTCTTCACCCAGCTGCCCTTGTGCCAAAACTGCCCCATCCCTGCTGCCAGGTTGGTAACCGCCTGGGAAATCAGGCTTTCTGCTCTGTGCAAACAGGAGTTTCACCTCTTTGCTCTTTATTTGCATTGCTCCCTGCCTTTCCTCTCTACTGGAGTTCCCACAGGAGCCCCAAACCATCATTTTGAGGTTGGGCAGAGGTGGAACTGTGGATTTGGGTGGCACGCATGGAGCTGTGCTTCGAGTGAGTAGGGCTGGAAATCTCAACCCCTTGCCAAAAACAGAGTGTTGGCTTTAATTATTTGAGTGATTTTGCCCCGTGGTTGCCTGGAGACGGGGAATTGGTGGCCAGGAGGGCTCTTTCAGGTTTGTGTCCCTATGGCCCTCATGTGGTGCGCAGGCGTTGATTGATGTGTGAGCGTCTCTGCTCTACTGGCTGCTTCTCCGAGCGCTTCTGTGTGGCCAAAAGCACTTTGGGGTGGCTGAGCAGAGAGTTTTTGTGACCGCCGACAGCACTTCTTGTTTCCTCTTCCTGCAAGAGGATGGCTGAAACACCGTCAAAAAACAAGGAGTGTTTGGAGGTCGAGTGCAGCTCAGCGTTTAGAGAATCATTGCTGAAGTTATTGCGTGGATAATGAGCCCACCTGAAAGTATGAATAAACTCTGATTTATATAAAAGCTCAAAAACAGCTAGAAGTGGAGTGGAGGGGGTGTACATGTAAATTTCGGTCTGTTTTTATTGTTTCCACTGTGATTTTCTGAGCTTGCTGTGGTGAGATCTGCACCATGAGCCAAGGGCACCGGCTGCCTCCTCCAGCTGTGCACATCTGGAAATCCCACTGTGCACCGACTGCTTCCTGCAGCTGCTCAGGTGGGCATCACAGCACTGAGACCCATCACAATGGACACTGTAGAGACCACAGAAGCAGAAGGACAGTGCCAAAATGCCACGGACCTCAAACAAGAAGCACAAGCGTTGCTGTGCCTGGGGGATGTCACTCCCCAGCCACAAAATACCTCTGCCTGTTGTGGGGGAAGGTGGCATCAGGACCACAACAGCCTTAACAGTCCGGAAAAGTTGGAAATGATATCATTCTTGCCTTTAGCAGCTCTGTGTTTAATGAACAATATATAAACATATATATATATATACATATATACACACACATACACATATATATGTATATAATGTATATGTTTTAAATTGCCTCATTTTACCCCAAAAAGCTGAGAGCATTGAGTTGATAACCCAAGAGCTCAGGTCTGCGTGCCTAATTCTGGCAGAGCAAATTGCTGAGTTTTGATCATCACTTTTGCTTTTTGCATGGACACCCCAAGAGAGCCTGAGTCCTGGGTGAGGGGCTGCTCCCTGCAAGCTGAATGCATAAAAGCCTGCATGCAGGGAGATTAGCCTTCAAGAAATTGTGCTGGGAAGTGCAGAGGCCGAGGGAACCTCTTTATGAACACGTGTGTTAATTTCAGGGCCAGAATGAAGAGCGTTCATCCTGTTTCTGTGCTCAGGTTCTGAGTGAGAGCTGTCCATGGAGAGCAAACAGCACAAAAACGAACCGCAGCACCTTTCCCAAAAGTTGTGGAGGATTTGTTTCTTTGGAAAAAAACAACCCTGCTCTTCCCACATGTCTCTGACCTTTTCATTCTATGGGCTCAAAACAGAGCTGGTTTTGCCTTCATGCCCCCTCAGCTCCACCAGCCTGGCGGTGCAAACAGGGCACGGATGCTGGGATTCAGGAATGGGGCCCTCCATGCACTGCCTCCTGGGGAAAAGAGCGACAAAACCCACCAAACTCCACCTGTGAACGTCCTGAAGCCTCAATTCCTTCATCCCCAATGTCTCCCTGGGAGCCACATAATCCATCTGGGCGCATCACCTCTCGGGGGACAGACTCACCCTCTCCAAGACCTTTAGTGCCAAGTGACACCATTATCCAATTTCCTCCTAATTGCACTAACAAGGATGAATTAGGACTTTCATCAGCGGGGGCGAGTGATCAGTTTGGAGTCAGCCATGGGCGACGGAGCCAGAGATTAAACAAAACTATCATGTTAATGTCTAATAATACAACAGCAAGTGGAAATTAAGCACAAGACAAATATGCTGTGCCGGCGACATTGGAGAGTTTGTTCTTTAAACACGGCGTTATTTTAAAGGCAATGCTATTATTAGGGCCATCTAACTTAATTTCGAAGGCATAATAGAAAAGTAAATGTGCCGCAGTTGCACTTTATGTGCAATTTCGAAAACAAACCCAAACTGGGGGAGAATGCTGCGTGCTACTGAAATAGCCACTCCAGCTGAATTCCTCTTTGATATACGTTAATTACCTCCAGCAGGGGAGGGACAGCTTCGCTCCGAGTTGTGCTCTGTGCAGATGAAGCTCTGAGAGCAGCCCCAGCTCCTCTGTGGGTTGAAATGATGCCAAACCCCATGGGATATTTTAACTCTTGGTGCACTGTCACCGTGATGGGAGGCAGGAAGGCTCATTCCCTGCTGCTGGTGCACATTTGTTATCTGACAGCTGCGTCGCTGATGGTTTTCTTACAGGTTCACTTTTCAGATCTGCCCCTTTTATTGCATTCCTGCTTTGTGTGCAGGGAAAATATTTCCACGTGGGGTGATGGGGTTGTTCCCAATACTGTGGCTGAGCAAAGTGCTCCTGTTGCATGCTGGCACGAGCAGTGGGAGGCAGTGCTGATAACCTCTTTGCTTGTGCAGTGCAGTCTCAGGATTGATCTGAGCATAATGCAATACAATCAAATTCCCCTGTATGTATTTTGTGTGTGTTGTTTTTTTTTTCCAGCGGTGATATCATTTTCCCCTTTATTAAGTTGCATGGAAATTGTGTCTTAGTACTTTAATGTCTTGTTCTGCACTTAAGGGAACGTTTTAGATGAGCAGCAGCATTGAAAGCCCTCTTTCTTTATTAATATCCATCTCCTTCATCCCTTCCTCATGACATTACCCCCTGCTTTATGGCAGTTGTGGGGGTGGAGCGGAGGCTGATGGCCATGCAGCAGTACTCGTGCTCTTTGGGTTACCCCCATCTCACTGCAGGCTTTCTCCCCTGGCTCCAAAGGCACAGCACAGTGTGATGGACCTCACTGAGTGCTTTTAGCTGGGAGGGCTCAGGCAGGGGTTGCTCTGTGCCTTGGGGGCCTTCCAACAAATCCCAGTGGAGCCAACCTTCCCTAGTGCAGCTCATGAGGGCCTCAGAGCTGAAAATAGAAAAGGAGGAAGGCTGCAGAGCGCTTCCCGTCCCATCCTTTATGTCTCATCGACGCTGAAGTGCTCTCTCCCCTGGCCGGTGCATTCAGCGCATATTAAACACAATATGAAATTCCATCTCAGAAAACCCCAGAGATGGCTCTATCGACTGTCCTTTAAATAGAATTAAAATTGACCCGAGGCAGATCTGCAAACCTATTGAATTACCCAGTCCAGCACCGAGCTTGGGTTGGCCTCTCAGGGAAGGAACAGCGCAGCCTGGGGCGGGATGAGGAGCCCTGCTGGCACAAGGGCAGCAGCCTCTCACCGTGGCTTTGCACAAATCTGTTCCATAAAGATGTCATCCTGTGCTGCAGGTGCACGCGTGAGGTTTTGGGTGTAAGCAGGAAGGTTGAGAACGGGCATAGGTGGCACTGGGGCAGAGTGATGATGGGGAGCAGCACACACAGCCCATCTGTCCCCATCATTCTCACCCTGAGCACTGCATGGGCACTGCTCACAGACAGAGGATGTGGGTTTGGAGGTCCTGTGTGCAGCCAGGTGTTGGACTCAGTGATCCTCACTGTGGTCCCGTCCGGCCAGGGCTGTTGTGTGATTGTGTGGCTCTATGATTCTTCCTCCTCAGGTTGTTTAGCTCCGTGCTGAAATATTTAACGTGGTACGAAGAGCAACAAAAAACCCACGAGCTATTCTGCTGTGGTTTCCAGAAGCTGTACCCCCTCTGTGGCCCCATTGTCAGAAATGGGAAATCTCTTGCTTAGTAATGCTTTTCAGCTTGTGACTGGCGTGGCTGCACCGTGTGCCATGCATCCAGCTGCCTATCTATAGGACATCTAATGGGCTCCAGAGGGAGCCTGGCCCGCGGCCCACAAATCAGCAAACCTGGAGTCTCATCAGCGCTTCAGGCACCAGAGGCATTTTAAAAGACCTTTATCATGAGCAGAATTAGCAGGACTCGTCCCTCTGGTACCTGTTAGCTATTTTATTCAGCCCACCTCACCTCCTGGATAAAAAAAAAAAATAATATGCATCTGTTTTGCTTGAAAAAACTGTCTTGTGGGCATTTGTGCTATTCAGGGCTATGCAGCGCCAGGGGACAGCGAGTGGCATCTCATTGGCTTGGCTGGCTGGAGAGATATAGGTCGCTTGGCAGGGTGCAGATGAGTCATGGATGGCCTCTTTCTGCTGGTAGCCTGCCTTGGTGCTGGCTTGGAGAGCAGCGCTGGCCTGCGAGCTGGGATGGGATGGGCAGCGGGGCTGCAGTGTGGTGGTCTGGGTGGTTTGTGGCAGCAGGAAAAGGCGAGGATGTGGGTAAGGCATTGGGCCCTGCTAATTCAGCTGGAATGTCTTTCTATCCCTCTCTCTTGGGTGCAAACGTTTTGCACACAATGTTATCTACTCGGTCTCCAAATGGGAGAAAATGATGGTAGGGCTTGAGCACACAGCCTTGATTTATACCTGTGTGCAAGACCGGCACAACCCAGCCCCAGCCACAGCTATTATTAGCTGACAGATTTTAAAGAAAAACTATATAAATCTCCCCTTGTGCCATAAATACACTTCTGCCTTGGGAGACCATGAAGAAGCTCATTAAACCACATCCTGAGAGAGAGGCATGTGTCATCTGCAGTGACAAGCGATGCAGCCTCCAGTTACCTTTGCTGGCCAGGCCTGGGGAGTATTTATTGAACTTAAAGGGGGTTTAATGCTCGCTCAGGGCAGAAGAAGCAAACACACTCAATTTTGGCAAGGCAGGGGCCTGGGAAACTGCATTCCTGAGTTTTATTCCCTGGCAAGCAGGGAAATTGTAACTAGAGATGAGAGGAATAACTGTGAGGGGCTGAATGTGAGGTCTGCTACAAGCTCGCTGGTTAGGTGGGTTGCTCTCCTGCAGGCCAGTTTGCTCCCAGGGCTTTTCTGCATGTGAATGAAAAGGTCAATGAATAAAAAAAAAAAAAGAGAGAGGAAAAAAAAGAATAAAAAGAGAAAAGGAAAAAAAAAAAGACCAAAAAAGAGAAAAGAAGATTAAAAAAAAGAGAAAATACAGGAAAAAAGAGGAAAAAAGGGAGGAGGAAGTTTGTTCCCTGCTGTGGGCCCAGCGGAGAACCAGTCTCATGGTGCTTTTTTTGCTAGAGGGATCCAGAGCCAGAGGACCCTGAGGAATTTCACACCTCTCTGGTACAATTTGTCTCCTTTTTTTCCTCCTGGGTGAAAGCAATGCGAAGAGGAACAGATATTCAGCTCAATAACCACAGCTAGAGCAACGTCTGACACTGCTCTTCCAATTCCGAAGGACCAAAAACCAGCACAAAGCTTTGTGATCCATTTTTTTCCACCACCAGTTGGTTTAAACCCTTCCTTTCTGGTTCCCCATACATACCAGGTGCAGCTATACATCTCCATTAGCATGCAACACGGAGCAGCAATCTCTGTAGTACAAACCAGTTCTCCAGATTGAGAACTTGCCAAGTGTTGGATAAGCTGTAATAAAGTCTCTTGTTGTAAGAGCACCCCGCTGACATGGGCTCTGATCTGAAAGGAGTGGGAGCAGAATTAAATTCCCTCTGCTGAAGCCTGTCCATTATTCTTGGGCATTGGATTGCAGGAGCTGAGAAAGCTGCTCTGGAAGCAGTAAGTGCTCACTACGGAGAGCCCGGAGTGCTGTGTGCTCTTGGCAGGGGAGGGATGGCAGAAAGCAGCTGCAAAACCTCACCCAGCTGCAGGAGGGGAGGGGTTTGGAGGGGAAAGGAGCAGACAAAGCTGCTCCAGCGAAAAGGGCTGAGAGACGTGGAGCAGGGAGGATGTGCTGCACTGTGCCTGCAGCCCCCCGCACCCAGGTTTGCTGAGAAGCACCGAACCCACAGTGCCCAGCCCCAGGTGAGTTACTTCAGGCCATGTTTTTAATATCATTCGAAGCCTGAAGACTCAGCCAGGTGCCTTGTGGGATTTGCAATAACATCTAAGTACTGGAAATCTTTGAAATCCTGTAAAGTGGGTGAGAAATGAGCTGAAGGCAAGGGAGCAGAGCAGCGCAGACCCTGTGAGCGGAGCGCAGGTTTTGCATGGCTTACACAGGAGCTGAAAAGCAGAAGGATTGGCCCCACAGTTCCTTGGAGTTTCTGTCTTCTCATACCAATAAAAAAAAAAAAAAAGCCTGAAAAGAGCTTTTCAACTTGAAAAATACGTCATTCTCTCCTCCACATCTCGTCCATCAGCCTGTCAGCCCCATCTCCCATCCCTGCTGCCCTCCCTCTCCACTGCCAGCCAAATGCCTTTAGTAAGGCGCACCCCATATTGATGCCCTTCCTTCCTCCTGTGCCATGCCCCCAGTCTTTGCACCAGCTCCAAACTTGATTGGGCCAATGTGATGCTTTCTTGCAGGTCATGGATAAAAATGCCAAATAGCAGCAATGCAGCACATGCTGTGAGGATTCCTACCCCCAGAAATGCCTTCTGGGATGTGCCACCTTGCCAGCTGTGCACTGCCTGCGTGTGCCGTGCTGACCGCCTTCCATCCCAGTCTCTTAGTCAAGATATCACACAGGACCCAGCCTGAATGTGTCACAATCACTGCACCACCGGTATAAGCCGAATTTATAATCTCATAAAAAAAAAGACATCAATATATTTCAACAAGATTTATTTTCCGTAAGTCCCTCCTGATTGGCATCCTTTGTTATTCCCTTTAATTCCTTACTAAACAAGTCCTGTAGCAGATATCCCATTATTTTACCTGGAATCAAAGTTGGGCCGACAGGGCTGTAATTACACAGGTCATCTCATTTATCCTTCCTGTTCACGGGTGCAATGTTCGTTTCCATTCAGCTTTCTGGATCCCACCAATCCTCAAGGGGGTCATTGGAGATCAGTATCTCAGGCTGACCTGGATCCGACTGTGTGGCACCGCTGTGGATTGGATCATTATGCATCCCATGCAAAAATCACATTCATCAAAATTTGAAGGTACTTCAACATTTCCCCACAGCTCTTACGGGGTTTGAACCAGTGTCTCATAAATATTGGAGAAAATTGGAAGAAAACAGCTAAAACCAGAAGCACATGTACAAACAGCCAAAAATAAGTGCTGTTACCGCTTTGAAATCCCGAGGGTTGTGATGAGAAGTCGTGCATATGTGTATGGATGTGCATGGACATGGCTTTCTGTAAACGTGTTTGCTTTTACTTCCTGGCACAGAAATATTTAGTGGCTTGTGCCGAGCACTTGGAGCACACAAGTGTGCCTGCATGAGCTCTCACCACTTACGCTGATGGGGTTTTCACATCGTAATCTTTATTTCCCATTTTGGTTATAGACATTTTCCAGAATCCACAGCCTTTGAACCTATAAATTAAAACTTCCATATACCATATCATTGCTCCCAGCTCGGTGAGGACACAATATCTATCCAGGCATGTTTATTCCTGCTGCTGCCGCAGGTGGAAGCTGTGATATCAGTCCAACACCTAACACTGTTTGGACAGAAGTGTCAAAAGCAAAGGAAGGCATTTTTCATCAAAGCCGTTAAGATTTCTTGGCCAATTTTATGGCAGCTCAGCCAGGGCACCACGTTCCTGCCCCTCTCCTTTGCCCTGGGGATTTTCAAAGCGGCCTCCAGCTCTGATCTCCATGCAGAGCATCCTTGCCCTTTCTGAGCTGCTCCTTCAGCAGCAATTGGCAGCAGAAAGCAGCTCAGTCTGTGCAGAGGAGAGCGACACTGGGAGAGGGTGAGGTATGAAAGGCTGAAAACAATTCTTGCACACCGAACTGCAAAATAATTAAGAAGGAAGACCGAACTCCTATATTTTTTGTTATTGGGATGCTTTTCCCACATGCAAAGTTTCACCTGCCTAATGTTGAGGGGTTTGCTGTTCTCTTTTGAGTGCGGTGACTGCACACTTTCCTGCTGCGTCACCCCTTCCCTCACCTGCTGCAAGGAATCCCACTCTCTGACCAGCACTGGCATCAGTTAACCCCCTATGGCACCTTGGGGAATGCTTGGAATCTGGATCTACTCATTGACCAAGGCCAACATTCTCCCCTGCAGCAAAACCAGCTGCTATCATGCCCTGCTCCCACTCATCCCTCAGGCTGCCCAGGTATCCAAAGGCTCTGTGGTGTTACCAGCCTTGCTGGACACCACTTCTTCCCTCTTATTTTTCCAGGAGCTCCATGTCTGTGAGCACCATGCTGGGTGCTTGTCTCTCCAGCTCCAGGCCTCCCCGAGGATATGACAAACCAGAACACATTGCAGAGGGAGTTCAAAATTATCTATCTCCAACATCCACTTAATCCATCGTGAGGAGAACCGAAAAGCTCTCCAGGCCTGCAGGAGCTCTGAGCAAGACGCCGTTTCTTATGCTGAGCCTGTGTTCCCACTTGTCAGTTTGATTTCTCAATGCTTTACAATCTCTGGTATTCTCGGTGAGGATACGGCATCACGTCCATCACCCGTTATCACTAGGTCCCCGTGTTTCCTTTTCTTCTCTCTCAGCCTCTTTGCAATCTTGAACCAATGAAAAAAAGGAAAAAGAAGAAAAAGGAAAAGAAGCAGCGGCAGCTTTTCAGTTCCTTATCCGCCGCAGCCTGGATTACATCCAGGCCTCTTGCTATGATCCTTCAAGTTCCTACTAAACATGCCCTGCATCTCCAGATAACATTAAATCTGCATCTTGGTTGGGTTTATCAGTACTTCTGGGACAAGTGGGGCCGGCGCGTGAGGAAGGAGCAGCACTGCAACAAGTTATGGTGTGCAAAGAGATGGGATGGAGCAGCACAGCTCTAATTTGCACCCAGTCACACTCAGTACAGCTGGGAACCACTGCAGGACACCCACATGTCAGGCTGAGTTATCCTGAAGGTGATGAATTCTCAGAGCCAACAAGGCCCTCCAGGCTGTGCGGGGCTGAAGCTGCACTGGTCTGAGTTCCTAGGGACAAAGAATTTGATTTTCCTATCCCAGTACTCAGGATATGATTAACAAACCTGTATTCCATTGCAGCACTGCAGCCGCTGGTAAACGAGGATTGGTGGTGCAATGAAGTGAAACTCAAAATACATGTATGAAGTTAATGAAGAGAAAGGAAGTCTTGTTTTGGATTTGTCAGAATCAGCGACAGCGTCCAATTAAGAAACATCCACTGCATAACCACAGCAGAGGTTTAAAAACAGCAGATAGGTGCTTTGGGTCATCTTGGGATCAAAAGGAAGGGGAGTTTCATTGTATTTTCTGCTTCCTGAAGGCAAGGCTTGACTTGAAATCTGCTTCCTTGAGTGCTGAGGAAGAGAATCCCTGGGCAACAATGGCCAGCAATGGCCTGTTGGCCACCAGGGCAGTTGGCCATTGGGGTGGTAGATGTAGGCTGTTGGCCATCTGCAGCATCCCCAAACCAGGACTTTGCCACCTATCAGGGCTCAGAGTCTCGTATGGACCTCAAAGCACATGCAAGCAGAGGCTGACTTTCCCTGTTGTTATTTCACAAAAGCACCATGGAGGTGCAGGGGAATTAAGATGCCTAGACTTTAACACAGATCATTTCTAAGGTGCATCTGAATTGAGCTTCCACAAGACTTATAGCTTGTTTTGGTCATAACCCCACTGCAGCCGGTCTTGTGCACTGATGTTATTGATACAGCCAGTAATTACATTTTCACATAGGCATTTTTTCTGTGTGTCTACACTGTGTTTATTACAGACTCTCAATTATTCATTTTTTCCCCTCTCTTGTCATCCCTCCCTCTTCTTCTCTGCCTATTTATATTTCCCTCCTGGTCTTATTTTTCACCTGTCCTCTGGCTTTTCCTCCACCTGTGCTCCTCCATCTCTCTGACCAGGGCAATGGCCCCAGATGGGCTGAAGCCCCCTTGTCCCCATTCCCAGACAAATTTACTTGGCAGTGGGACATCTCCTCTGTTCAATTTTCTCCCCACCTTTGCCCCAACCCATTTTTCTGCATCGCTGAGCTCCTGCCACAAACCTCCCTGGTGCCTTTTCTGTTACAGAATGAGAAATAAAAATGTGGCACCGTTGTTACTGCTCATCTATCTGCTGTGCCTAGGTGAATAATGCAAGGAAACATGTATGTATTTATACAGCAAATGGGAAAATACATTTCTTAAGATGAATGAGGTTGTTTTCAGCCTTGATGCACCCAATAAAATAACCCAGTATCAAGAGGGAGGTTTATTTTGAAGTCTGGACGTGTCATAATATCAGCTCCCAACCAGGACTTCAAATTACATAAATCAGAGAGTGGAAGAGAGGGGAAAGGCCAGGAAAGCAGCAAGAACAGGGTGAATACAGGCATATATAGAACTCCAGGAATGGGGTGTACAAACACGAGGGCACATCAGAGTGGCCTGCCAGATGGATGCAGGATACCAGACGGGCTTTGACACCAGCTTTTCTGTCTCCTTGTTCTTTTTCTGTGTGTATTTTCCCCTCTGTGCTCATCTCCACAGCAAATTTCCCTCCTCATCTCACAGAATGGGAAATGGCAGCACTGGGAGCCTTTGGTGGCGGCTGTGGGACACAAGGACTGCAAGCTGGGCCCCAAGCACCCCAGGAAGCTGCTGGCACCAGCAAGGTCAACTCCAAATCCAGTTTCAAATCCCACCTCAAATCCCTTCAATTTCCTCCAATAACTGCCCCCAAGAGCCCCACGCCAGCCAGAAACCGCTGCAAATGAGCAGAGGTGTTGCCTTAGGCTTAAGAGAAAGAAATAAGTTTTGGTGCGAAATCTGAGTATTTTCTCAGTGGAAACCATTGGCTTTTTAATACATCCCCCCTTCAGAACAGTGCTGCCCATTTGTAGTGTGCCAGTGTGCGTATTTCTGCTTTTCCACTGGAAAACTGGGGGTGTGTTTGGCACAGAGCGCTCTCTTCCCAGCTGAAAACTCAATTCCTTGCCAAAGCGAAGAGGGGGAGATGTGGAAAAACCCTGCAATGAGCCATAAGCTTTATGTCACAGCTTTGCCTGGCACACAAAAAAAAATTAAAAAAAAAATCCCATGCTGCTTCCTTACAGCCTGGGGAGAGCTTTCCTTGCTTGCGATGCAGCACAGAAGTGTAAAGCGTGTTGTGATCTCAATATAGGATTAGTGCTGCTATTTATCTGTGCAGTGTCACTGAGATAAGGAGCAAGAGAGGAACCCAAATGAAAGGGCAGAAACGTTGCCCAACTTCAGGAGGCACAGGGCAGAAAAGATGCCCCCCAACAGCGCGCGCCCCTGGTGTGCATTGCTCCCCCCTTGGAGGGTTTGATGGCTCTGGGAGCTGCCATTCAGCAATAGGGTTTTCGCTTGGGAAGAGGCTGCAGAAGGCAATCTGTTGGCTAAAAACCAGCTGCAAAAAGGGATTGGCTCCATTTGCAAGGCTGCAACAGCTCTGAGTTCATAAGCATGCATGTTTTCCTGTTGAATGCTGCCCCAGCACTCCAGATAAGGCATTTCTCCGCAGAAATGAAGAATTTGGACGTGAAAATGCTCACATCCCACCATAGATCATTTTATTCTTCAGTTTATATTCTGGAGAGATAAATGCAGCCCAAAGCACAGTGGATGTGGCCACAGAAAGCCCTCTGGGAGGAGGCAGAGCTCACCACGCCGTTCCCTGCTCGCCTCTGTCCTTGTCACCACAGCTGTATTTGTTGCTTGTAGCAGATCTGTCTTGCTGGGGATGTCTCACTTACCAGGAAGGCTTCATTCCCAATAATTTTCAGACATTGCTGCCCTCGTGATTTATCCCCCTTCAGTTTAGATCTCATTTTTCCCAATTTTACCTTTGTCTCCAGGAAACCTCGTCTATTTTAGTGCAATTTCCTCTCTCTCTCTGGCTCACCCGCTCCCTGTAGCCCAAATTTGTCTTCTTCTCATATTTATTTCAGTATTTGTCTTCCTCTCCCCATGAAGGCTGTGTGCTTGGGATTTATCTCCTCCATTCCCACAATCTGTCTCCAAGTCCAGCGACTTTGCTTCGCCTTCGTCAGCCTTTGCTTTGTATAACACTGAGCAGCGCCAGGGGATGTGGCATCTGCTGAGGGATGGGGAAGTGGGGAGGGAAGGAGTGGCTGGAAGGGTGATATAGTGGTTATCTGGTGGCTGGCAGCCCTGCTCATGGCAAAGGGATTGGAACTCGATGGTGTTCAAGGTCCTTTCCAACCAAAGCCACGCAATGGTTCTGTGATTCCAGTTCTCTCCCTTGCAGTCCAACACAGTCAGGAAGAGAATCCTTGAGCTAACGTAGCTGCTTGTAGCTGGTGTGCTCTGTACAGGAGGATGTCTCAGCAGAAACCTGTCCACTTTGGGATGTGATCAAAAGTGCCACCAAGCAGCAGTGAAGGAGAATGGAGCCTGGGGGGATGGAGTGTAAGCAGAGGAGGGCTGTCCAGGGATAACTCTTCCTGCAATTTGGGCTTTTGTATCGACCAGGGGAGCCTGGCTGCTGCCACTGCTGTGCTCTCAGCCCTGCCTGCTGCAATGTGACTGATGATGCAATTTCCAAAAAGGTGCTTTTTTTGCTCCCCCTGGCAAGTGAGCGAGGAAGGGAAGGGAATGTGGGACAAGGAGCAAATGAAATCATCTCAGTGCTTAATACTCAGAGGTCTGCACTGCCAGAAGTCTTGAGTGTCCTGTTTTCTTTCTGTCTCATTTGCCATCAGCGCCACTTGTTTTCTCTGCAGAGCTCCTCAGAATTGCCCTCCAGCATTAGTGGCAAAGCTATAACCACAAGTCCCTGCACGCTCTTGCACCTATCGCGATACCAGTGATGCTCTCACGATGCCTTCCCACCAGGTGCTCCATCACTGCTTCAGGCCCTTAGTTAGCGTTTCCACTACAACTGGGCAGAGAGCATATGCCTACATTTCAATCACATACGATCCACGAGATGTTTTATGGATCTAATTGTCGCATATGTTTGTTATGAATCCGTAATAAGGGGCCAGAGCAGATGGCAAAGGCTGGCTGCCAGTCATACGCTGGGAATGGTGAATTTCTCTGAAGTGGAGGCGATGGGATTGGACCACTGTAACCAAGGGTGTTGAGCCCAAGGGTCAGCATTTTGCTACAGGAATCCTTCTCCCTCGTGCAATAACCCCTCACCAGCTACAGGGATCCAAATTAACATAAAACCCAAACCTGAATCTTAAAGCTGATGGTTTCTCTACCAAACACCAATTTGGATGCTGCACTGTCAGCTCAAGGCACGAACTCCATACCCCATCCCTGCCCTCCTGCATCTGAAATTCTCCCCACTGAAGCACAGTGTGGGAGGCTCAGTGCACAGATCCATCACCACCCTGGGGAAAAGTGGCAAAATCTGCTCCTGAAGGGCACAGCGGCATCCTTGCTGCCTCTGTGAACTAAATTTAAATTACCATGCTACCTGAACTTTATGCAAGGTTCACGCTGGTGCAATGCTATAAATACGGCTGAGAAGACATTTCTATTATAACTCGCTGATTTCTGAGGCTTGGAACCAGGATCGGTCAAATTAAAAAAGAGGGAAAGATAATAAAAGCAGAGAGGAGCGGCAGGAGGAGAGATCTCAGAGGGAGTGGACTGCAAAGATTTGGTTAGCCCTGCCCTGCAGATCATCCTGGGACGAGCGCCGACCCAGCGAGGAGCATTTGCACCCAGCAGTGACAGCAAACCCTGCAGCAGAGTGGAAAGTGTATTGAACTGCTGTGTTTTGAAGTTAATTAGCAGTGGCCCTTTTAATTAGGGCTGCAGGGCTCTGTTTCACTGTGTTGGCATCAATGGTCTCTCGCGCCAACGAGGTTTGCATGGGCTGTGGATCCTTCTGGGTGTTGCACTGCTCCATTTGCAAGCTGCAAGGGCCTTACGCCCTTATTCCTACTTCCAAAATGGATGCAGAGATCTCTCCCTTGGCCTTGGGAGCTCCAGATGCCAAAATCAGAGCATGGAACTGCTTTTGCAGTTAATTAAACTTAATGTTGTTGCGCTTTTCTTTACTTTGATTTGACCTCGCTGAGGCTCTGCCTGGGCTCTCCTGTAACTGGAATGCCCACTCCTTAATTGCTCGAGCAAAGCCAGGTATAATTACTGTCTGTTTTACCATATTGCCTCATTGTAATGCTACAAAAAACACACAGTGTGCAAGAGATCTTTTTCTACCTTCTTCCAACCCCAGGGAGTTGCTACTTCTGGGTTCAGCTATTTCTCAGCATCCCCAAACTCCAAAACCTGCAGTTTGGAGCTCAGAGTAAAGAAGTTGTTGGGTGTCACTTACCCCCAAAGTGAAGTTTTGAACCTGACCAGACCAAACCCTGTCCTATGTTACTGAACCTTCCATTCCACAGTGCTTCTTCTTGCAGGCAGCCAGAGATGGATGGGTTGGGTGGGGGGACACCTCCTTGACCCCCCTGCATCCCTCCTGGAGGGTCCCATGGAGGGCTGTTGGTCTCACACGCAGCTCCTTTCCATCTTTCCTTAAGGACAGCCCTCTCTGACTGAGCTTTTTTTGGTTTCTGTGGCTGGTTGCTTAGGACCAGTCACCAAAAGGGGAAAAAATGGGAAAGAATGAGGCTGTTCTTGGTTTCTGATGGGAATGCAGTGGCAAATCTATTAAAAATGAAGAAGATCTGATAAAAGAAGTGTTTTTATCCCCCTTTCTACCTCACCTTGAAAGCACTGTCTTCCTCCATCACGTATGACCTTGGAAGTGCTTATTGGGTCAGACAAGAAAAATCTCCCATTTTCTTGCAATGTCATCCATTACTCAGCTGAACACACAGCCGACAGCAGAAGATGAACAACAACAAAAAATATATAAATAGGAGAAGCCTCAAAGAGAGCACAAATTAAAATGACTGAGATCAGATAACGAGGAAATGCAGCTAAATTGTTTCCTTCCTTCCTCCCCCCAGCCAGAGCCCGGGGGGAAATCCACCCAATTAACCATTCTGGGCCATGCAGTGCAGCTCTCCTGCAGAGCCAGGGGGGTTGAGGATGGAGCTGGAGCTGGCTGGAACTCTGTCCTCTGCTTTCTTGTCTCTCCTCTCTCCGTTCCTCGACCTCTGCAGTTATCTCTGGATTTATCAATGACATGGGATGGCTTTTTTTTTCTTTTCACACTGGTAAGCACCATCCCAAATGCAACAATCAGAAAGAATTAGAGAAAATCAAATCAATGTCCACAAAGAGAAAGAGGCCGGTCTGGGTGGAGGCAATTTATTCATAAATAAAGCCCCCAGACAACAAAACCCCTCCAACACCACCACTGTCCCATCCCAAATGTTCATGGTTTGAGCATGGGGTGCCCGCTGCTGTGCTGCCTCTCTGCCCTCCTGCTTCTCTTCCCCTCTAATCTTAAGCTTTTTAATTGCAAGTGATGACTTCCAAGCTAACACTATCTAATTAATTTCAGATAGCAATTAAAATGGAGCTCATCAATATGGAGGAAGAGGGCTCCTCGAGTTTTCACGCATCCCCCAACAATTCCCTTCATCACAGCACCACTGAGGTCAGAGCCACACCAAAGAGTAAGCCAAGGACCTCATCAGTGCCACTGTGAGTCTTGCTGGCATTAACTGCTTATTTTCCCCTTGGGGAGAATACACTTCCCATCCTGAACAGGACATGGTTATTTCAGCATCTTGCTTTCTCTTCAGCCTTCCTCTCCTGCTTTCAGTGAGCTTCCATTTTAATTAGCGAAGTCATTTTCTTACCTGGGGTGCTGCATCCTGTCTCCGAGAGATTCGTGTGCCCATCCATCTGGGCAGAACATTCCTCTTTGGGAAACAGTTTGGCTGAGACACGCCCCCCACTCAGTCAGGTGGGATGGAACATAATCAGGACGTTTTTCCCAATTTACCTAATTTTTAATGATGGGAGATGGAGGTGGGCTGGAGGCAGAGGCTCACGTGGAGCCTGCGCTCAGCAGTGGCTCTTCCCCTTACTTACCGCACAGCCTTGCATGTCTGAGGACCAATTTTATGGAAGAAGCAATTCAGAATAATACTAAAATATATTTTTTTATTTCTGCAAGCAAGAATGGGGAGAAGAAGGGATGCTGTGGGTGAGAGCAGCTCCTAGTCATCACAGCGTTCAAATAACAGGAGTTTGGCTTGCTGGAAGCAGCCAAGAGCCCAAACTACCCCATCTTCTCCCTGCATGGCTGCTGCCCTCGCCCAGCCCTGGCCTCCTGCTTCCCCTCCCGAATCTGTTTGAAGCTGCATCAGGTCTGGAACTCAGCTTAAACCAACCGCTAGATGTATTATTCATTTTTACGCCTTAATGATGTGATAAAGTTGCTGGAAACTGGGAAAGGCTCATTAAACTTCTATTTGAATATAGATCACAACTAAATTTTAAGGGAGAGGGAAGCAGCCCCATGCCTTCTCTCCTCCTCTTCCCAATGTATGGGAAGAGCCCCCAGATTACTGTTGCTGCATTTATCACTGCTGGGTGGGCTGTGGTGGACAGAGGGATGGTGGTGGTGGATCCAGCATTGGCTCCAGCACCAGGACCCTGTGGATCTTCAGTCAGTGCCTGGGCATCCCAAAGAGCCCTTGTGAAAGCACCGAAATCACAGCAGCAGGAAGGAGCTGGAGTTCACTTTGTCTTTTCCATCAGAGGCAATAGACTATGAGTTGATCTGAGCCCTCCCTGCCCTTTGCATTTCCAAAAAAAGGCCCCAGAGCTTTGCTCTGCCGCCAGCAAAGCTGAGCGGAGATGTGCTGAGGATGTGGGGATGGGATACGGCCAGCTTCCACCCAAAGCCACCAGCACAAACCAGCTGAGAAGGCAAGGACTGCCTGTGCTGTGACAAAGGAGTTAATAGAGGTGAAACACCAACAAACAGGGCTTTATTTAGGGCTTATCCATCTCCCATAATGGAAAACCTCCCTTTTCTCTGAGCCACCTCCCTTTCTTCTCATATTTTTTCCTCTCCTCTCTATTCTCCTGCATCCACGCTCATCTCTGATGATCAGAGCTTAGCCTCGTCCACTTTGATCTTCCCCAGAGAAGCTGGTTCTGTGGAAACTCACAGCAGCCCTCACCAAATAATTGCACCTCAGCGAGGGCAGAGCTGCCCCATCCACTCCTGCACCGATGGAGCTGTGCTTAATGCATGGGCGTGGATGCTGAGCCGGGCTGCTCACCCACCAGCATCAGCCCCATCCCATAGACGGGCACTTCGAATCCCACCCTTCCTTTTATCTTTCTGCTGCCACGTACAGAAGGTGCCCAGGGCCAGGTGGTAAAACCCAGCATTTCCGTGGGCTGGGATGGAACAACAAGAGGTGGAAAATGCACTGCAGCCTCCATTCAGTTATTGCCGTGCTTCATCACCTAGGCTTTGCTCCTGCTGCTTCATCTGCCTGGCTTGTTCACGCTGCTTTGGGTTTTAGAGGCACACCAACCTGCAGCACCTCGGTATTAAACCTAACACAGTGCTGCGGGGAGAAAGTTCGTTAGGAGTCCTGCTGTGCTGACCATCCCCAGCTAATTACAAGCTGCCTCCTTAAATTTCCCTTTGCTTGTTTCTATTGGATACAGGACGTGTCTCCGGTTAAGTCTGTAATTGCATTTCAATTCTCATCTCAGCATACGCTGGGGTTTGTGCAGCAGTTTACATTTATTTTTTCTTTATTTTTTCTTTTTTTTTTTTTCTTTTTTTTTTCTTTTTCCAAGTGCTTTGAGATAAAAGCGCCACAGAAATACGGTGTCATTGTTATGATGATGAGAGGACTATTTGTGATGTGCCAGCACCCTTCTCGCCTGTGTTGAACCACTTGGGAACATCTCGACATCCCCCAGGTGGCATTTCCCTTCCACAAAGCCATCCACTTATGCTAATATACATACATAGAAAGTGCCATGTGTGTGTGTGTGTGTAGATACATATATCGTGTGGGCGTGATTGGAAAGCAAATTCTATAAATAAATCCCATTATCCTATTACACTGTAATTTTCTATCATTATCCCCAGTGTGGATCAGATGCATCTGCCGGCTGTGATGTGAGTGAGGGGCTGGGAAGTGGCAAACTTGGCCATTGAGCAGAGGGCTCCCAGAGCGATGAAGTGGGGCAGAAGTTGGGCACACCTGCAGCTCTGCAAATCCGTGCAAGGCCCTGGCACTGGCGCAAGGCATCCCCAGACCTGGAGCAATAACCTGCAGTGTCCCATCTTTGCTGGTCCTACTGTGCCTGGATCTGCGCCCCTATGCTGAGGTTTGTTGTATCGGTGAATCGATCATGCATGGGATCAAAACAGGGAGAAATTGTGCCTGCTTTCTGATTTCAGCAGGTCTGGCTTCTGCTTCCAGCTTTTGCTTCTCATCCTGCCCTTTGCTGACGGATTAAGGAGGTTTTGTCATGCCCAACGTTTTCTCCCAGAGAAGGTGCCTGTGTGCTGTAATCAAGTCACTCTCATTTTTCTTGTTGATAAGATAAAGAGGCAAAGCTCTTTAAGTCATCCACTATAAGGCATTTTTTCCTGGCCCTTGTGTCATTTCTGGGCCTTTCTTTTCACTCTTGCCAATTTTTCAGCATCCTTTCTTGTCCCCAAGTGCATCCCCCAGGACTGATGGGAGCAGCTTGGTGCTGTCACTGCAGCCTGCACTAAATCTACCTCCCCAGCCCATGGGATGATTTTCCTGCAGCTCTGCTTGAAAATCAGTGCTTTTCTGACCCCCAACCCCCACTTTTCCCAAGAAACGTGGCTCAGAGTTTCCTGTGGCCCTGTGGAGCTTCGGGTTCTGCTGCAGTGTTCAGTCCCAGCGAAAAGAGGGAAAAATGACAGACCAAAAAGGCTCAGCCTCATTTGAAAACCAACAACAGGCTGTGGGATTTTTATTTAAAACATTTCTGAATAATCCTATTAGCAGGGAGAGGAAACAGGGCTCCTCAAATGACAGATTTATTTTTTTCTTCCCCTTAACTCCAGGTCTGCAGAAGATTAAACACACCAGATGAAGCAGATCCACTTCAGGGTGCCTGTTGTGAATGCAGTACTCTAGAAGCGCATCTGGGAGGTAGGATCTTGCCAGTCACTCAGCTGGATACAGGATGAATATGACAACCACTTCCATGTGCCATGTGCCGCGATGATGCTTTGACCCAATGCCAAAAGCCTATGAGAAGAGTAAACGACTTTTCCTATAAGAGGAGAGATGCTGAGACCACAGGTTTTGGGATGCAAATCCTCAGATCCATGACTTGAATATTGCTTGGATCATATTTCATTAACTTAGTGATATTTTGGAGATGTAGGCACGTGGGAAACACGTACATTTCTTCATCTTCCTTTTGGAATTATATCAATGGAAACCTGCTGGACATTTCCCACTAAATGAACTTTGAAGATGAGAGACCAAATGCTTTGAAGGCATTAAAAACATTTTGCATTCAGAAGATCAATGCTTTGTCCCTCGAATCCTGAAAATGAACATTTGAACAGCATCAAATGCTGCGCTTCAAATGTCTGAAGCTCAGCCCCGGGTCAATGGGTACATTTTCTCTCTGCCAAGTGGTCATTAATTTCAAGCATACAGCTTATTGCTGCAGAGGACTAAAGAAGGAAATGTGCCATCCGTGGGGCTGGGGCACGTGTTGGCTCCTGGTATGGTGAAGCTCCTTGTTTCTTGCCCTGAGAGATCCTGAGCATCACTTTGTAGCAATGGGAGTTGCTGAGTGCTGGCAGAGCTATTCCAGGTCAGCAGAAAATACGTCCTCTTTATGACTGCCTCCAAGTTTATTGCATGTGGGCTCTGATGATGGAAGTGCCTGGTTTTACAGGTGGTGGGATACAAAAAAAAAAAACAACCAACAGCTCCAGTAAAATTGTTTAAAGTGCTCTTAAATATGCTTAAAATACTTCCCTGCCATGGCACGTGTGGCTGCCTTGCAGCGGTGGCCAAGCAGTCGGTGCTGCTGGAAAGCTTTGGGTTCAACAGGGCTGTGAGCTGCCTTGGGCACCGCGCCGGGCACTGCCTCTCCTAACACACACGGTTCTGATCTGGCAAAAACAAGTTTTAGCAGCGAGCAACGTGTAATATAAAACAGGCAGAGCAGGCAGAGTGTGGGAATTGTGCTGCCTGCCAGCCTTGGCAAGCCAGGCTCAGAAATTAGGACATTGTTTGGGAGATATTTTGGGCATGTGCAAGGTGCACCAGAGAAACGTGCAGCCAAACAGGCCCTCACCCATGACTGTATGCACATTTTTCCCCCAGAAGCTGGTATCTGTGGATGGGGTGGATGATGAATAACAGCTCTGCACTATTCAATCTTTTAGGCTTGCTGAACTGCAAGAATTTGGCAGTGCCAGCCCCAAAATGCCTGGATAATGCTCTCGGTCCTTTTCCTCTTCCCTTTCCCATGCCCTCAGCAGCAGCTGTGGGTCTGCAGAGCCCCAGGAGGCACTGGCATGGGGGGCAGCAAGCTGGGTGTTTGGGGTGAAATCTCCCCCAACAGAATGAATAAAAGCAGCAATTCTTCCGCAGCACTGTGACCCGTGGCCACAAAGCAGCAGCTCTCCCCCTCCCTGCAAGGTGACAATGAGTGGCAGCGATGCTCCTTAGCATCCATCACCCGCCCCATCCCCACGCACTGCCAACCGCTTTGTACCGCACCGATAGAACAGGTTTCTGAGTTTGGCAGAGCCTGTAGCTGTTATCGGAAGGCAGGTCATAAATTAAAGGCTCTCTTACACATCTCTTTCCATTTTTTTTACCTCCGGAATTAAAAATTCCAGCAGTAGTAGCGATCTGCCCCAGACCATCGCTCCCTGTGGCGTTGCTCAGGAGAGATCCAGGGAGCAGCGATGTCTGATAACACTGAATGCCGTGCTTTGGCACTGATATCTGCAGCAGAACCAAACTCCTCCTGATTTCCTACCACCCCGAGCCCCCGCCATTACCCGCTACTCAGGAATCTGCTCTGGTTTGGATAGAAGAAGAAAAACCCAAAAGCCACAGCCACAGAATATTTGACGTTTGCACTTCGGTACAAAGCAGCCACCGCAGCAAAAGATGTGCTGTCAGAAGATCCTACAAGCTGCAAGTTGTTACCTGGATGTATTGATTTAAAGTACCTGTCGCTTTTGATTTTTGAAAGTGTGTTTGATTGCTGGCAGCTTTATAGGATTATGGCTTTAATTGGATGCCTGTGTTTTACTGGATGTAAGTGAAATTTATGGCTGCGCTACCTGCGGTGTGAAAAGCAGCCCTGTGTCATCCTCCCCTCCTCGAGGAGGGGGGAGAGGCAAAATAAAGCATGGGGCAGAGCCTGTCGGGGACATCCATCTTCAAACAGCTCCACGGCGGCACAGCGACGTTACGGAACACGCAAGGCAAAATTAAGGGCTGCAGGAGTTCGCACTACTTGTGAGTTCAATCCAAGGCTGTTGCTAATTGTGTGATTGCGTATCATTTTTGGAGGTGCTGATCTGCATATGCCACATTTGCATAATGCTAATGTTGGTCATGTTTCTGTGAGGGCTGTGATGGGACCTGGGATGGGTGAGGTGCTGCACCTGGAAGTGATGGAAGCAGAGGAGGCCCACAGTAAAATAGGACAGCAGTGAAAAGTTGGCAACAAATCTCATGGATCTTGCTGGGCAGATCCTCTCCTTCAAATTCAGCTTCACTCCATCCACATTTGTATGGTTTCCTGCCTCGCAACAAGTCCTGTGTGATCTGCCCTGTGACCCCGAGGTAAACCTGCCTTCCCTGCTGAGCTGTCAGTGCTTTGCAGTAGATTCTGATGTGCCACAGCTTTTCCTCACCCTAAAAAAAAGATTTTTCAGAAAAGAATGGTATGGGTCGTCCCTTTTGTAGGGCATTAATGCATGGACTCGCTGCTGGTCCCAGCCTTGAGCTAGCAGTGAGATATTTCCATTGCAGTGGCCCAAGGCAAACCTGCAGAGCACAGCACCATCTTCAAAGCTTTTAGTGACCAAAAAAAATCTTCAAAGAGGCCCATCCTCCCATTACAGCGCGGTGCTGCAGCTATATCCCCACCTGAGAAGCATCTCTTTTCCTAAAATGTTCTCCCACACCTTTCTCATCCATTTCCTCCCTGTGCAATACTGAATTTCCTGCTGCCTTCTCCCTGCCCTGCCGGGTCACTGCTGCAGCCATGCTTTGTTCTGGCACCAGCACTGCATACTGGGCTCTGCTGACCTCTCAGGAGCCTTTGCAGGCAGGCAGGCGCTGCGGTGCAAAGCGGAGCTGCTCTCTCCTTGCCATCTTCTTGCTTTTTCCCAGCCTCAATTTTTCTTGCTCACTTTTTGATGGAAAGTCTTTTCCTGATGGATAGTGCCAAGTCAGTCCTTCCCCAGTTCCTGCTGTCTTCAGCAGGGGAGAAGAAAAAAAAACCTTTTCTTTTCTCTCTCCCTCTTCCATCACCTGAGTTTCCCAATCACTCATGTCACGATATCGCCCATCACCAGGCCTGCAGGATCTTTAATGAGCAAAGCCAATAAAGACAAACCCATCCTTCCTGAGCAGATGCAAACTGCCCTTTTTTTCATCACTGCTTGTTTGTTTTTTTTTGTTTTTTGTTTTTTTGAAGAAGTCACGAGGACCGTTCAAAATAGGTGAAGGAGAACTGCACAGCTTTGATCTGTGCATGGCTTGGCTGGCTGCTGTGCCCCATTGCCTCCCATATTGCTGCTGCAAGGGAAACCAGAGCTGCTGCTGCAGCCTGGGGAGGCTTGGCCGCTGCTCCACACTCATCACCTACAGTTTCTCTTCCTCTCCTTTGGTGAAACGAGCCCAGAGCCTGCCCAGGGCTTCATCTGTTCTCTGCAGGAGAAGGGCTCTTTATTCGGGCACTCAGGCTGCTTATGCCTGCAGCACTGGCAGCTGGGGGGTCCAAGAGGCTCCGTGAGCCCGAGCTGATGGCACGAATCCCTGCTGGGACTCCTCTGGCTCCAGGGTCCCTTAAAGCATCCATTACATCCTCGTTAATTAAAAGCCAAGCGTGCACGTGCAGGCACAAAGTGCAGCTGTGTGCATCCAGGAGCCATGCCTGTGAGAGCTTTTCCTCCACAGGAGCTACGAGGCTCTCATGGAGACCCTCCCTTCATACTACGCAGTGGAGTGGGTGCAAAACACAGGCAGAACGTTGTGGTGATGAGAAAATTGCTGGAGCAGCCAGCACTGCCTCCTGCCCTGTGCAGCTGCCTCCCTCATCCATCAGCGCTCTGTCATCCCAGCCTAGACCCAGCACTCTCTGCACGCATGAAAAAGCAGAGAGGAACATTTCACCACTTCCCGCTGGACTTGAGGACAATGCAAGGTGTAAACGGTGGAGGGAACACCTGTGTGATGGGGAACAATGCCCAGGGATGGCTGGGATCTGGTAGGACCAGGCAGGATGGCTCTGACAGAGATCTGAGGCTGCTCACTGCTGGTACGGACTGGTGCCCAGCTGCCCTGGGTGCTGGTGGGGCAGGCAGATGCCGGGCAGGTGGCTCCCACAGCACTTTGCTCCCTTCTGAACCCATCAGCTTCAGCAGACAACCTGTCTGTGGTTCAGACACTTCTGCCAGTTCCACTGGGATGTGCTTTTCTTCTCGAAATGGGCCATAAAAACGTTCAAATACCCATTGAAAAGAACTGCAAATCAGATCATTCAAATTCAGCGGCGTTTTACAACTTGTGTGTAGGGGGTTTGTTTTAAAATAACCATTAGTTATAAAATCCTACGGACAGAAGAGATGATTATTACACCCAGCACAGATCAGTCCACCAGCTGGCAGGAGCTGGCGCGGCTCTGCAGGGAGCAAACCCAAATTCACACGGGGACTGTTGTGCCATTGCTGCGGGAGGGAGAGCGGAGGGATGGAGCATCGGGGGGAGCACAGCTCTCCACTCAATGGGAGTAACTGAGTGGGCACCCAGAAGTCTGGAATCGGCTGAAATGAGGTGGATTCCTTCAAAGACGTGGGAGTATGGTTACTTTGGAGCTTTCCTAGCAACGTTTGGAAGTCTGTACCTGTGCCGTATTCAGGGCTACTGAGGAGCAACTACAGCAATGTGCTCACAGATGTACACAGGGGCTCGTTAAGCAGAATTAAATCCAGAGCAGGGCTGCACCAGCTCCAAACTCATTGCACAGAGAGCTGAGATTCAGCAGCCTCTGGGTCTATGAGCTGCTGCTTCTCCGTGCGCTGTAAGCACTGTGGTCAATATTTAGGTCGCCTTTGGCTTTCACATCCAGATTGCATTGGCAAGCTGGCCTCCTGCTTCTCTGCTATTGATCCTCCATGACCCAGCTGGGAAGAGGAGGATGCAGCCTCCCAGCCAGCTGCTGCTGGTGCTGCCTGCCTTTGTGCACTGCTTTCCATCTTCACCTGCTGCTCTGTAAGGAATTGAGGGGAAGGATGAGCACCTGCTGTCCTCTTCCCGTGGAATGTCAGTGATAACAGCATGATTGCAGACTGGAAGTGGTGTCAGGGAGAACAGAAGGAGGAGTGGTGCAAGGAGTGTGTGAATGATGATGGGATGGGGTGGGATAACTGCCCTCAGGGATGCTGCAGGGCAGAGTGAGGGATTTTCCCACATGCAAACAGGCTTTGAGAGTGCAGTCAGGGATGCTGCCGTGTGTTTCTTCCACCCTTCAAAACACTTTTCCAGCAGACCCTCAGCACTGTGCCCCACTGCCTTTGGGCTGCCCACCTGCTCACGGACACCACAAGGATGCAAACCCTGTGTGAAACCTGCTGTGTGCTCAAACACCAGCCATGCTAGTGAGGATGACACCAGTACATGAAGAATGAACTGGAAAATGGCTGCTGCTTATCCTTCCATAAAGGTCAAGTGACAGCAGGTGACACCCAATGGGTGATCTATAGGTCTCTGAGTTCATCAATTGGCAAGGAGGATGTCCCAGAGATTATAAGTATATATTTATGCATGCAATATAAGCCCAACATGTAGTGGCAATTAGGATCTAGAGGAGCTGGCAGGGTATTTTAAAGTAGGGAGAGAGAACAGTGTACACGTGCAGGTTCTCATATGTATTTATGTGTGTGCATTCACACCAATCTCCCTGAGATATAACAAATTGATCCCTGCGGTTTAAGGAGCGCGATTCCTGAATTGCAGACACAAATTTAAGTCCTTTCAATCTCCGTGTTTGTCCTCAGCTCGGGGAGGCGAAGGGAGCTCTGTGACTCCATAAAGTTGCAGGAGCTGATGTGCCATGTCAGAGCCAGCCCCGAGCCACCTCATCTGTCTCAGTGGCAGCCAGCAGCCTGCGGGGCTTCAGATTTATCCTCTGGTTTTGGCAGGCAATGTGCCTGCCTGCATCAGTCAGCCCACCTCAGCACCGCGGAGTGTCCTGGAGCAGAATACTCTGGAGATGAGCAGGGAAAGAGTTAAACCTCCTGAATTTGCCCAGCTGACCACTACTAAAACCTTCCATCCCTGTGTTAATGTTGCCTAGTGACTTATTTCCCTCCTAATTACCACTTGGATGGCAGCAGATCCTTCCATCACCTTATCCAGCAAGATGCTGGGTGTTTTCCTGTGAGGCTACAATTAATTCAGGAACTACTGCAGTGTATGAATAGTTTAAGCCATCTTCCCGCATGATGTTGCCTGGCACTTCTCTGTGCTGATTCATGTCTCTCAGCTCATCACCCAGGGATGGTACCCACCTGGGTTTGTTCCCTTGGAATTCTCTCAAATTCCATTTCACTTGAATGATGTAAATATTTTTCAAGCCAGAAAAACCTGTTACTCCAAAGCATCTTGTCATTCTTGCATGAAATGAGATGAGTAAATACAATTTCTAAGGTGTCACTGTTCCTATCAAAGGCCTTTAACTTCTCTCCCTTGCTTCTTACAAGAAATACAAGAACTAGCTGGTGGGTACAGAATTCAGGATGGCGTAAAGTGGCTCTATAGGAC
This sequence comes from Perdix hodgsoniae, assembly GCA_035772895.1. NCBI lineage: Eukaryota > Metazoa > Chordata > Aves > Galliformes > Phasianidae > Perdix > Perdix hodgsoniae. The sequence continues at coordinate 5,465,607 of JAPSGF010000047.1, read as the reverse complement.
CATATAGATTATGATTTGAAAGGGAATTCAGCTTTGGAACTGATGTTTACAGCTTGAAATGGAAAGAGGGGCTGCTTGCCCAGAGGATGTGGGGAGAAGCCCAGGTTCTTCTGTGGTAGTGATGGGTTGGGGTTGGACTTGGTGATCTTAATGGTCTTTTCCAGTCTTAATGACTGTATGATTCTGTGATTCCTTAGAGATCAAAATCCCCCCACCCCAACCCCTCCTGTGCCCAATGTGAATCTCAGGGAGCTTTGCCTTCCAGGTGCCTCAAATCAAGAGGCTCCTTTAGAAACGAGCATTGCTCAATTTACAGCCCTTAATTTGCTGCTCTGCGTGACACTTCCAGCCTTGTTTCAGGATATCTATGCAGCTCTGGCAACCATCTGTTGAAGTTTGATAGGCAAAGCACCGTGGTCCTCCAGCATCTCCCCTCCGCTTATCCATCCCCAGATCCCCTCGAGAGGTGAGACATAGACATGTTCCCCACGCCTGGGATTTTGGGGGATGCAGCTCCTGCTCGTGGATCAGACCCTGCTCAGCATCCCCAGTGCTGAAGGTGGTGATTTATCAGCAGAGCAGGGTGGGACCCGGCTGGCTCACGCTGCTGCAACAGCTCTCTCAACGTGCCGAGTTGCACACACAAAGGCAACCCGCAGCAGGCATCGCGGGAGCTGTCTGCCAGAGCGTCTGGAAGCTCTTACTAATCAAAGCAACATTGATTACACAGAGTTTTGCAAAGGTTTCATTGCAGGGATGATGCAGAGAGCCTTTCAAAGAGGCAGGCTGTCAATCAGAGGATGGGGGATGTTAAACTGAGGCCAGAGATCCCGCAATATTTTTCTAGATTAGAGATTAACACTCTCCTAATTAATTTTGATGCTGCGTAATATGATAAAGTTGTGGTTTTTTTTGTGATGCTGGGCTAGCTCATAATCCAATCTTTAATTATTATCTTTCCCTTTCAAAAAATATAGAAAAAGGCCTATTATGGTTTAATGCCAGTTGGACAGCGGCCGTTGGGAAGCCGAAGGCTTTCTACATCGATGGAGGCAGTAAATTTCAGGTCTTTTTTTCATTTAATGAGCTGGATGGTCTGAAGCAGCCAAATGGCTCAGTGTTGGGAGCTGTAACAGCTCCTGGAGGAGGATGATCATGGCTCTCCTGCCCCGGGCCCCAGCATGGGTAGCAGCAATGAGGGATGGGACCTGATGCAGCCGTGCCCACGGGCAGTGCCAGGTGGGGAACAGCCACACAACTGCATCCAAGGGCTGGCTGGGAGAGATGCTTTAAAGTGCTCCATCTTCTTTATTTATTAAAAAGGAGACAGAGAGGTGACTTGATTACCATGGCTAAGTACCTTCACAGGGAGAAAATACCAGATACTGAAGGGCTCTTTAAGCCATCAGAGAACGGCAGAATTGGAACAAATGATTTGAAGGCAGAGACAGACAGAAGTTAAACGACAAATAGCCTTTCAGTGTCTCTCACTTTCTTTTTTTTCTTCCAAAACATTGGGGATGCAAAACCATTTGGATAAACTACTGGGAAATTTGGGGACTTCAACATCTTTGCGGCAAAAAGGGGTTCTCTGGGGAGCACATGTTTGTGCCCAGCACAAAATGCCAAGAGCTGCAGTTTGCATTGGGTGCCTCTGGGATTTGGAGCACAGGAAAACAAGCCTGAAGACCCCAAAGCTACGCTCACACACTTTCCAAAACGATGCAATGAGCAGCTTTCCCATTCTGGCAATCTCAATGGCCGCCAGATATTTATCTTTATTTACTACCAAAGGCATCAGCAACGCTTTGGCTTTGCTTTCTCTTTGCAAACAAACAAACAACAACAACAACAAAAAGGCACATTTGCTTTGAGGGAAACTTCTTAACAGTCATGAGCTGTCCGAGAGAGGCTTCAGATGGCGGCTGAATAGTCTATCGCCCTCCTTTCAGAGTTTGGTCTTCTGGGTATGCATTTGTTTGCTTTTGTTTTGTGCTCAAATAAAGTTGTAGCTTTGTTCTCGCCTTTCCAAACGCCCTTTAGTATTCTTGGTGAAAAGTCTGGAAATAATGCTGGCAGCTTCCGTGAGCCTGATGGGAGCGAGCACCGATCAGACAGGCGATTCTCTGGCATTTTTATTTACTAACAACAGGCTCTTATCTCGAGCTGTGCCCAGCTCTGGAAAAACTGCTCTCCACCCCTCCGTCCCCCCGCGTCGGAGCTGTGATTTGTGTAACCGGCTGCGCCGTAATCACCCGCCTTGATCAGAGCTTCATCCCACTTCGCTCCCACCCGGCTGGATTTTTGACTTGATAAATTGGATGGGGATTTTGGTGGGATCTCAGGGCTTTCCAGGCTGCTCGTTGCTTGGCTGAACTTTGTCAAACATGGGTTTGACAAAGAGAGATGGGGGTTTGATGAGTTGGAGGGAGCCGGGAAGGCGTGACGGGTCCAGGCGCTGCCCTCTGTCCTGGATGTGATGTGAGGAGGCATCAGGGCTCCCCAGCCAGAAAAAAGACTTCTCTGACCTTCACTTCTCTGCTCAGTGGCCGTGCCAGGAGCTGCTGCTGGAAGCCCAGTGCTGGGTGTGATGGACCGTGGGTCGGATCTGATAGTGTCGCTCGGATGCTCTTATGTGGCTGAGTTATGGATGTGCTGCTAATGGTGCAGCTGTACTTTGCCTCTCCTTCTATAAAAGCGCTCCATCTAAATTCTAATCTTTATCTCTTCCCTATAACCTACACATACTTACATGCATCTGTTGTATCTAAATATTTATTTGTAACACACTGGCAAAGGTCTTTTACCTGCTTATTTACTCTACTTTGAAGTATTGATCTATAATTACCCGTGAGTATCTTGCCTGTAAACATTTCCCTGCGTATGTACTTATAAATACCACTTACCTCTAAACATTACCCCGCATTTTCACCTGTAAATATAACTTGCCAGGAAGGACCATGGCAAACTTCTTAAATCAGACAAATGAGAGCTTCACACCAGAACACTGTGTGCGAGGCGGAGCAGAGCAGCACTGTGCACAAAGGTTGGGCTCCATGGTGAAAATTTGAGACCCATATTGTAGTTTCCATCCATCCCCTGGAGAGGTAGAAGCCGATGCTAATTTTTTTCAGTGGTTGACCTTAAACTTCACTTCTGTCATTCAGCATGTCGTCAGGCGTAATTACTGAGTGCAGCAATAACAGGGAGCTGTTGATAACGATATTAATATGCTGCAGCTTTTGTCCTGCAGAACAATAAGTGTTTATGTACATTAAAGTAGTACATGGATGAGATTGCATCCCCGGAATACAGGTTGGAGAAAGCACCCCCCACACACTATGGAAGGGAATTTCTGCATGAGGGAGCCAAGTAAAACACCAGGCACTGGGGCACCCTTAACGATGACCTAGGAGTGATGCTAGATAAACTCCAGCTTTCACCCAGAGGGGATAATTCATCAGGTAGGTATTCACTGCCAAACCCCTTCTCTTCATCTCCATCTGGCAGCTTTTCCCCAAGAGCTGGACGGTGCCAAATGCTTCAAGGATGCTGGAGGAGATGAACAACCTTTAGAAAGGATGCTGGGGTCAGAGGGGTTGAGGGGGACCACAGCTCTTCATCAGCACCTTGCCCCAGTTTGGACTTTACCCTTTGGGAAGACATTTAGCTCTGGAAACAAAAGGATCTGGGGATACAGAGGCTTGCCTTCATTCCCACAGGCGGGCTCTTTTCTGATCTGACAAGTCCATGGGGAGATCTGCCTGAAGAGCAGCCCTGAGGCCAAGAAGAAACGTGCAGCAGGTTCCTGATTTTCACCTTCAGGAGTGAGATAGGCCTGTCTTTAAGGTAATTTGAGGGAACAGCCTGGCTGGGGGCATTTGGAGGCCAAGGCTGGGTTTCAGGTGTGCACCTGTTTTGCAAGGGACTTCCCCAGCCCACATCCACTGCATTTGAGATATTATGGGAAAGGCATTTTCTTTAACCAAGGAGTGGTTTTCTAGAAAAAGCTCGGAGGTATATCCCATACAAACAGCTCTTCTCCAGAAAAACAGGACTCGTCTCTCCTGCAGCTCTGGTGCCTACAGTGGGTGCTCTCACCTTGCCCCATGCATCACTCCCTGCTGTGGTGCTCTGGTTTCTGAACTGAAAAAAAAATAGGGGAAAAAGAGAAAATGTGGGTTTCCATGGAGACAACTGTTCTGCTCTAAAATCTGAGGGCAGGCAAGCGCTGTATCTCATATTTTGATGCAGATGCTTGGGTTTAACTTCAGGGGAAAGGTTGGCTGAGGCTGGTGGCTTAGATCTGAGCACTTTGGAGGGGTGTTTTTGTAGGACTCTGGGGTTTTCAGTCAAAGACAGGGGAAAACTCACTTCAATCCTCTACGAAGTGATTTTCCAAGGAAATGTGGGGATGGTGTAATCCTCTGGGGGAGTAGCCCACATCGCTTGGCTCAGGGTGTCCATAATGCAGAGCCATGTGGGGGACCCAGCATACATGCAGCATCTCCATTTGGCAAGAGGGAGAAGACAAGTTTCCTCTCCTTATCCCAAAGCACTTGAGGAGTCAGAGTTACCTTGACACACCCAGGAGCACTGGGATGAAGGTAAAAGTGGGGGAAAAAGCCTTGGGCCACACTATGCCTTTGCTTTCTACACATCTGCTCTTTGGGCGGAGATTTCACAAGCTTGGTAATGATGTGTTGGGTTCTTCACAGTGGCTCATGAGCTCTCCATACATTGGGGCCTAATTGATTAGCTTTTCATGGTCTTGATTGCAGCAGCTTTAAGGAACTGTGGGCAGTGAGGAGCAGGAGGTGACAGGAAATGTTAGCACTTCATTTGGAGAGCCGGGCTAATGAATTGTGCGCGGGCAAAAATCAGAATTAATTCTCAGGAAAGAAATCCCACTTTGATGCAAGTGAGATATCAAACCTGCTAATGACATGTCAGATCAGGTGGCGAGGAGCTGCTGCTCAAGCTTTAACCCTTGGCAGGACTTAAAGCAATGCAGTGTATGATATAACACCAAGCCTTGAAACTCATTTCCAAACATCTCCCTGGAGTCTTCTGAGAACCTTGCTGCAGGAAATGTGAGCAAGTTGCCACCAAAACATCAGTAAAGGAGTGAAACACTTACAGAGCATGGGCTACTTCATTAATTTTGGAAAAGGATCTTATACTGGGCAGGGGGATAGTAGAGAGAGAAGGTGGAGGAGGTATCTGGAAGGAGAGCCAAAGATGGTCAAGGACAGGAAAAGGGCTGCACCCTCTGCTTCTGTACATCTACATAGGGGAGCTATGGGTATAGATGGTATAAAAATATACCCAGCTAGATCCATACTAACAGCTGGGTATACAAATATACATCTCCCAGCACTCTGAGCCCTGGTGGATGGAACCATCACTTTTCCCCGGTGCATTTTGTGGACTCTTTCCTCTGCTCCCCAAGGAGAAGTCCTTGCTGGAAGATTTACTCGTGGCAGTGGTCCTGATCACCAACCAGAGAGAGGCAGCTCCTGAACTACCCGCACACTGGGAATGCGAATGCTTTGTTTCAATAACATTTAACAGCGATTGCCTCGGCAACCTCTGGCCTGCTGTGATTAAATATTAATATGCTTCTAGTCCATGCTCTTACTCTGTTTTTCTCTCTGCTTTCTAAATGAAGCTGCGCACTCTTGGCCTTTCCTCAGAGCACAGGGTTGGTTCGGATGGGGTGAGAGAAGGAACACTGGGTTAAATCTGGTGGAGGTGGGTGATTAGGAGGTGCTGTGACTGACCTGGCAAACAGCAGAGAGGTGGGTCAGGGGTCTGTCTTTTCCACTCTTCTCTTTTTTTGAGTTTCTGCAGTGTGTGCACAGGCTGGAAATGGGTCAGACACTGCTGTGGATGGGCGCCCTTTGGTGTGGGATGGGAGTCCTTTGGTACGGGATGGGTGTCCTTTATTGTGGAATGGGAATCCTTCAGCGTTGGACGGGCAAGGCTTTGCCAGCATCTCCTTGCACCAACTGTTCTCCTGTTCCTTGAGTCTTCCCTGGATGGAACAGCAAGTCAGAGGCAGGACTTGACTAGAAGTTTTGGGGCTCTCTGTATTTTCTTTATAAGGAGACTCCCCTTGAGGGCAATTTTTAATAAGGATTAGATGAATCACGTGTTGAAGATATCTCCATCTAAAGGCAGATAGAGGAATTCCACCCCAAACACCCACTGACTTCAGCAGGACTGAGTCGTTTCAGCCCCCTGGAGAAACCACTGCCTTCATCTCTTTGCTTCAAGTACCGAGATAGATTGGTGGCATTAAAAGAAGAACACTTCTTGGATGCCGTTACTGACCCTGGCTCACCCAAGCTCCCCAGGCACTCCAAGCTTTGCTCTGAGCCTTGTAGCAGAAAAAACAACAACAACAAAAACTGGAGCTAGGCTACAAAGTTGCTGAACTCGGGGGAATTTAATAACACGCAGCCACCAGCAAAGCGATTAAGTGCCAGGCCCTAATTCTGTAAGTGCCTCACTGATGGTTTTGCTGGGTGCCTCGCAGCACAATATAACTAATCTGCTGTGCAGCTGCGAGCGCTGATGGGCCGGGAGCGTTATCACACGGTAGCCTTGTTGAAACAGTAATGCTGGGATGAATTGCTGTGGGTTTTCTAATGCTGATAGAAGGGATGAGGGCAGTGGGATGGTGGGCAGCTTGATGTATGTCACTGGGAGGGCTGAAGGGAGCTGCTGTGTGTCTGGGGAGTGGGCTGGAGAGAGGGGATGGGGGAATGCTCTGGGGTGGGAGGAGGAGGAAGGCAGAGGAAGGGTTGGGTCTGGCTGGAGCAGGTCCAACCTTCTGCTCCTTCTCTACCTGATGGCTTCACCTTCATGTTTTGATTTTTGGACCATAATGAGCTCTATTTCCCCCAAAATTTCATATATAAGATAAAAATTATAGATAAGATAAAAAAAAAAAAACACTCCACTAAACCAAACCTTTTGCTCTGGACATCGCAATGTTCCTGCTGCTCAGCACTGCTTTATGGAGACATTTCCTCTTCTTGTGAAAACTCTGGATCTGTTTGCTCTGGGGCTGCCTCAGGGCTTTGCCTGCTCCCTTTGGTCCCTGGGCTCTGCTGGCGTCAGGACACAGAGCCCGGCAGGATCCCCGACTGGCAGCGATGCTTTCCACTGCCCCTCTCTCCCTCTCAGCAGCAGATGATCTGCTCGACCTTTAGATGTGAGGTCTTCAGAAATCAGCCAGGCTGATCCAGAATTTAATGCTGATTGAGGCAGTAAGGCAGCAGGCTGGGGCAGTTCGGAGCTCACACCGGTGAAAGCTTTCAAATGAACTTCCCAATCACAGTCTTATTTAATCCACGGGGATCATCCATTGTAGGTTTAATGGACTGAAGTGTGTGAGCAGTGCTGTCTGGCTGCTACAGCAGCTTTAGCTAAAACCTGAGCAGCTCAGCAGCTCCATGCACTGAGCACTGCATCCCAGGGATATGCACTGCAGCATGGTGCATCCTGCCCTGCGTAACCCAGCCAGCATTACCTTACTGTCCAGCATCCCTACATCTCTTCTTTGCAGAAATTAATCTAATCTAACAGCGGGGTGAGCGCAAAACCTGCAGTTCCTTGGGGTAAACTGAGGCATTATAGCAAACCATTCCATGGAAGGCTGTGGCTGAGTCGCTAGGAGGGAGCTAATCCTTTTCAGAGCACTCTGCAAATGAAGTAGTGCAAGGAAGTGGTGCCATGCAAAAAGGCTCTGCTCCACCCATCCACATACAGGAGGAGGTGGATGGTCTCTGCAGTTCCCTTTGAGAATTCCCTCTCTTGCAACAGCCAAGTTGTTCATGTTCCAAAGAAACAATAATAATAAAAAGAAGGACAACAAAATACATCCACCCCAAACAAACATGTTGATTAGTGTAATCAGCTCTAATGAGGAAAGGGAAGCCAAATTCAACGCTTCATGGTGGTGTTTGGGTTGGCTCATGGCAGGCAACCCCTGCTCAGCAATCCTGCTGTGCGTCACCGTGTTCAGGGGGCAGTAAGGATGGAATGGAATGGGAGCACACAGCCCTCAGCCCTGCTGGTGTGAGGTCCCTGCTGAGCTCTATTTTCCTTCTGAGCCCTCTTTATGGGAAGGCAATGGAGGGTGAGTCGCTGACTCTCAGCACTCAATCTGAAACAAAAGGCAATGATTTATAATTTGTCGCTATTGTGCTGCTTCACAGTGCTCTGTCATTGCAAGCCAGCCGTGGCAATTGGGCCTTTGGACCAGGAGACGGAATTGCTTTTCCTTCTATTTACCCAATAAATAATAATAATAATAATTGCCATAATAGCAATAATAAAATCCATCTATCTCCCCACTTCCCCTCCCAAGTGCATTGTGGCAAACCCAACTTTCAGCCTCGGTTTATTTATCGGTTGGATTTGGGCTGGTTGACTTTAACACATGCTGTCACCAAACAAATACCCCTGCGGCATGCTGGGTATTAAAACCATCCTTCATAGATTCAAATCTTACAGGAGGGGCCATCGGAGCAGCGAGAACTGAGACTGGAAGCTCAGTGTTACTTTTTCCCCCTCCAATGAATTACAACGGACTTGCATTCTCACTCAAACCCTGGCTGGGACTATCAGGGCTGGATCAAGCACTGGGCCATAGGAAGCAGAAGGCTGCATCCACCTTTACAGCAGGAGTATCCATCCATCCTTTGTACAACCCTGAACACGAGGTTGCAGCATTCATTCAGGAGCCACAAACCATCAGTGGCACAGTTGGCCCAAAGAGCATCCCCAGCCTTACCGGGTCTGGAGGTGTCAGAGCCAGGTTCCCTACTCTGAAAGCAGGAATGACACATGAAATGAGCTTGAAAACAAAACAAACCTCGTCTCTTAAAAAATAAATAATAATAGCAATAAAAAACCACTAGGAAAGTTGGCTCTCCTGACTCCTCTGTCACAGAATTTTTTTATTTCTCCCTCTTTTTGTTCCCCCCAGAGAAATCATTTGAGGGACGGCTGCTGTCTCTCCCGCTGCTCCACTGCTCCCTTGAACAGCCAGACAGCTATCACACAGCTCCTTTAATGGCCCAGCAACACAGATAGCAAATAAACCTAATGGGGAGCAGCAGCATTGGCTTCCCGGCTGATGCCATGCTTCCAAATGGAGCCCGGCTGACATTACAGGATGGTTTCTTCCCATGTATCCATCTGCCTGGGGGAATGATGGTTAGGAGTCATTGCTGCTGGCAAAACTGCATATTTATTATGGGAGATGAATATATGCACTTGTGCATAGTAAGGCATGCCCTGTCCCCATGGAGATGTCAGAGGAATGGGTAGCTCAGCAGAGGAAAAGGGGAGAGAGTGGACATGTGAAGTTGTTTGGGATCCTGGTGGGACTTTGCTGCATGCAGGGTTTAATCAGAGCCTGGCAAACAGTTTTCCTAAGGGTTGGTGGGACAAGCCGAAAGAAAAGGGCCAGAATGGTGTCATTTCAAAGCGAGTGGGCAAAACGTAATCATACGCTGGAAGGACTAATCCCGGATTATCATCAGGGGTTGGAAGGGATAAACCATATCTAAGCACACAGCTTTCATCCCACGGGGCTGTGCAGCAATCACGTCTGGCCCCACGGAGATGCAGCCACCCCAGGGGTGTGAGTGGGGAGGGGACAGCGCTGCCAAGGACAGGGGAGAGCTGGGGTCCCTCACAGGGAAAATGCCTTTTCTGCCCTTCACCATTCAGGTCCTCCCCAAGGGTCAGCATTTCCTTGCTCACTGCCCATCCTGGGGGATGGATGGTGCTGTGGGTGCCCTGCAGAGGTGTCCTCCCCTATTGTGGCCGTAGGCTGCCTGGCGCTGTGCTCCTCCTCCAACTTTTCTCTCCTTATCTCTTTGGTTCCTCTCCTGAAGTACAAATTGACCTCTCAGAATTTTCTCCTTTAATGCCCTTGTTCTCAAATGTTAATAACTGGTCAGTGACAGGCTGATTAAGCCTTCCTTCCTCCCTTATTTAGATTGGTGTCACTGCACCGGCTCTAACGGAGCCGTAAAGAACATTAACACCCAGTCGACACTGACAGGGCAAACTATTCCCTGGAAATTGATAAGGGCTTTTTCTGGAAACGAATTTGGCGCTGGCAAAACAAACGGATGACTTGAGTTCCATCCATCTCCCTTCCTTTAATAACTTTCATTTGTTTGGCGCTATCTCCAGCACCGATTAATGTAACAAATGCTTTTTCTCCCAGCGGGGGGTTCTGCAGGAGTTTCAAGTTGACTGGTTCAAGTTTTCTCCCTTTGCTTTTACTTCTTGGTGGGTGATGTTCCCCTCCTCCTCTGAGTGGGGCTGAGGCTCAAAACTGTGCCATTCCCCCAGACAACCAGTTTTTCTTGCAGCATCATGTTTGCATCTACATCAGATACCATCTAGATATCCACATCTATATCTACTCCATCTGTATTTATATCTGTGCTTATATCTATGTCTGTCTGTACTGATATCTAGATTATCACATTCACATCGATACTATACATATATATTCATATCCACATGAATTTAATCTATATCCTTATCATTGACATATCATCTATATCCCAATCATTCCTATTACTATCCATCCAATGTACCTACACACACACCTACACTTACTCCTACTCCTATGCCATTCCCGTCTATATCATCTGTATCCATACCACCTATGAGTGCTCTTCAAAACCCAGCTGGGAAGTACCCAGTATCTGCCCTTGCCTGTGACATGGGTAGCAGGAGCCAAAGCTGCCAAATCTGGCAGAAACTGCTTTTCCCCTTGAAGCAGAGTGCATCCAGGAGCCCTGTTTGGGGAAGCAGGAGCTCAGAAGTTCTTTTGGAGCTGCCATGAGCGAAGGAAGGGCAAAAGCATCAAACATCCCTCAGTCTGGGGCTAGTGAGCATCCAACTCTGCTTCCACCTTTCTTGCTTGAATTATGGCTCTGATAGTCAGAAAAATATTTCACTTTTTCCTCCTTGGAAACTGAAAAGGTTTTTTCTGAAACCACACTGCCAAAGCAAACCCAAAGCTCCTACCAAGCAGCTCTCCCCAGAGAGACGAGGCACTCTCATGGTTTTACCTTATTCCACAAAAGGCTTTGCATGAGCTGTTAGAAATGCTCCCACAATGGCAAATCAGGTCTTGGGGGTGGAAGTGTCCATGGCCTGATACACACATCTACCCTTCCTTACCCTCTGTGGGTGGGAGTGCTGCAAAAGGAAGAGGTTTGGGAAAAGATGCAGACGATGGGGCTTTTATCCACAAAAAGCCAGTGGCATGTGAAGCATTGAGTGCACAAAGTGCAACCCAACATCCCTCGCAAAGGCACAGCCTGAGCCTTCCTTGGGATGGGTATGAGACACGAGCCTGGTGGTTTTAATTACCACCAGCACAGAAACGAGAGGGATTTCTTTTACAGTTGGATGAGTGCTGCATGGGGCAGCAGCGAGCTTTTCTTCTTAATGGCTTCATCCCACTGCTTGGATATAATCTCTTCTCTAGCAAGAAACCTGTGTCACCTGAAAGCACACACAGCAACGTGCTGGCATTCAGCTTCAGGGTGGCTGCACTCTGACCTTGCTAAATCCAGATGGGATTCTGCCTCCTTCTTTGGGCAAATGTGAGTTTTTCTCCTGCTAATGCAGCTGCAGCCCCACAGCAGTGTTTTAAAACACGCGTGCCCCTCGCCAAGCAGCATCTGCAACATAGGAAGAATGAGAAAGTGCAAATGGGAGAGAGGATAAACTTGGTGCTACAGGTGAAAAAAATAAGAGGAGGTAAGTATATGTATAAATGGCTTTTCATAAGAGAGAATAAACCCCAGGCTTCAGACAGCTGTCAGCACTCAGCAGTAGGGGCAGGGGACTTAAATCCCACTTGGACATGAATCTCCAGCAGTGGGGTGAGCGCCTGCATGGGTCTGGAAAGTAGAAACCTCTCCTGAGAGATTAAGCCTAACCACGAGTCCTTGTGGTTCTCCAGCACAAAGAAACCGGGTGCTTGATCTCTTGCCACCATTTCTGATCCACTGCCTTATTTGTTGTGGTGGAAGGGCCTTGCTCATCCCTGGCTGATACTTTGGTACTCAGTCACGTATAGAAACAAATACAAAACTGAGGCCAGGGTGTGGGGACAGCTTCAGGCTTGTTTGGATTTTGCTGTATGCCAGGAGATACCCAGCTCCATCCTTGTCACTTTATTAGAATGGGGTAAGAATAAATCTATCCTCCCATTTGATTTCTCCAGCGCCGGCTGCCCTTGGAGCAGCAGGAAGGTGAGGGCTGCACAACCAGGCAGCACTGCCCTCACTGCCAAGCACAGCACCAGGGGGATATGGCAATTCATGCCAGAAAGCCCCACAGTATGACGTAAAGGTTTGAAACTCCGCTGCCAAATGAAGAAAATTCTCTTTTGATGCAACTAAATTAAAATCCTAATTTTCATCCTTCATAAAAAAGAAAAAAAACAAATACATAATTGCTCCAAATAGGGATGATTTAGAGCCAAAAATCCTAGGAGAAGCAACAAGTGCAGCCCATAGCTTTGAGCCCATAGCTTTGCTTGCCTCTGTGAGGAGTTCTCTTATGAGAGACAAGCTCAGTATTGGCCTCAGTGCAGAGCTGCACAGGGACCAGTGCTGCTGTGCTCCTCTGATTTCTCATCCATGGCAATGAGACCGTGCTGAGTCTGAGGGCAAGGAAACTTCAGCTTGTATCAGAAGATACGAGCAAGAGGACCTACATCAAAAGGAAAACAAAAGTCAGTGAAGAAACACAGAGATCCAAGTCAGCGCCTCCTCCAGCTGTTTTGTCTGAGGGCAGATTTTCACCTCTTGGTGCCACAGATGCCAAATGTGGGATCGCTGTGGCAGATCAGTTTTAGTAGAAGACATTCCTGTATGAAATAGGACTCCAAATAACTTCTGTCCAGGTTGAAGAGAAGCCTTCCTTGTGCTCCTCACTTCCCACTTTGGTGTCAGCAGCTGTGAATGCCTATTCTGAGCTCTGGTTCCTTCATGCCTGCAGACAGATGTTAGATCTGCTATACCCTCAAATATCCAGAAACAGAAGAGTAAACACCATTAGATAAACAATGCAAATGAGAGAGTTCCACATTATTTTCCAGCTCAGATCTAAGCAGAACCCTTCCTTGTTTCTCTCCTCCTGAACTGCAGCCTGCAGATTCTCCTTCCACGCTTTCTGGTACCAATAACTCATACCAAGCAGTGGGAGATGGGATCCAGATTTGATTACTGATCTGATTTAGTCTGTCAACCTGTGTGTCCCCATGCAGAGATTGCAAGCCTTTCATGGACAATCTGCCATGGAAGAGAGGAGCTTAAGGAATGATTTATTCTGTAACAACAGCAATAACAATAACTGAGCTGCTGAATGCGGGCAGCATCCAGACGGGTGTGCCGACATCACTGCTCTGCTGTAACACAGCAATAGCAGAAGATGCAATTCAAAGGGGAGGAATCTGAGTTTCAGCCAGTGGCCAAATTTCTCCAACATCTTTTGGTGTGAAGAAAGAATATGGGCATTATTCCTCTACTCTGATGGTTCAACCAGTAATTGGGGTAATGCATGTTGGGAAAGCGGAGTTTGAGGTTATGCTCCACTGCAGCTCTACACTGCAACCCCTGCTAAGCCAGTTATCTTCTCCCTTTGCTGTCCTTGCAATGAGAACAGCCTTGTGTCACCTTGCAAGGATCACTGTATGATCTGGAGGCTGCCCAGGCTTTGAAGAAATGAGTGTGCTGAAGAGACAGCAAAAAGGCTGTGCACCAAAGCAAGCATTGCCTCTGTGCATCAGTCATGGGAACAGGCTGCAATCAGAAGGTAAAAATCTCATTCTTTCTCCACTCATATGTGAACTTGTTTTGTTATTCAGGGAAGGATGCGTCTCACCTGAGAAGTCCTTAGGATGCCACATACAGGCTCCTTGCTGATTAAGTGCTAAGGGAAGCTTCTAAGAGGGTCATTCAGCACTGCCTGGAGAGGCAATGAATCAGCAAATGCATCGCATCCCATTGCTCTGTCAGCATGGAGTGACAGCATGGGGACCCTGATGGTGGGCTATGTGGGTGCCTCCTACGCCAAGTCATGTCACTGAGGTCTTCAGCAGCATCAGAGATGACTCCCAAATAGTTTCTGAAGATCCTGGAGGTCTCTGTGAACCCCAACTCCAAAATCCTTGTTCCCAAGCATCAACACTTCTCATCACTTCATCTGAACACACGCCAGCCCAGATATTACCACATTGCATTTGTTACAGCCTCACTACCCACTCAGAAGAAGATGAGCATCTTTTTGTGTACCACAGCCAAATCCTTCTTTCCTCCTCCTCTTCATGGAGACACAACCCCCACCAGCTCTGCTTCTTGTGATCCAACTTGTTTTCACCATCAGCTCCTAGAGACATTTGCATCCCCAAGCAGCAACAGATGCAGCCACCAGGGCACCAGATCTCTCCCCTTACACTCACATCACCACACCATCTTTTAGATTAACTAAGCTCAGCATTCAGGTGGGTCACTGCAGTGAGGCTCACAGTCTCCCAGGCATTTCTTTGCAGTTGTGTTTGTCTGAGAGCCAAGTCCAGAAGAGTTCCTTGACCCCAGCTACTGCCCACGTATCTGCTCCATGGAGGAGACCTCTGCTGGAAGGGAAGCCAAGGAAACTCCTTTGCTCAGATACAGGTGATGAGAGATCTTGGTTTCTTTGTACCCACACAGTTGCTATGCCTCAGTTTGCAAATCAAGCCTCAGAAAGAAGCTTAAATATTTCCCCTCTCAAGTGTAGGACAGCCTTCACCTACCTTGGCGTCAAGGAGATTTAACTCAACCCCAGATGATCCCAACCCACTTCACTCCCTGTAGTCAAGGAGATTTTTTGCTCTGGAGGAGCTGCGTCTCAGGTGCACTTGAGCTCCTTACAGAGAAGGGCTGTGGGAGCTGTGCTCACGGGTGTAAGTGAGAATCCGGCTAACAAAGTGCCCTGGGTGTCGTGAGCTCTGGGTTATTGCACTCCCTCTGCCTGGAGCCCTGCATCTTGCAGGTGACACTGAGGATAAGCATCACTCCTTTCCATACCAAGTGCCCCATCATAGTGTCAGGGGCAGACAGCTTGTATTGCACTGCTAGCCTAAAGAGTTTCTGGAGCATATTTCCGATGAAGTTTAGGGAATTACTCTGACAGTGGAATTGCTTCAACTGGCCGAGGAGGAGGAAAAGTCCCCCAGACTTTCCCTGCCTGTAGCATTCTATCACTGGTTTTAAGCTCCTGTATTTGGGGGTGTGCATGCAGAAACACAGCTTTCCTTGCATCTCATTCTATTGATAGGACTGGAAATGGAGATTTACAGAGACACATTTATCCAACCAGCCTCACCTTCCTGCAGGTGCATCGAAAGGCAGAGGGGTGCACACAGCTGAGCTACAGACACACATGGGGCAGAAGCACACCTCAGGGATGCATGAGTTACAAGAACACACACAACAGTGAGGATGCACCCGAACTGAGATGGACCATATCTATATATACATAGATCAGGGACAGATAGAAGCGAACGCACGTTGGCAGTGTGTTATATAAGGCTGGCAAAACTCCTTTCGGATTCATCTCAACAAACCAAGCCCTGCACATCTACGAGTGTGCATTTCTCCTCAGCCACATCCTTCCCAGGGACTCTCCTGGGCACATTAGGAGCTCCAGGAGAAGCTGCCCTGGCTCTTCTTACAGAGCTGCATCACATACCACTGGCTGATGGGTGTATTTAGAGATCAGAGCAGTAGAAGTGAGGAATAATGCACTAATATGGACAGAAATCATGGCTTTAAGTCAATGCACCAGAGAGGTTTTTTTTGATCAGTCTGTGCATCTTCTGGAAACAATGTCTGAGGAGCACCAGAGTGGTGTGAATTCAGGATTATGTTAATGAGATGAATAAATTCAGGTTAAAAGAGATTTAAAGAACGAAAAACCTCTGAAAAAAAATCTCTCAGTTGTTTCATCCCAGTACCTCTGAAGTGAAAGGCTTTGTTGCAGGAGTGCTAAAATATTTCTCTGCCATTTTTCAAAAACACCTAAAAATTGTTTTTCTGGGGGGGAGGGGTTGTTTCCCCTTTTCTTCAAAGGGCCAACCAGAAGCTTAATTAATTGGCAAGCCCATAAGTAACACTGTAATGTGATGGAAAGTGCAGGAATAACAGTGCACCGGCAAAGTCTGAGGCTGCAGCAAATGAGGATGTGCTCAACTGCAACAACTGTGGGCACAAAAATACAAGAAAGAAATTTCTTACCTTTGGAAGGCCTCAGGTATACAAGGACCTCCAGCAAGATCCCCTCACCTCCACTGCCAGCTCTTAAATGAGGGCTGGGAAGGGGTGGATCCTGGCTCCATCCGTTCCATCACTCAGTACATTGCACACACCTGAGCTGCCCTGGGTTGGCCCTGCCTTCCCACCAGGTGCTCCATCACTGCTTCAGGCTGTGACTCAGCACTGCTACTACACCATATCCAACATTTGAACAGGCAGAGCGGCCCTGGGGGGTTCATGATGTGTTTCTGCTTGCTGCCCTCCCCAGCCCTGCATCCCCACCCACTGGGTCCCCTCCTGCTGCTTCAGCCACGGCTTCAGCTGTACATCCTTCAGCTGTTCCCCATCTCAACACGAATTATATACTTTTCTTGCTGGGTTGCAGAAAACGAAAGAAAGTAGAAAAGAACAAAAAAAAAGCAGTGCAAGTTTTATTTTTCCAAAAACGCACATTTTCTCTTTTGTCTCCATCTGAATAGCAATCCTGCCATCAACTGCAGCTGCCTGAGTGCCCGCCCTGCTGCACACAGCATTTGTTTGCCTGGCCCACCTGTATTCATGGGCTGCTCTGTGTGCAGGGCTTGGCAGGATGGTCCCCACTGCAAACCTTCTGCTGGGGCTCTCACCTCTCCATTAGCCTCTCTGAATCCAGCCTGTATGAAAACACAGCCCTTTGCAAATAATTGCACTCGGGGAGGATAAATGGGAGAAAGGGACAGGCTTCCTTATTGGGTGAGGTAATAATGCTGACAACACCTTAATGACAGCAGCAAAATGAGTGTGTGCCCCAATCCCTGGTGGAGTGGGGAAGAGCGTTTCCCCTTCTGCAGTCATCGTCTGAGTTTGCAAGGCTGGAGAATGGCATTTTTAGATCCTCACATTGCTTTTGTGCTCTTCTGGAGGGCTTTGCCCATGTAGAAAATAGCCAAAGGATATGGGGATGCTGGCGCACTCCCTGCTAGGATTTTCTTGCAATTAATTGCATTACAGCTTTGGTTGTTCCCTAAGCTCTGCCCATTCCCACAGCTGAAGCCCCCTGCTAGAGCAGCTGCGCTCCCCAGCTTGTGCCAGGCGGACACTGAAATAAAGTCCGAAACAGCAAAAGAGAGAGAGAGAGAAAAATGCTTTCCTCTGAACAAAATAAACCCCCATTCTGTATCTGTATATATCATAAAGGTGCAGGGAAGGGCACAAACACCATTTTTATTTTTTAGATGTGCAGTTCACATTTAACCTGGTGCCATCTGTTTCTCCAGCAGCTCAGCAGGCGGAGATGCTCCTCTGCAGCCGCAGCTCTGTGCTGAGATCACTCCACTTCCATGCTGCTCCTGCCCTGCAGCTTCTGGGTGGGATTTTCCCCCTTCAACTTCCCAGAATGGCCCCTGGGAGCAGGCAGACGTGTGCCTTTGGGCACTGATGCCTTCAGCGCCCCCACGTCTGGGGTTCATTAGGGGCTGTCACTGTGTGAGAAGATCTGAGCCTCTCAGGATCCCCCACGGGGCTGAGATGGGTCTCTCTGGTGGGGACCCTTCAGTATCTCATCAACATTATGTCCCACCCATGTGAGACTTCCTATCCCCTCCTTCATCCCAAGACCTGCTGGTGGGGTTGGTGTGAAGCCCTCCTGCACAATTCCATCCCCATCCAAAAACTTCTCTTCTGTGGAGACCTGGAAATGTCCCTAAAAGCAGATCCCTGTCCCACATGGGGACCATGCAGCCATGTCAGCCACCTCCTCACTTATCCAACATGCCAGGGGCTCATGTGGCATGGCACAGAGCAGGGGAAGCCACGGTCCCTGCTGCTAATTAGCATGGCTCATTATTAACTAATAACGAATGGATTACTCAGCATGTGGGAAGCAGGGAAGGGCTGAGAAAGGCCCCGGCGGTGCTGCTGTCTGCAGGGCTCAGCCTGGTGTTTTATTTATCTAAGGGCAGAGAGGACACAGAGCTGGAGGGGCTCCTTGTTTTTAATATCCACATGAAGTGGAGCAGCATTTCCAGCCCCTGGCTCATCCTCCTGCACAAATCCGCCTGTTCCTGCTGCTGACAATGAAAACTCAGGTTGGGATTGTTTTAAGCAGGGGAAGTCTTTAGCAGCCTTTAATTAAATGGCATTTGGGGAGCAAGGACTGACGTGAGGTGACAGGAGGAGTGGTGACTGCTTCTGGATGTGACCTTATCGCTCTGCTCAGGCTGTTAGCACCATGATTAGCAGATTCCTCGTCTGCTGCTGGTTCTGAAATCGGAGCAATGGGGGAATGGATGAGGGCTGGCTTTTGTCTCGGGACAGCAGAGCCAAGGATGTTCCATTTCCAGTTAAGGGTTGCGTGTCCAACCCCAAAGCCCAAACCAAAGGGTTTTGAACATGAAGCATCATTTCGGTTTTGTTTTTTTATTTGTGTTGTTGTTTTTTTTAGATTCAGAATGGCAATGTTAGCTGTGAGAAATATTTCACCACAACAGCTTGACATTGACAATTTTCTTTCTGCATGCATTCATTTCCCACTATGCACAGACATTTCTCTCCACGTTATATTTATATATATTTGTCCTCAAGATGTTGCATCCCACCTCGGCCGTTTGTGACAAAGAGTTTCGTGGGTTTTTCCATTTTCTCTGACTTGGTTTTTTCCTTGCCCTCCTGCAGAAGTTCTGGGGATGTCCTTGTGGATGCTCCCATCCACATGGCTGCTCCAGCGCTCCAGAAATCCTCCTCCTCTCTGTAGCTGCTATTGTACGTACATTATCCATACTGTGCATTGTATTACATTGTTCAGCTGCAGCAGTGGGACCTGCCCCTGCTCCCAGACCTGCAAGGCACAGGATGCATGGTTTGGGCCACTCCTCCATCCCACAGAGCCCAGCCCTGCTGGGCCCATTGGCCTCTCCATCCCTGACCCTTACAGGAGCCCTTTGGGACAGATGGAGGCTCTGGGGACGCAGCTGGGATGGAGAGCTGAGGGCTATGCGGGGAAGAGGCCGCGAGATAAAAACATCTCTTGCTTTGCTTCCACACTTCACTGAAATCTGTGCACATTGCATGCTTTGCTGGGAGTGATATCAAACACAGTCCAGATCTGCTGGAATGTGTCCAGCAAAAAAAAAAAAGAAATAAAGAAGGAGCGATGCGTGCTCAGAGCAATGAGCGCTTAGCGGGAGGCGGGCGTGGGGAGAAGGGTGGAAATACAGAGCTCTCCCAAAGGGAAACCTCAGTGCTTTGGGGGCAGAGGAAGCTCAGAAAAGTGTCAGATCAATTGCGCTACGCCGCTATTTTGTGTTTGTTTAATGCTAGCAGCAGGCAGGAGGGAACAGCTACGGGTAAAGCCGCCGCACACCACGCGCAACCTGACGATGCTAAAGAGATTATCGGAGCACCAGGAACTCCGTCATGGCTGGAATTAGCCAAATAAATTATTGCAAACCATTCCTCCGATGGTTTCAGCCCTTTGTTTCTGGTTTATGAGTTGCTCACAGTAGCACTCGGGTCTTCACAAACCATTGGGTGCAATACTGAATTGGGTGTGGATTCATGGCACGGAATGAGACATTTAAAAGTTCAGTGTCTGATCCAAATGAGACATTTAGGCTTTTTCTTTTTTGCACACAGGGACCTTTTCATGGTTCTTTAACTAAAGCCTGAGCTGATATATTTTCATTGATTTTCTTGTTCCCCCAAAACAGATTTTC
The DNA here is from genome assembly GCA_035772895.1 of Perdix hodgsoniae. Lineage (NCBI taxonomy): Eukaryota > Metazoa > Chordata > Aves > Galliformes > Phasianidae > Perdix > Perdix hodgsoniae. The sequence continues at coordinate 5,445,560 of JAPSGF010000047.1, read as the reverse complement.
AATAAAAAACTTCTTTTAAGCTATAAAAAATAAAAATAATATTAAGAAAAAAAAAAAAAGCAGCCAAAGTGCTTCGGGTGAGAATGTTATGAAATATCCAGCAAAACAACTTTCCATCATGTTTCTGATGCTCTTCAAAATGTTCCTCTCTTGCTAAGAAGCAAAAAAAGGGCAGTTTGGGGATCAGACCCATCCTGTCTCTTATTTATTCCATGTTTCATTTGGTCTTTGCTGTAACACCCTGTGCTGCTCTGTGGTCGGAGGGCTGAGCCCTTTTGCAGCCAGCAGCATGTGATGCTCTACAGAAATGCAGCCCAGTGTGGAGCCAGACTGGAAGGAACCACACAGCATCCAGAGCTGCAGGCCCTGCAGGAGTGACGAGGAGCAATGTGTTTTGCAGTGTATTTACACCTGGAGCTGGTTGCCTCCTCCCAGGTGGGATGAAAATGGATGCTGTCCAAACATTCCTCTGCTCTTATTCACTACAAACTATGGGGTGCTCCATCCTTTTGAGCCTTACAAGCTGGAAATGTCTCATTTCCCCTTGGAAAACTTTATGGAAAACAAAACAAAACATTTTGAGGGGTTGTTTTAGTGGGTTATCAATCAGAGAGGAAGGTGGCCAACGACGCTTTGGAGAAAAAGCCCGAGGAAAGTCCCCCCCATCAGCTGCATGGTAGCCTTCTGCAGAAGGGGACATGAGCCCTGCAGGTCTAATTAAGGGGAGTTATTATTTCCCTGCAGTGAGTGGGCTGCTAAGAGAGCTGTGCCCGTCCGTCCTTCTGCTTGGTAAGACATGATAGCTGGTGATTTTGTTTCAAGCAGCTTACTGTGCTGGTTTCAGTGCAAAACTCCCTCCTTGGAGGAGGCCGGGATGCTCCTGGCTTTGGGGAGCCAAGTGAACAACATTGAACATCTCCATGGCCCTGAGCTGCTGGGCCGGGCACTGCCTTGCTTCTCCAAAATCAACCAGAATGTGCTTTTCTCAATTACAAATGTAGCTCTCAGATGGCCAACATCTTTTGCAGCCAAAGGGTATCCAGAGGCTCGATGTGAGCTGTCTGAGCAGCATTGTAGGAATGGGATGCTGCTTCCAGCTCTCATATTATTCTGATGTTTCCATTAGGGCTTCCCTTGCAGCACTGTGGCTGTTGTGCCCAAGTGCTCATTAGCAGGAGGGAAGGGAGAGCAGCGTGAGCAGCACCGATTCCCCATACACCGGTCCACATTAGGCACATACATGTTGACCAAAAGAATAAAAACACGTGTTGAATAGCCTGAAAATTCAGATAAGCCCCCAAGAATCTGTGGGAAAGGTGTTTTGACTCACAAAACCTATAGGTTGGAGGTTTGGGGGCTTTTCCCCTCACACGAGCTGACTTTCCCTGCAGCGTGCCATAGCACAGGGAGTTATTAAAACAAATGCCACCGCAGTGTCTCCTCTCAGCCCAAGCACTTCTGCTGAGCGATGCTCGGCCGTCCAGCAGCACAACAGGAGCCCTGAGCACACCGTCACCCTCCAGCACGCCGGCAATGGGGTCGCTGGGGCTGCACCGCGCGCTCTGAATTGAAGCAGCCGACTGTGAAATAGGAATTACTGACAGCTCTTAAGTATATCAAGAGAACAGCCCTATTCCTTAATACAGAGCCACTAATAGACATCTAAAGACCTATAAACCAGACAATTCCTCTATATCATCCTAGTTAAATCAATGTAGTTATATTACCCTCATCATTTTCCCTTTAACGTTTATTACATTTTGCCACTGTAATTTATTTTTTCATATCCATCAGCCGATTAAAGACTTTATTCTGAAGATACACACATCCTTGTGACCTACTTGAAGCTGACCTAAACTGTTAAGTAAAAGCAATTTGGTGGAGGAGGTGAGGGGTTTATTTGCCCTTCCTCTCTCCCTGTTTTTTTCCCCTTTCACTCACCCTGAGAGCATCGGGACGTCCCATCCGTGTCCTTGCAAAGTCTTTAGTAATATTTGTCCTACTTTTAAGGCAATGACAGCCCATAGCTTTGCCTTTTTACAGCGCTGCAAGGAGAACTGTGATGCCGTTTGAGCACTCAAACGCTTGTCCCCCACTCCAGCTACCGCCACTCCACCACCTGCAATTATTTGCAATGGGAAAAAAAGGAGCAGTCATTGAATCCACCCATTGGAAGCCTCTGCAAGGTGGAGGAAAGCACCTGCGGAGGTAGAATCCAGGCTGTGCCCTACAAAACATTGAATTCAGCCCAGTGCTTCTCCATCTGCGCAGATTTGCTGTGACCTCTTCCTCCCCTGCCTTGACCAGGCATTTTGTTTTTATTCATTCCTCTGCTTGAATTATTTAAGCATCCCCACTTAGACAACATTTATGTGTCCGGAGCCACTCCTCTTCCTTTATTTCCAAAGAGTATCATCTTTCACCCTTTAGCCCTGTGTATACCAATGCTCCCATGCTATTAGTTTGATTCTTTATTTGTGGGGTTGTTTTGCTTTTGTTTTTTCCCCTTTATTTTCTCCTCCAAACTACCTAAAACCAAGGGAAAAAGCTGCCCAGACCCTGCCTGGAAGCCAGTCCCGTGGGAGGCACTGAAGGGGAAACCCAAAGCTCTTAGATCTGGTGATGCTGGATGTGGCTCTCCATTGGGAACAAAAGCTTTTGGGGCAGGGGGAGACCCTGTGCTAGGGACCTTTTTATTTTATGTATTATTTATACTGGCCTCTTTGCTACTTTTTATTTACTGCTGCAATTAACTGGCAAATCCATCAAACTCCTTTCTTCTGCTTTGCCCTCTTCAAAAAAAAACAGCCATGCAAACACAGAAGAGCCTTACTGAGTGAGGGAAGGCAGGCAGTTTCCACATCCCCACACTGGGAGGGAGCAATACAAAAGCACTGGCAAACCATCAGCCAGAAGCTGCAGCAGGGCTGCTCATGTCCCCCAGCTCCTCCTCGCACTGCTCAGGGCACTGCAGCCTCCCTGAAGCCATCCTCACTCATCCCAGCACTACAGCTGGGAAGAGCTGAATGTTTTCCATATCCAACAGTGAGTGGTGAAGGGACATGCATGGATGTTGCTCTGTTCTGCACCAAAATTCAGCTTTCTGGCTCCCAGATTGGTCAAATAAGAAGTTTGTGTTGACACTGAGGAGTAAGTAAAGTTTTGCCCACAATCTGTAATTGGAAGTTAGTTTCCTTGGGAACTAGATTTATCTCTTCCCTCGTACATACTTAATACAGCCCATCACAGAGAGGGCACTTTTCATAACCAATTGATGGGGAATTGTAGGATAAATTATGCATCCTGTGCCCAGCTGCAGCTCAGTGCTGAGTTATGGACTTCTCCATCCTGCTCTGGTGCGTGAGAACCAGACAATGAAACCCTCCTGTGCCCTTTGGATGTGTCACAACCATTAGGGCTGGAATTACTGCTGGGCAAAGGGCTCCTTGGGCTTTGTGCAGAGCAGATCCCCACATCCCAGCAAAGCAGTGGCATTGGGGGTGAGAATAAAGAGAAGGCAATATGCTGAAGATGAGGGGGGAGGGTGAAAGTGCTACATTTAACTGCTATGAAATATACATAGAGCTCTCGCAATGACTGAGGGCAGCTCTGGCCACGATTTTACAATCCCAGCGAAAAGCTTTCAATCTGGCTTGTAAATCACGTTCTTAAAATTCATTCTGTTTAAAATATTAATCCCACATGTTATTAATAACATGGGGAAGAAATATATATTTTAAGTGAGGTTTTTTATCATCTGACTATCACTTTAATTCGCGGTTTGTCCTTTTCAAGAAGAAATCCATTCTGTGGACATTGTTATAAGATAAAAACTTAAATCACGCTCGCTGTTGAATTTTTCATCTGAGCCTGATTCCCTATTAATAACTTATTTTTATAAAATAATAACGTGCCCAGCTTAGAGGGGGGGGGGGTGATAAAAACAAGCCTCACATGGATTTTAAATAGGACCTCAGCCACCCTTGACTTCATTTTGAGCTGGATAAGTTACCGGTGACTTTTGTCACCTGGTTGCAATGACTGCCTTGGTGCCTGGTGTCACCAGGATGCCATCCATCTCTGCTTTCCTGAGGTGCCAACGAGACAGGTTGGAAATGCAGCCAAAGCATCAGGCAAGGGCAACGTTAAGCTGAAGAAATAAAAAATAATCGAGCATTGCTTTCCCCTTGACTTATCTGCCTTGGCAGAAGTCTGGTCCTGCTGTTCGGGAAGCATCTTCCCTCTCCCCAGCTCTCCCAGGGGATGCTGCCAGCCTGGGCTAGAGCTCCATTTCCTCTGTCCTCCTTCCAATTTACTCCCCAAAGTGCCTCCCACTCCCACACTCCATTAGTTGCCACTGCAGGTAATGCACCCGCTGCTGAACCCGCAGATCCGTCTGCACTCACTTTCACCTGAGGAAGGCTGGGCCCCCACCATGCAAACCAAAAAATAATTTGTAATTAAACTCGCAGCCATGGGGCTCTCATTGCCAGCATCAGGCAAGCAAAGCCTGGCGGTGCTCGTGGGCTCCCCTCTGCCCACGAATGCTGGCACTCAGCTGCGCTACTTTGCCAAGAGAAATGAACCAGGTCTCCTCCACCCCCATGCTGCTCCCCGCTGCCCTCTGGGCAATGCTCAACTTTGGAGCACGTGGAGAATGAGGGAGCGCGGCTTTGGTGCACACATGGCCACACCGTGCAACCCCAAAGTCATGCACTGTGCTCCCGGAGAGGCGGGAGGCGTTGGGCAAGTTGCAGAAACGAAGGAAAAGGCCGCGACATTCGCTTGTGTAAGAGAAAACTCGGGGATGATAGCAGAACTGGCAGCACCCCAGCACCAGGAGTCCATGGCTTTTAATTAAGTTCAGAGCAAAATTGGCAGGGTCTTATCTGCGGCTCACACTTCCCCACTGCGAATGCACCACAGCACCCCGTCCTGCTGTGCTGCTGTGGGAGGGAGGGGATGGGACGGGGGTTGTACTGGGGACACAGCTCAGCTCAGGGGACACACAGCAGTGCTCTCAGTCCAGATGGTCCCATCGCATTTTGTGTAGCAATAGAAGCAGGCTGGCTTGGGATTTATTTCCCCTTCCTTAAGAAAATAAATAAATAAATAAATAGATCACATTCAAAGCTGTTTCCTTCTTTCTTTCTTTCTATCTCCGTGTTTTTTTTTCTTGTTTTTTTTTTTTTTTTCCAGCTGCCCCAATTATCCCATTTGTTCAAAGCAAAATCTTGCAATTCGAGGCAGTTTATTTATTCTGCCCAAGCCGTGTTTACAACGCCGCAGCAGAGCGGTGGGGTTGAGTTAAGCGGTGCTGGGGGTTGGGGCCGGGCTGGGGAAAACAAAAAAAAACAGCAAAAAACTAAAGGGAGAAAATTAAAAAGAGCAATTTTAAAAACGCAGACATCAAAGGCATCATTTATATTTCAAATCATGGGGAAATAACTTCATAATGAGGAATCATAACGGGAAACTGAAGACTCCAGCATCATTACAGCTCCAGCTTCAAAACCCTCGCATTGTTCTTGGTGAGAGGGAAAAAAAAGACCTGAACAAGTCAGGAAATGAGAGGAATGGGGGAACATTGCACTCAGCTGTTAATCCTTACAGGAGAAGCTTGGTGGTGGGAAGGCAAACTGCCAAACTGCACACCCTGCTCAAAGCACCTCTCTCCCCTCTTCTCCTTGGGTGATAAAAGAGTGGGCTGGGGATGCTGATGGCCCTGGGGTGCTGCTGAGCATCTCCAACCCAACTGGCTTTTTGTTGGGGTCATAACAAAGGGTTTTATCCCAGAGGTTTGTGCTGCTCATTGCCACTCGCCCAGGAAAGTGTGATAAAAAGCAAAGCACCTTTTGTTGCTCCACGCAACCAAGAGTAAAAGACAGGGGAGCATTGTGAGGATTAATTAGTTAATGTCTGTAAAGCATGATATGGCAAGCCAAGTATTACTAATACTGTCCCATTCAATAGAGAGCTCCGTGCTTATGATTAATTATTATTATTACAACCACTTTGGCAGCAGTAGGGAAAAAAAAAAAATAACGAAGGGTTTATTTAGAAATGAAATGCCCAGTTTCCCCTCTGGAGCACTGGGGAGAAAACAGATAGTGCTATTTGCAACGCCCAGGGAAGCAGCTACGAGGAGATAAGGGCTTCTCGGGAAGAAGGGACTGCAAAGGCAGAGGCAGGAGGAGCAGAGCCCTCCTGGTGCCTCTGTGCAGAGCTGAGCATCCGCCAGCAGAGCCAGTGCAGGAACCTCGAGCATCCTACAGATCTTCCCCTTCATTTCAAGTTTCTGCTGGTAGCAACAACGGATCAACACTGCTCTGCTGTGCGCATTCGAGCACTTTTATTTCTCCATCAGAGTCACAAATGCCAGCAGAAAACTGAACACCACTTCTCCTTCTCCCCTTTGCCTCTTCCGGGAAGGAACAAACACTTTGTCAGGAACAAGCAGGAGGATACATTTGTGCTGGTTTTGCGTCCCGCAGCCAGCGGAGGTGTTTGTTATGCAGAAATGCTTGTGCCACTCTCCTGGGAACACCATTTGGTTGGCAGATAAATCCTTACCTAGGCTGCTCTGTGTCAGCTCCGTACAGTAGCTGAGCATTAGTATGCTGCCCTGCTGCTGATGATTTATGTCACTAAGCAACACAGCATGAACTGCAATTTTTACAATCAAATATACAATTTACGCTACATTTTTTGGTGCATATTTTAGGAGATGAGCTTAAAATTGCTTGCCGGCAGTTCTCGATCCACTGAGGGGTTGGGAAAGTCCCAGCCAGTGCTGCAGCCCCAGCTTGGGAGTGAGTAACAACTCACTTCTGCACGGGGAGAACATTTACATCAATGAGCACCGATGTCACATTGCTGCTAGCAAAGGAAGCTCCTCGTCCTGGGTTTTTCACCCTAAATCCCCCAAGCGCTTCTCATCTCACTGCCTCGCTTTCCCCCTTGCATCCCTGGGGTGCGTCTCTGGGGATGCTCAGGGTTCCTCAAGGATGCTTGGGATGCTGGCACTGGAAAAGCCTTCTCCAATTGGGTCCATTGGACGTCACCATGCTGACAGCATTCTCAGGAGCTTGGGGAGGACTTTCCCCCGCAGCTGATGGCAGGCATGCAGCAGATCAACACTTCCCGGAACAGCAGCTATGAATTTTTCATAGGAGCAAGGAAATTTGAGACCTGGTTTGGTTGTTTTATTAAACATACAAGCAGGCATCCTTCAGGGAAGACATTGCGGGCAATTACGGAGCTGTGATTGGCATGGTGGATAACAGAGCTGTACAGATGTTAATACCTAATTTACTGCAGCGTTTCGCCCCAGGGAGATCTAACTACGAAAAAGAGGCAATTTGTTTCGGTTCAAAACCCCCGGAGAAGTCCGCCCTGCTGGAAAGTGGAGAAGTTTGGATAACTCAATTAAGCACCACGGGCCTTAACCCACAGGTGCAGCGAGGGCTGCAGACACAGCATTGTAAGGCAGAGGGGCTGCAGAGCAGCCTGCACTCCCATTACGGCCATCTCCTGGCTTTTGGGGACATGTGGCAGCTCGGGCCTTGTGTGCAAGCTATTTTGTGTGAATTGGTGTTAATAGCGCCTTTCCAATTATAGAAATTGCATTTTAATTTAAGGGAAAGGATTTCAGAGGCAGAAGATGAGGAAGAGCAATCTTGACCACTAATTAAAATTAAATAACTTTCCTATTGAAAAAACTTTGCCTTTCTATAAAAAGCAAATGGTTACACTGCATTCAGTGCAAATGCTCCCAAACGACAGCATTGCACTGCAGAGCACGGGGCTGCCACGTCCACAGAAAAGATTCTTTTAACCCAAAGGGCATAAGATCCTGTTCACAGCAGCTGGAAAACCAAAAAAACCCACTCTACAAAAGGAAACGTGAGGCCAAAAGTGTTGAAGTGTCTTCAACAGTGTTGAAGAGGAAAGCTGGGAGTGGTGCTCCCCAGCCATGGAGCTGATCAAGGCCAGGTTGGATGGAGCCCTGGGTGATGTGACTGCCTGATTCAGTGGTTGGCAGATCTGCTCACAGCAGGACGGTCAGAAATGGGTGAGCTTTGAGGTCCCTTCCAACCCAACCATTCTATGGTTCTATGATTCTATGATTTTGTAGAAAAATCTTAGAGAGATTGAGCGATACAGATCTCGGTTTATGAGCACTACTGCAGGATTTGGCCTCACTCTTCAAATTCCTATAGCACTGGAAAAGAGATTAGGATCAAGAGAGCAGGAGCAATGATGTCTGTGCTGCCTGATAACATCCTACAAAGCCAAGAGAATAAAGGAGGAAATGCCCAAAGCCTGCAACAACACTGAGAGTTTCATAAAAGCAGTCTGTGCATGAAGTTAAAGCCACTCTTTTCCAGCTGGGGACGTATAATGGTCCATATATCCACCTCCCTGTCCAGAAAATGGACTCCTGGCTGCCTGTGTATGGATGTACGACCACACTCGGCAGCGCGTTCAGGGACTACGAGATGTGCATAACAGCAATTCATTGCCACTTTCCCCTCTTCCTCCCACTAAAAGTTCGTGCTGGTATTTCTTACGGCTCATTTCCAGCTCTCAAGTTTTCTCTTTAATCAACTTTAGGTAGGAAAAGCCCCAAGCTAAAGCACTGCCAGTTCTTGGGGTCGAAGTAATGTGAAAATTGGTGGGTTTTGCCTTAAATCCTTTGATCCTAGAGTTGCATGGGAGTCCCAGCTTTTATTAAAAAGCGAGGTTGGTGACTTCTGCAGGAATAAACCTGGAAACAGGAACCAAAAATGGCCTGGGAGGAAGGAGGTGAATAAAAACATCCTCCAAAGCAGTCAGAGATATTTATTACAAAGGGGACTTTTAAAAACAGCTTTGTGATGGAAGAAGGCAGCCTGTGCTTCACATCTAGTGACAGCTTGGACCAGCATTTATCCAGGCAGCAAAGCACACCTTCCATCCAGCATGCAGCTATAGGCAATCGCATGGGGAGCTGCAGGGATCCCCAGCACTGATTTTTATATCTCCGTGTCCAATGAAGCAGCTCACACTAATGAGCTCAACTTGTCCACAGACCCAAACCAACTGAAGCCCTGACTGGTAAACACACTATTTGACATCAAAAAGGTGAATTTGCTCCGAAAGACAGTGGCAAGCTGTCAGCTGCATTGACAGCTGTCAGTCTTGTCCATCATCAGAGCAGCGCTGCACTCAGAGAATTAATTCTGCCGGTATTTATCACATTCGCGGCTGAAGCCCGGCTCGCTTGAGAGCACAAATGCAGATTGCAATCACTCCATTGCCTGGGAGTCTCGCGCAATTTGTTTCCCATTATGGCTCTGCTGAAGTCTGAAGGCATCAGCACGGACTATTTTCCCTGCCGGGTGCTGACACGACACGTTGAGGAGTAATGAGGCTCTTTGGGGATGTAGTTCCGGTAAGTGCAGCTGATGCCATTCCTCAGATCTGCCCCCAGAGCTCCTATGATAGATCCTACTTTCTTTTATTTTCTACAAGCTATGCTTTATTCCTGCATATATTCTGCTTTGCCCGGGTCTGTCTGGCTCTGAGGCTGCTTGCAGGATGCAGATGCTGCACAAGCCATCACCTCATTCTCCACCCCTTAGCATTCAGGACCTTCAGCACGTGCTGTCTGCCACATGGTGACTCCCAGCTGTGACCAACATTTCCATTGTCTGCAAACCCTGTTTCACTGCCACACAGGTGACACAGCTGTCAAACCAGAACGTGCCCTTTGGTACTGAAAAAGAAACAGGAACCAAAACAAATACCACCTCACTCTGCAGATTTGCATCCCTCCACCTCAATGGAACCTGAATGGTACCTGAAGAATCAACACAAGCAGATATGGGTTTTCTTTGATCCTTGGAGATTTGGAAGGCAGTGGAAGCATTTGCAGATGGCTAAAATGCTGGAAAACCAGCAATTTGGTGAGAAAGGACCCCCCCACAGGTTCTGAGGGACCTTGCTGTGCCCTGCAGCTCAATGAGATGAGATGAACACAACCTGTATTTGGGGCACGAGGGGTCAAAAAGGTGCAAAAGGTGCATGATCCTTCACCACGATAACCTGATGAAGGCTTGGGATGAAGCCTATCATCCCCTCTTCTTCTTCCCACACCCGGATGCGTGGGACCTGTGGGGCTCACCTGCAGTGAGCCGTGAGCCTCGCTCAGCATGCTGGGCAGTGTTCCAGCCACACCGGCTGTTGCTTTTTCTCCAGGGAAAAATAAACGCTGAAATCAAGATGATTCGTAGAAACATTCTGTGAACTTCATATGCTACCTGTCCATGGACACCTGCTTCCAGATTTCCAGGCCATGTTCCCATCTGGGATGTGAATCTTGCTGAATGTGTGACTTCTTCCTCAACACGCGGAGCGTGGACACTGCTGGATCCTTCCTGCTGCTACCGAGCACAAATGCAAAGCGTGCAAACATTGCAAAAAGAACTTAATGCCTCCTCTGGAAGAAGAAGGGGAAAATGAGCCCTTAGACTTTGCACCAGCAGAGCAGCATCCTCAGCAAAGCCTGTCTGCTATTCCTATCACCCAGAGTGGAGACTTTAATAACTGGAGAGGACAAAAAGCCGGGCTTGTTGTCAGAGGTGTGCATAGCGAGGCTGACGCTGTATCAATTAAGATAAGAGTGTGGTCTGTAGACAGAGCACTAAAGCGAGGAAATGCGTTAACCTCTCATTTCCTTGCTTTTGAGGCATATGATATGCACCGTGGTGCCTAACCAGATATGACACACTGTAGATTACGGCTGTTAATGAATGACCCAATTTTTATTTATTTCTTTTGTTCCTTCCTGGGCATTAGCAGAGCTGCAGAGCTGCTAGGATGGGGAACAACATCTCTGCTGAAGGCCCCCCTCTGCTCAACTCCTTTTGTGGCAGTGAACCCTTGGGTGGCAGCAAGTATCCTTTCATCACACTTGTCCCTTCAGGGAGGCTTTGGAATCTCCCTTCATCCCCACTTTGAGAACACAGTCCCTTGCGTGGAGCAGACTGGAATGCAGTTGCCTGGGGATTTGGTGGTAACGAGCTCAATGGCTGCACTGGAACCCTCCAAAACCGAATATGAAATATCCACCCTGTCCCAGTTTCAGCCCAAGACCTTCCCTATGCTGCTCAGGTCTCTGATGCAGTAAGGGAAAAGGATAGCCCACCTGCTAACTGCTTGTCCATCCAGGGCTCCTCAGCTGTGAGAAACACAAGGTATTTCAATTATTCACGCAATTACTGCATATGACGAAGTCTCTCACCCATGCAGCTTGGTCTCATTCTGCACTTGGGATTTTAATTGAGAAAGGAAGGGTTGTCGTGAACACTTGCAAGCACACCAGGCGGTGCACAGAAGTGCATCAGTGCAGGGTCTGAGCCCATTCTGGCCCAGTGCCACCAGAAATCTCCCCTGGAGTCAAAAATCCTGACCCAAAAATGAGCTGAGGAAGTTTAATGCATAATTGAAATAAAATTTCTATTTCCACTTTGGATTATCTTACAAAATTTTAATTTCACAGAAAAGTCATTACTTCATTTGTTTTGCTAATCCTTCAGATCAGCTCTGTATGGAGGATGATCTGGAACATTATTAGAGTCCCTAATAAGATATCATTTCCTCCTCAAGCACAATCACTGAGGTCTGCACAAACAACACCAAGCTGCTCATTCAGCTCTGCTTTGGGCAGTGTGGGCCAGCAGCACCCCATGCTCTGCATGTTCTTCTTCCTCTCCTGCTCCCCATGCGTGCAGATGGCTGTGGCCACCTCCCTGCACCACAAAGATGCATTTTGGGGCAGCAACAGAGCCAAAAAAACCCAAAAATCTCCCATGAGAATCAGTCAATTTGTGCACTGAGATGGTTCCTCGTGGAGATGCAAGAGGGAGGTGCATTTTAACTGCACAAGGATGAGAGCAGCTGTGCTCACCCACATCTGTGGAGCAGTGGTGTGACCTCCGTTCTTCAGGTGAGCAGAAATCTGCTCCCATCATCTCCCCCACCTCCCCCACACCAAGGCAGGAGCAGAAAGCTCTGTGCAAAGTCCAGTGCTCTCCAATGGGGCCATGGAAGCTCCCTCGTGGTGGAAAGGGCAGAGGGCACCACCTCTCTCCACCCACCCACCACGACCACGCTCCTCCCTTTGGAGCGAAGCTCAGCATGAAGGCAAGAGGACGGCTGCCAGGAGTGATGGAGAAGGCACTGGGAAAGCCCTCAGGTGGGTCAGAGCTCCGCAGGGATGCGGGACCCTTTCTGCTCCGGGTGGGGGCACCGAGCCGAGATCTGCTCGGGGTTGTGTGTGACCACGGCTCCCACTAGTGGCTCGTCCTAAAAGCGGTCTCTCTCCAGGTGTCCTGACCCTGCTTCCCTTAGATTCTGAGGGCTGCACGCCTGCTTTCCTCCCCTCCGAAGCACAAAGGGATGCTGAGCATGGCTGCAACCCTGCATCAGCACCCGAGTTCCACCACACCCAAAATCTGCAGACTGCTCCAAAACACCACTTTTACGCCATGCCCACTTACAAAGTGATGCCCAACGTTGCACAGTGGCCCCTCTACACCTGGGGAGAGGGGAGCAGGGTGAGCGATGCCCTGGACCAGCTGGATTGACAGGTGATTGAGACATCCTAGGGCAGTGCTCTGGAGACTGCATTTCCAATGGGAACAAAGCACAGAACCGTGGGGAGACACTTCTACTCCACTGGAAAGCATTTCCTTCATCAACTTCAGACTCACAGCTTCGTACAGCACAGCTCTGAGCATTTAGCCAACAGCATCCACCCAAATCCATCACTTCTTAGGTAATTACTGCTCCATTACGCTGAGTTTACAGTGATCTATTTGCAATCATGAAATGAATCATCTCTTAAGAGAGAAAAAAGTTGGGGGGAGATTAGAAAAAAGGGAACACAACCAGAAATAAAAATCAATTGGCGGCTCCATTAACGCTCAGCCAGGAGGTTGCTCACCATTGCTCACCACAGTCTGCCATGGGGATGCTGAACAGGGATATGAGGCTCATGGGGGGCCGACAGCAAAACAAAAGGACAACTACAAAAGAAAATTAAAATCACCTTTTTAAGTGAAAGTTCTCGAGACGACTTCTTGCAAAGATTTAATAAGGAGAATATTGACTGCCGATGCAATAATTGATTATTAAATCACTAGGAATACGCACACAGACAAAGCTGCAGTGTAATTTCTCTACTGTAATAAATATTTTTCTTGGCATTTACTTAATACATGCCTGCCCACATGAATTTAAATGATGTATCTTTAGAAGCCTTGATGCAAAACAGAGCCTCAGCACCACAGCCATCCATCAGACACTAAGTTGCTGCTAATAACTTTCCCTTGGGGGAAATTGCAGGCAAGTAGTTATGAATTTAGTGAAAGGGAGCCTCAAATCTCCCCTTCTTTTTAAGAAGAAGAGGTGGTAAGGAGTGCACAGAGAAGGCGTGAGATGAGCAACCCCAAGGCAGGGATGGAGGAAAGGGTCAGCAGGGAGCATCCAAACGACCCCAGGTCACTCAGCACCACTCCTTGGTTCCCTTGATCCCCAAAATACAGAGACTGCAAGCCAAAAGAGTGGGTTGGAAGGGAATAAAGATCAAAGGTGATGAGGATAATAGGAAATGTAAATAATAAACAGATATATTCAGAAAAGCCCTCTACAAGTGTTTCGATCTCTCTTCACTTGGTCCTTTCCAGATGCTTTTCTTCACTTTCTGCTAAAGGCAGCACGTGTGGGAAGATGGAGAAGGAGCAGGAGACATGGGAGAGCTGGCCATGGGATGGGCAATATAAGCAGTGCTTGCAGGAAGGGGATTTCTCAAAGCCAGGCAGGAGGCAGCCAGCATGGTGGCTTGAAAATGGGTAAAATCCATCTGCATGCAGGTCCCGTCCATCCTTCCAATCCAAAGAGCTCCCCCACTGCTTTTCTGAAAAGCAGAGCGTTTTGACACCCTGAAATCCTATTCCCTGCCCAGGATGGGCTGAGGAGGGGGGGGGGTTGCACAGCATCACCTCCCGAGGTCTTTCCTGGAGCTCATTCGTGTTTCTCTGTGTAGGGTTTAATGCCATTATCCTCCTCCTTTAGCTCAGATAAAAATTTAACGAGGACAAAATAAGCCCTGAATGAGGATATTTTCAAGGCTGTTTGAAGGTCTCTAATGAGAGCAGAGAACGATGCATAATTGAACATACAGTGAACACACGGCAGGCAGTGAGGGCAGGGGAGGGGGAAGGCTGCCCACCAGCCAAGCCTGAGCCATCATCCCCCCATTCCCTGCCCACGCCACCCATCCAGCAGCTTTCCGTCCCTTTGCATTCTCAAAAAATGAGCTTCTTACTTTAAATCTAAAAAAACCCCTGCTTTTTCTGAGAGCGAAACTGAGGCACAGAGGACCGTAGTGCTGCTTCTAAGGTCACAGTGCCATAAACTCAGAGCAAAGATGATGCTTTGATGGGATTTGTTTTCCAGGTTATTTCTCAGGATGATGTCTCCTGCATCCCATCGGCTGGGGCTCGGCACCCAGGCATGGAGTAAATCACAGGTTTGGTGTCACTTTCTGAAAGGATAATAGTTTTTGCTTGGGAAATTTATTCCCTTTCACTCTCATTTGACAGACAAATCGCACCATGCCAGGATTTCCCCCCCAAACTTTTGAGCAGCTAACATGGCCTTGAGGGATTTATTTGGCTATCAAAGCCGTTTTCTCTTGGGGGGGATGCAGAACTTTGGGTCCACTCGCTGTCTCATTGTGTTGGCCTGAGATTCATCGCAGAGATTTGCATTCTCGGGGTTGCCTGATTTTAGTTACACTTTCAATAAAAGTAGAACAGTGAAAGGGATGGAGCCTTGATGGGAGAACACTTCACCTCCTGCCGTTCCCAGCTGTGAAAAGAAGCTGGGGATAACTTTCCATCTCAGACATCCATCCTATTGAACACCCAATAGCACTGATGACCGCTATGAGAGGACCCCATAGGGAGGGCTGTCTGCAGCTGCAAAGAGCCCATACACACTCAAGACCTCAGAAAGTGAACAATTCGGGATGGACTGGTGCAGAATGAAGGATTGCCAGGATATTTTGCAAAACCACATCGTACCAATCAGTGTGCTCTGGCTTGGCTACGCTGGCTGCTCTCAGTGGCTGCACATCTTCTCAGTCCTTACTTAAATACAATGGGCACTTTGGAGACAATAGCGTTTGCTGTGCTATACAGAGCTGGATGCTTTCTAGTGGTAGAAAAGCAAAATACACTAATGGCTCTCAGACGCTTTACAGACCTTAACAACATCAGGCTCACAACAATGCTATAAGAAATAGGAACTATAATTGTCCCCATTTTAAGGGGAAAGAAGAATGGGTACCGATGCATTAAGCGACTGGCTAAGTAACATCTTATCAGGAGATGTGGTTGGCTCTCCATTACCTGATGTCTCAATAGCAAGACTGGATCTCTTTCTGTCAGTCACACACCAGCTCCTCCAGGAAGAAGTGGCTCAGGAAAATAAAGCCTCCTCTCCTTTGTCCCTCCTTCCCTTTCTTCAAAAAAAAAGTGCCTTTTCCACTGAAAAAATGAGAAAAGTTCACTTCTCTTTAGACAGCTCCATACAGATGCATAATGTTATAACATGATGGAAAGTACAGCAAGAAGAGAGGGATGGTAAAGTCTCTGGCTGCCGCAAATGAGGACAAGCCCAAGTGCAACTGCTATGGGTGCAGAAATGAAGAAAAGAAGATGCTTACCTTCAGAAGGCCTCAGGTATAGAGGAATCTCCAGCAAAACCCCCTTACCACCCCCTGCCAATCCTTAAATGAGGGCTGGGAAGGGGTGGATCCTGGTTGCAGCCCTTCCATCACTCAGTGCATTGCATGCACCTGAGCTGCCCTGTGCTGGCCCTGCCTTCCCACCAGGTGCTCCATCACTGCTTCAGGCTGTGAAAAAGCATTTTTACTACATGATAAAATGGGAGAGAACAGCAGAGACCGTAGTAAACGGGGAGAAGACAGCAGCAATGCAGCAGGGGTAGGTGGCAGATTTCTCAGGGACAGAGCCAGGGCAGGAGAGACGGGGCTACACCCTCCATGTTCATGCATTGCTGGGAATACCTGCTCCATGCACATCGTGCATGGATCACTTTGAAATATTTGCAACTCAAAGATATAGAACATCAGTCAGTGCGCGTCCCACCAGGATAACAAGCCATCCCCTCTGCCTGTGTCCATCAAGCAAGTAGACAATCCACTCTCTTCTATTTTCCCTGGATAAAGCATATGTCCTACTGACATATGGGTACCTCAGTCCTTGGGATTAGATGGAGCAGCAAAATGAAGTGTGAGTCATTCCTCTCCTGGATCGTTTGGCCTGGAGTAGGGAGGTTGGGAGAAATTACAGCTGGGCCCATAAATCACAGCGTTAATTACGTATTCAGCCAATGTTGCCAAGGCTTTCTGTTTGCAAATTGCCTGCAAACAGATTGAAAAAGTCCCCGCCATATTCCTTATTTGAAAATATTTACAAACGTCTTCACGGTCTAAGGATCAATTTCAGTTGAAAATGTGATTATGGAATCTAAAATTCACATCCACACCATTCCTGCTGACCCAGCTGTGGCCTTTTGATGTTTCTGTGCCATAAATATGCAACAAAGAAGTCAGAAAGTCACAATTCTAAGGCCAGAAGGAAACAAAACCTTCTAGTCTGACTTCCCAAAGGTTCTCCTCTGTTGAGTGCCTCTCTGAGCCTAATGAACTCTCCACAAGAGCAACTTTTAGAAAAATACAGTGTCTCGATCCAGCACCTTGAAGTAGTGAAGAATTTACCGCCGTCTTCAGTTAGCTGAGCCAGGGCTTAATTACCCTTGCCGTTTAATTTGTATCTGAACGTTTCTAATTTGCATTCAGCTCCTGTTACGCCTTCTCTAAAGATCCCTTGGCTCTCTGAAGCTTCTCCCGGCGTGGCTGCTCATAGAGCAGCAATTACTGCCGCTGCCTCATCCACGGCTCCGAGTCCAGACCCTTCACCTGCACCATGGGTTCCGATCCAGCCCAGCCTGGATTCAAAGCAATGGGGCATGTCCGTGACAAGTGGAAATTTTGCAATCGGAGAGATGTTTTGAAACGCTCCCAGTGGGGAGGATTTGAAGGAAAAGTTTGCTTTCTGAGAGAATTTACGCTAGCGAAGCTCAATTGGCTGTTCAAGGTGAGCGAGCACAAAAGGGTCAGGCTGAAGCTGTCTTTCGAATTAGAATAAATTATCCTCTTTCATATGCCTCCTTAATGGCTCTCCTCCGCCGCACTCCATACCCAACATCGTGGTCCGACCACATGCAGCTAGGAGGTGAGCTGAGTCTTCTCCTAATGATCAGCTTATTACAGCCATGAATTATGCACACAGCTAGTTTATGCAAAACAAGCCGGTTATTATTATTAAGACCCTGACAACAGCTAAGCAGCTGGTGTCTCACTGTCTATCATGCCTTGACTCCTGTTTAACATGCTGACCAATATTGCCTCCTTGCTACTTTTGGCTCTTCCATCTGTCTGCCCACGCCCACCTATTGGGTTTGTCTCTGGCACCTTTCACTCTGAGCTCATCTGAGATGATCATACCCAACAAATGAGGGAAAAAATAAGCATTAAAACTTCTTGTAGACATTAGATTGAAGGCACTTAGAGATCTTCGCTAAGCTGATGGTGAAGAAATGCCAGGTGCTGCACAAACCCAGAAAGCTGGTTCTTACATCAATGCATTCGCAGCCCAAATTGTTGCCAACTCTGCCAGGTTTCTGCTGGCTTATCTCATCCCACCTTCACATCCTCCTCGGGGGACACTGAACACACTTGAAGTGCATGTTGCACCTGGACTGTACTCTTCCAGCTTCCGCACGAGGCACGAGTCTTGCAGGAATTTCTAAATGCTGGTGTTTTCCAAATATTATTAATTACGATCATTTTAAGCGAATTTGTTTTCCACTGTTTGCTCAGCTCTACTCAGTGCACACCCAGATTTTAAATGAGAGCTGAAAGCGTGCAAGACAGAGATGGAGCAGAAGGAGACAAACATCTGGTCCTATGAGAAACTTGCTTGAAGCTTTGGTCTTCTTCTCAACTTCTCTGATGGTTGCATGTGAGCAGCCCAGCGAGGAACCTATGGATGGGCTGTACGTGGGGGCCTTTGACAGTGCGGTAACCATGTGTTTCATTTATCTGTCACCTTTGTTTACTCTCATTTGTATACTTAACTAATTTGACTTGACACAATAAGAGCATGACCATGAGAAGCAAAAGACATTGCTTAAATATTTCATGCAATTCTTTTTTTAAGAAGCACGTGAGAGTACAGTACCCAATCCTTTGTCCTGCTCATTCTTATTAGAAAGAAAGGAGATTGAGGAAAATAGCCATCATTGTATCAGATTATGTATGAATGCACAATAAAGCTCCTAAAGATATGTGAAATATCGGTGCATTCACTAATGGGAATTGATTCAGAATTTTATTCATTTTTAACAAGATTTAATGAAGTTTCCTTGTATGTTTCTCCCCGTGGTTCATTATTCCATTAAGTGCCATTTAATCTGGGTGATGTGTGTAGAAGATAACAGCTTGCGATGGGTTTTGTTTAACAAACTCCTCACCAGCTCTCCCACAGGCTGTGAAGCAGTGACAGGTACCATCCCAGCACAGGGGCCACCGCAGCTGCCTCCAATGGAGCCGCATCAAAGATGGATGGGATCAGCTGGGAGTCAACTGGTTTTGGCAGAAACACAACTTGCTGATGGGCTTGGAGTGGGATTAACAATTTAAAGCGCAGCTCTCCCCTGCATGCAGCATCTTTGTCTCTCATTAGCAGCAGGCGCTCATGCTGCTGAAAATCTAGTTTTAGGAAAACAGCAATCTGGATTGAACGATTTCCCATTGTTCTTTGAGTCGTCACACTGCATTGCTCCTTGGAGCACTCTGCAACCCTGTTGTAGGATCCTAGGCCTCCTGGCCACCTACCCACCCTGTCCTTGACCAAGCACTGCCCGCAGTGCAGTTCAGGGTTAGGGTTAGGTCTGTCCTCACTTCATCCGTTCCACCAGCTAATCGAATTTAACCTTCTGAGGAGCTTGGCTTATTCTGAACCAAATTACTTTGCTGGTTAAGATCTTTCTTTTGTCTCCCAGCCTAAATTTAGTCGTTGCTCAATGATGGCCTTTAACTTAAGCCATTATTTCCTCCCCTAGTGTTTTCTTCTCTGACATATTTATAGAGCACAGCCAGGTCCCCTCTCTGTCTTTGCTTAGGTAGGCTAACAGAGCCCAGTTCTGCTCCTTCCCTCTCCTGAGATTGCTCTCCATTTTCAAGGACAATATAGTTGCTCTTTTTAGCAGCTGTTCCAGGGCCAGTTCAGCCTTTTCAATAGCAGTTATTAAATCTGTACAGTGCATTTCTGCAGCAATCTCACCTGAGCCTAGCACGCTAGCAGGAGTACCTCCTCATCTCTGCCAGAAATATCTTCCATTCAAGGTAAACATGGAAGAAATACTTCAAGCACTTAAGAGCAGCAAGTGGATTTTGTGTGTGTGGCCATCCCATATCATAGCCACTCAAAACTTGAGATGTACACAAGGAAAGCAGATTCACCAGCCAGGTCCACATTGAGGATAAGCAGATATCATTGTCATAGAATCAAAGAACCATTACAGTTGGATAAGACTGCTCAGATCCCCACATCCACCCCCACCCCACTGTACCCACTGCCCATGTCCCTCAGTGCCACAACCCCACGGTCCTGGAACACTCTGGAGGGACAGTGACCCCACCGGTTCCTGGGCAGCCACTTAAGACCTCATCCACCTAGCAGAAAGCTGCCCAAAGCAGTGCTACAGGTGCCACTGCTGCCAACACTGACGGAGTAAAGCATGTGGGGATGTCTGGCTGCCATGTGCCAAATACACACTGAACAGAATGCAAGCTAGCTGAATGCAGAAGTTAATTGGAAACACTGAATGACTGCAGCTGTGGGGCTGCTGAAAAACCTGCCACCAAATTGCTTTAGGTGAGTGGGACCCAACGACACGATCTGCAGCAGAGCCGGTGCATCCAGGGACTGCGTTAGGCTCTGCGCCACCACCACTCATTCACTGCAACTGGAAAACAACTTCTAAGGGCACAGCTATCCCCACAGAGAACACTGGCTCTGCGTAATGTCACGGCTGGTGACACACGCTGCATTCAGTGAACTCGCATCACCCTGACCAGTGGTGACCTGACACGTCCCCACCCTAGCAGGTACTTGTTCTGCATCGCGGCTGGAATAAAGGAAATCAATAAAATGCAAAATAAAGGCCTTTGGAAAAAAGGGGGTGAGCCGTGATTCATTTTGTTTCAAATCCTTTGCTCTCACCCCTCCTGTCTAACCTGCTGGCACACACGAGCTGGAGAGCAGCGCTGGATCCCCTCCAGTAATTACAGTGATCAGGAGAATTGAAATGTTTTGCAAAGCTCGCTCGGCTTTTATAGGTGTGCTGCAGAACAAGACAACTTGGAAGTCTCCTTGATTTTAACAAAGATGCCGTTTCATTATTCAAATGAGCAGGTACCATATAATGATGATTGCACAGCTGGTATCTGCCTTTCTCTGTGGCTTTAGGGGGGTGGTCTTGCTGTCTGATATCAAGGGAAATGGGAATAACAGGGCAGGTGATTGCTCCTCAGGTGGGCTATGGGTAAATGGCACATCACCCTCCTGATTTCTTTCACCTGTAGGTATTCAGGCTGTGCTGATGGATACGCTCAGCCCAGAGCTCTCCAAAGCACCTTGCAGGAGGTTGGTAGTGCTGAGCAAATGGGGAAACTAAGGCAGAGAGTAACAAATGGGTATTTGGAGCTGACCCAACCAAAAAAAACAGAGCAGGGACCGTCAGATGCGTAGGTCCCATATGTCTATGCCTGCCCATACCTCTCTATTGAGCAGTGCCACACCAGCCCAAGGAAGGAAAAAAAAAAAAGAGGGGAAAAAAAAAAAATGTTATTTAGAGGGAAAAGCATTAAAAAAGAATCACTTCTTCTCTTTAAGTAACGACAGCAGAGTCTGAATCCTTCTCATCATTTCGAACTGCTGACTCATTTACCACTTGAAATGAATTGAGGGCTGTTAAAGGTTTTATAGAAGATTTCATTAAATATGTATTGAGCCAGCTTAAGATGGAAATTGTTATAAAAGCTGGCATCGGCTCAAAGAGCCAAATGTTTCGGTTTATTACGGAGATATTTTACTGCTGCCTCTGGACTGCACCCTGTTTTGGCCACTGAAATGCTGTGGCACCCACAGCACCTGTGGCACCATAGAGTCCTAAGACCGGAGAGTGGTTGGGTTGGAAGGGACCTTAAGGCCCACGAAGTCCCAGCTGCCATAGGCTGGCTTCACTCCATCTGATCAGGGTGCCCAGTGCCCATCCATGGCCCTGAGCACCTCCAGGGATGGTGATCGCAGCATCCAACCCAAAGGGACTTGGCTGATGCTCACCACGCTGTGGGCAAAGCTCCCAGCTGTGTGCACGCTTCCAGCCTGGCTCAGACTCTGATAGGCACTCTTTAAATTCTTCTGGACTCCATGTTGTACCAAACCAGCTGAGCATCCCCATAGGTTTTGGGACTCCATACACTTATGGATGGGTTGGGGCACAAATAGTGTCCAGCTCTCACTTTTACTTTCAACTTGGCAGATTTCAGGGTGTACCATGCTGATACCTGTATCCTTGGCTGGTCCCAGCTCACCCCCTGCTCCCATCACTGCAGCTGAAGGAGGAGGCTGGCTCAAGCAGCAGCTCGCTGTCAAGGAAGGCAGCTGAATAGCAGTGCACGAATGAACTGGTTTGTCAAGATCAGGGCAACATTAATGTTCCCCCAGGCTAAGCACAGATGTGTTTTCACTCTAACATGATCTCAACAATTAAAACAACTGTACCTGCATTTATCATATTGATGGGATGAAACATGCTCGGTTGCACCAAGGAATTCTATGAGTGCATTATTCATGGGGCCTAATACATCATGCAACTACTTTCATCTTGCTTTGTAAATGCATCTGGAGAGAGAGGGGCTGCTGGAAGATGGAGGAAAGCCTGGTGAGGCATCTGCAACACAACTGGCAGAAATATGGTGCCCATCCATCTGCTGTTGTGGAGAGGCCATGGCACTTACCAGATTCAGAATGCTCTCCCTCATGTCAAAATGGGAAATTCAGCAGATAGAAGTGTTTTCATCCCTCGTTAGTAAGAAGCTTTAAGGACCATTCTCCGTAACAGTGGCTGCAACTAAACTGCACGTCCCACATCACTGCACGGCATCCCATCACCAAGGTTGTCAAAGACCTTTGAGATGCCCAGTCCAATCCCACCCCACTGTGCCCACTGACCACATTCCTCAGAGCTACATCCCCACAGTCCTACATCCCCCCACACTTCTCTTTTGGAGAAGAAATTGTTCCTATTATCCAGTCTGAACCTCTCCTGGCACAACTTGAGGCCATCACCTCTCATCTGAAACGTACCACAATGGCAACGTACTGATTTCCTTCATGCATCTGCTTGCTTCCGTCTTAAAAACCTCAGAACAATGGGAGGGGGGTAGGGAACTACATGCAGAGATGGGAAAAGGAGCTGAGGAAGGATTCCCTGCTGGAAACAACAGACCGAGTTATGCCAGGGCAGCAGGCAGGGGAAGACAGTGCAGGACAGGGATGCCAGATGTAACCCATATGCTTCATGTTGGGTTTCTGCAGAGGGCTGATGTCTCCCCAAGGCTGTCTTAACACCTCTCTTCTCTCCTCTGTGCCCTGCATCTATAACTGGATCTCCAGCTGTTTAAATTCCCCTTCAATTCTCTCTTTTTGGTTGACAAAAGGAGGCCCAGGCTCTTAGCAAGCTGGTTGCACTTCACCAATTGCCTGTGCCAGCTCATCAGCTGCTCTAAATAATCCCATCTCCCCTAAAAATGAACAAAAGCAGGCAGAATTATGCCAGAAAGGGGAACATAAATAGTATAAAATCCCCCAGTAAGTTTCCTCTCTGCTGATGATGACCTGTGTGCTGGAGCCAGGTTCATTAGCACCAGAATTCGGAGCAGCCGCGATTAGGGATGCTTGCGGCTGCCTCGCTCAGATAGAGACAGTTGTTTTTAAAAGAGGAACAAAATAAGTTGCTTCACCTTTGCTGAACCCGATTGCTTCGCAGTGGAAGGAGGCAAGCTGAGCTGCTTGAGTTTCTATTTATTGAGCTCCTTTGATTTTTCTTGGACATCTACCTGGAACATTAAGTATACTTCCTCCTCTCCCTGCAGTCCAGTTAACACAACAAAACACGAGAAGCCTTCAGCTCCTATTATAGGAGAAAAACCTTCAGCCTGTGACAAGAAAGTAAAGTGTGCCTCTTCCTGAGAAAGGAGGAAGGATTTACCAGCAGTGCTTTAAAGATGCCACAAAACATAGCAGTGTCTCCCTGAGTGAAAGGAGCAGGGTTTAGGGGTGGCTGCTGGGATTTTTTTTTTTTTTAAGAGCAAAATGCTCTAGTGTCAGCCCCTTTACATGAAAGGAAACTATGCTTTTGCTGCTTCTTTCACTTTCCTTGTTCATGAAGAAGGAATGAAAATGGGAGATGAAATCTCACTGTGCTCTGGGATTCTTTGCAGCTGTTATCTCAGATAGGGAAACACTGGCCACGGCAAATCAAGCCTGCCAGCTGTCTGCTCCTTGGTGACCCCAGCATCTGCCAGGTGCCATCATTCCCTTCTCATGTGTGATCCTCTTCCAACTTCTAGGATAATCCTGGGACACGTAGGAACTCCTGCGTCCTTCAAGATTCACCCCACCATGGGAAGACCCCCAGCAGCATTTTTGGTGATTACCACAGAACCCAGTAAAGGCTTTTGGGAGTTGCTGAACATCCACACAAAGCTTTTTGAGATCCACAGTGGCTTCAACAGCAGTGAGGAAAGGTCTTCAGTGGCTGCCAAACATGCAGCAGCACTACAGATCGATGGCAAGAGCAAGGCATGAGGGTCATAGAAAAATGCAGTGCAGGAGAAACGCAGTGCTGACAGCCTGCAGGAACACAAGCCTTACATGATAGGAAAGGTAAAGAGTCCAGGATACTTACATCTCCAAGGCCGTTTTGCACTTATCCAAATAACATTATGGGTTCAGGTGCTAAAACAAGCTGGAGCAGACCATGGTAGCCTGCATTTAACTCAGCCTTAATTTCTAGGAATCTGGGCTTATTATTTCTTATTTCATTCTCATGTCTCTTTAAGGCTGCCCTCTCTCATTGGAGAGGCAGAACAGACCAAGTCACCCTTCCCTTTTTCTTAGATCCCAGTCTGTATTTATAGCCACAGCCCCGAGCAGGAATGAGCAATCTCCTGCTTGGGGCTGTTCCTGCTCTCTTCCCTTAACCTCATCCCACATGGGTCAGCTCGCAAAGCTTTTCTCATGGCAGCAGCTCCTCTCTGGAGCCCTTCCAGTATCCCCAGAGACATTTCTCTTTCATTCTGTGGCAAATAAGCTGTGGTTTTGCAAAACTTCAACAGTGCAATCAGCCAAAGGCAAATGAGTGTGTGAAACCTTCTCACTTGCTCCAAAGCTCTGTGCATCCCACTGGGTGACATGGAAGCACCTAGGGAAGCACAAACATTTTCTCATCCAGTTGGGTGTCCTTTTGAATAGCAAACAGATGCTCGCTCAGACCCATTTTGGGATATCTTTTGGAAAGTGCCCCAATGCTGGGTGTCAGGGGATGGATTCCGTAATGCAATGGAAAGCTCAGCAATAGCAGCAAGGTTCTAAGCTACAGAAAATGAGGATTAGTGCAAATTCAACAGCCATGGGCACAGAAATAAAGGAAAAAAAAGCTGCTCACCTTCAGAAAGACCTCAAGTATACAGGGATCTCCACCAAGAGCTCCTCATCTCCACTGCCAGCCCTTAAATGAGGGCTGGGAAGGGGTGGATCCTGGCTGCAGCCCTTCCATCACTCAGTGCACTGCATGCACCTGAGCTGCCCTGTGCTGGCCCTGCCTTCTCACCAGGTGCTCCATCACTGCTTCAGGCTGTGACTCAGTATTTCTGCTACAAATGCCATGACTCCATTTCTTCTGTGCATGACGCCTTTACTGCCCCTAAGCCTGCTGTGGGTCAGTGTTAGGTGGCACCTCAATCATATCCTGCCTTTATTCAGACTGGAATTTCCCCAAAATGGGGACTCTATGGGGCTTGTTTGGAAGTGAATGGGTTGGGTGGTTGCAGTAAGTGCAGGATTGAGTTATTTATTTATTTGGCAAACTTGAGACCTAAACATGTATTGTTCTTACAGCAAAAACTGAAGGGATGAGGTTTTGCTCTTGCAATGCGCGAGAAGACACTGCAGAACAGTCCAGATCTCCCTGGGCTCCCAGCACAGCCACAGGAGCTGACTTGAAACCCACCTGCAAGGCTGGAGACTCCTCTGTAATGAAGATTAAATGTGTACAAAGTCTTAGCAATGTTGTATAATTTCCTCCAGGGCACATTAGGAGGAGAGCACCAGACCGCTTTGGCTTTGATGAGGCAGCAGTTACCTGGGGAGGCCCCTGTCTCTCTGGCTATGAATAGTTCAGAAAAGCAGCTGTCAGGAACAGTTTAGGCAGAGCTGGTGGTCTGGGGACATGAGCTGCCACCGTGTGACGCTGCCAGCCTCCTTCCAGCTTGCACAGCTTAAAGAGGCTCCCAGAAATGTGGGGTCTGGGGTACACACCTGCAAACACAACAGTAAGCCTCCACTCCTTGAAAACCCCACAGCAGATCCCCAGGGTGAGTTTTCTGCAGTGCTGATGTGGTACGAGCACAGAAGTCATGGGTGAGGTCCTGAATTTCGGGGTGTTAGGAAGGATGGGGCACAAGGACACCCTCAGAGCAGTTGTACAGAGGGAAGGAAGTCCTGCCCTGGGCTGCCAGCTCTGCTGTGTGAGCAGACTTATGGGGGAAATGCAGTAAGCAAATGTAGTGCATGGGAATTAATCTGAGAAAATCCACTTTGTGGCTTATTAGCCAATTGGTAAGAAAAAGCAAGAGGTTGATTTTTAAAGTGCATTTTACCCTGCAAAGACCTGTTTATGTGCTTGTAGGTGCCAGAAAGAAACACTGAGGCAATTCTGCAAATACTCCCCAAAAACTTGGCCAAAAGGCTTCATGTGGGGCAGCCAAGAGCCCCCAGAGGAGCAGGGTGCCTCTAGCCACGAATCCACGTAGGATGCTGAAATGTCAGCGACAACAATTAACAGCAAATTCCTCATTTAACTTCCTCAGTGGACGCTGATTTGGATTGCTCCTCAGGCTCAGTTTTGATGTTGGGGACAGCATTTCTCATTTTAAGACATGAACCTCTTCCTCAGATATCAATGCAAAGAGCTGCCCGGTTAGCAGGCGCCAGCAGGGTCTGTAATTCCATGCACTGAAGCAGGGCAGCTATCTCAGGGCCAGCGAGCCTCTCCTGCGAGAAAAATCTTATTTGATTAGAAAACGCAAGACCAACAACATTTCTGTAGTTTATTGTGAGGATGAATTGAAGTCTTGGCCCTATTAAGCTGATAACAAAACTGCCTTCAGCAGGACCAGGGCTTGCATCAAAATGTTGGCAGGAGGAGCACGCTGTGGGTTGAGATCCTGATTTTTTAGTGGGGGCAGTGCAGTGCTCTGGGGATGAGCAGACTTGGGCTGAGATCCAGCAGCCCAATAGAGGCGTGAACAATGGAGGAGCTGAGCTCTCCCCGGAGCACATGAAAAGAAGTTGGGTGCTGCCCACGGTGGCTCCATGGGTGCTTCACTAGGGTTTCCCACCAGGTCCATGGAGGAAAAAGGTCCACGGATGGTTCAAAGGCAACCTCAAATCCTTTTCTCTCCCTCCCCAAAATCCATCTCGGTCACGTCGGCTCCCGACAAGCAGCCAGCATGCTGGCTCCTTCTGCTTTCGAGAGCTCTTGGAAAGCTCGGCGGCACGGGGAAGGAGCTCATTTGGCAGGTGCAGGCAGACAGAACAACTGCTGTCCATCTGCTCTGCTGCTCACGCTTGTGTTTCTAATTGCGTCTTCAGGACAAAAGCTCCGCTCAGAGCCCTGCTAGCCAGGAGTAATTTAAATAAAAGTTGTCTCCTCTGTGGTTTCCTTCTCTGCTCCGGTCTTTCTGCATTTCCCCCCTTGGTTTGCAGATGGTTGTTGTCTGGTTGCTCCCCAGCTATCTTGAGAGCAGTGTGGGACAAAATCTGGTGATGGACCTGAAGGTCCTGGAAGTTTTGTGGCGAGAGACCCTTCCCAAGGTGCTGCCATGGGAACCCCATCTTTCCCCATCAAAGTCTCTACGGAGCAGGATAGAACGGAATTTTGTAG
The DNA here is from genome assembly GCA_035772895.1 of Perdix hodgsoniae. Lineage (NCBI taxonomy): Eukaryota > Metazoa > Chordata > Aves > Galliformes > Phasianidae > Perdix > Perdix hodgsoniae. The sequence continues at coordinate 5,418,125 of JAPSGF010000047.1, read as the reverse complement.
CCAGAGATTAATGCCAACTGCCTCATCCCCAGGTCTCACATCCTAAGTGCCGTGTTTCATAGCAGCGAACCGACTGGAATGGAATCTGCTGGGAGAACACCCCAGCTCTGCTCTGCTCTCCTCTGTGCTGCTCACACTGCCGTCTCACCATGAGACGTCCTCCTAATTCCTTCCCTGATGGACTGGAAATGATGAGAAAGCAGGTCAGTGTTGCACAACCCTGCATTGCTTAGGAAGGTAACGAAAGCCGTTTCAAACAAAACATACCTTCCTTCTTTTTTTTTTACATTGAAAGAGGTAAATGTGTGCTTCTATCAGCAAAGGAAAGTGATGCAGGCACATTATCACCAGGGAAGACACAACTGAGCCCAGAGCAGAAGGGAGATTAAATACACCACACTCACCCAGAGTCACTGCTGTGGATGTCACAAGTATGAATCCCCTCAGCTACGTGTCTGGCAGATTGCCTTTGCCCAACAGCATTCTTCATGTCATACAAAGCCACAATTTCATTCTCTGGTCCACAGAAAGGAGCAGGAATTGAGTGCTCCAGGGCGGCTGGTCCCAAACCTTGAGTACCAGGCTCATAAATACACACAGATGGACAAAGCCACGGGTTGGGTGTTTTCTTCCTGCCACGGAGGCAGCTGCTTTGATTTGAGTTTCGAAACCCCACCGTAAGGCACAGGGAGGAAAACCAGAAAGCAAACGTTTCTGATAAGCCGGGTTCAAAGGCGAAGCATGAAATTTGAATGAATGTGGATCCAAACTAGTCCAGGCTCGGCTCAGAAATGGAAAATGAATGCAATAGAGATTTAATTTAGATTTAAGGAGTTGTTTAGTGTGCATATTAGAAAACACTGTGGTTATTAATTCTTTTCCTTTTGGGATTTTTTCCTGTTTGCCTGTTTGGTGATTTTTTTTTATTTTTTATTTTTTTTTGAAGTGTACGCTTTCAAAGTCAATTTAATCCTGAGGGAAGGTGTTGGCTTGACAGGTTTTAAGCTGAAATTTCTTCATTTACATGCAGAGATAGCACTAGATTGGGGAGAGTAAACTTCCCATCTGGTTTAAGAGACATAGGCTGGGACTGTGAGGAAGGAAAGCACATCTGGGAGGGACGGAAGCCAGAGACACACAGGTATCACCAAGTTCACACTACTGCACCTGTATTCAGGTGAGGGACAATCAGCATCCTGCACAAATTCTACTTCTGTCTTTTGTTTCACCTTTGCAAAACCCAACTGAAAGGCAGCAGAGTTACAACAGTGGGACCAGAGAGTGCATGTCACAAAGAGATTTTGCTTTACATAGGCAGGGCAGCGCTCCTTTGCCTTTAGGATGGGGCAACACACCTCCCCTGGGAGCTGGACGGAGCCCAGCACATCTCTTCATCTCTCATGTAGGTCACCAAACCAGCAGCAGATGGGGATGTCGTGGAGATGGACTCTAATTCCATCATCACTTAAATCTAGAGCAACACTGCAGCATGTGTGAGGTGACACTGTGGCTCCGGTGGTGGCTTGGGCAAGAGGCGTGCAAAATAACCTCCTTCTTCCATTAATATTTTAAGTTCTGAAGAACTTCAAGTGGGATTCACTTGGGGCATGTCTGAAGTTTCCAGCAAACTGAAAACAAGTACGATTTTTAACCCAGGATTAAGAAGGTATTTCACAAGATAATCACTTTTAGTCTCACCTCCCCTCCACCCAAACAGCCGAAGGATGCTGAAAACAAGTGATACGTGGAGATACACCTGAGCCCATGCCTTATCCTCTGCTTTCTGTGGACCCAGTGTATCCCTGTCAGCAGGCAGCAGCTCCGAACAGAGAGCTCTTGTATGCAACAAACTTCAGAAAAGGGTTTCAGAGAGAGATCTTGCAAAGCAGAAATCCCCTTTAAGGCTGCAGCCAGATCCTTCTGATTTCTGACCACATGCTGGCCTCCTGTGCAAACAGAAACCATTAAGCTCACAGTTGCCTTCGGGTTTTAAAAGAGGAAAAAAAAACACTTCCCTCTCCTTCCCCCCCCCTCGCTGATCTCCTCAGCCTCTGCAGGTTATCCGGCAAGGAGCACTTTGGATATAAATAAATACAAATCCCTGGGTGCGCAACACCAACAGTTTCAGTGCAGCGAAGCTCTTGAAGTTCAGAGTTTAATGCAAAAGTCTGAAGCAACCACAGTTTATTCTAAATTGCTTCGCTTGATCCGGCAACCTTGGAGAATTATCTTCAGAGAAGACCTGGATCAGTGGCAGAGGCAAAGTGAAGGTGCCTTGCTCACAGGGCTGGAATAATGGCTGGTGTTTAAATAAGTTTTGGGAGGCATTTCTTTTGGGGGAAAAAAAGGGACTTTTTGTCCATGGGAGCGATGAAAGCCAAGCATTTCATGGGAAGGAATTGGTGGTGCTCGTCTGCTGCTCACTCCATCACTAACTACCAGCACACGGGTGCCAAGAGGCACCCACTGGCACCACCAAAGTGGTGATGAATTCAGGCTTCAGTCTTCATCCCTCCATGGGTGTCACTCCCTGACACCCTGCCCAGGGCGCTTTGCAATTGTACTCAAAGCAGCTGCATCAAGCATTGGGAACTGCTGCAAGCTTCCAACTGATTCACACCTAAACTGAAGCCCCCAAGGAGGCTCTGTGAGCATCGCCTGGGCTGAAAAAGCATACTAATAATTAAGTTGACTGAACCAAATGGCTTCTGAGTGATGCACACTGGCACACGTTCAGCTGGCAAAACAGCTCCGTGCTGCTACTAGCCCATGTTGTGGTGCTGGGAGTGGGGTCAGGGCTTTACTTGTGCCTTTGGTATTACTGTTGGTTTTGTGGGCTCAGATCTGAAGGAGACAAATGTTACTTTAACCTCAGCTGTATCTCCGAGGAGAAATCCTCCCGGGGTACTCCTGTGAGCCAGGTCTGGCCTCTTTGCTTGCTTCTTCACTTCTGCTAAATAGCCAAAATGGATTAAAAAAACCCAGAAATCTTCGGGTACCCTCCATACGCCGAGGAGCACTGGGTGTTGCTGCTGCTTTGAGGCTGAAGCAACTTGCAGAAAAGCAATGATTTCATCAGCAGAGTTCTCAAAGCCCAGGTGGACCTTCTGGGTCAATGGAAAATGAGATACTCCAATGAAAGCCCTGAACACATTTGTGCTGAACCCACAAATCCTGGCAAAGCCTGGGCTTGGTGACAATGGATTGAAAACAGCAGTCATGTGTTTTCAGGAAACCCAACTCCATCCCTGGCCATTTCTCATAAACCTCTTTGCTGTCTCAGCTAATTACACTAAGGGACAATGGCCCTGACTGCCAATCTGAGCACCACATCCCCCCAGCCCCCAACCTGCTCAGGGGAAACTTGAGCCTCCACAAGATGAAATCAGACCAAGGAACTGCTGATCAAAATCCCAGAGCAAATCTAAGCTCCAGGGCTTCAGCCTAGGCTGGCATACACAAGAGCTAAAAATCTACAGCCCTCGGTGACAGCATGCCACAAAAAATCCCGTTTTTTAGGAAAGTACATCACTTACACCCAACCAACCTCTCACACCTTGAGAGGGCAACAAGAGCTCCTCAAACCCAGGCAAAATCCTGCTCTGAACATCTCCCTTTTCTCCCACGCCTTTGCGCAGAACAGGATCTCAGATCCTTGCTAGAAGGCAGATGTGATCCCATTATCCAGAGCCGTATTGCGCTCAGCAGGAAGCCCATCACCACTCCAGTGCTGCTCCCCCTGGTACCCAGTGCTCCCCATCAGCACAGAGATGGCATTTAACACAGAAGGATGCATGAACAAACTGACTTCTTCCCCTACAGGAAGGCTTCCTCAAGCACATGTCCTGGGGTATTTAGGGGAGTGCCGACAGAGGGGAAGATATTAGGCTGAATCACCTGTGGGTCATTATCTAATTAGACTGAAATGAGGCTGTTTGATAAGAAAACGTATTTCCCCAGCTTTAGGAGTGAGGGCTATAGAGAATAACAACAGATGCAGAATAACACCCCGTCTCAGACCAGCAAAGATTAGTGTTATGGCTAAATTATATCCTGGCCCAGTAATAGGGTTATTTCTGTTCCCAGCGCAGTATTTAGATGAGGAAATCAACAGCAGGAAGTGTATCTTAATTTGCTAATAACAGGAAAGCGAGCAGCAGCTCAACCACTCTCGGTGACATTGGCGGGGTTCGGCAGGATTTGGGCAGATTAAAGAGCGCAGCCGTTGGGTAGCAGATGGCATTTCCCCGTCTACCATCAAAATGCAAAGTTTGTTAATGAATTTCTGACACAGAGCAGCACGGCAGGAAAGGCTCTGGGTGAAAGCAAGTGGGAAAGTGGAGAATAACGGGAGCTGGGGGGAGCGGGGCTGCTCATCTCTGGACGCTGCCTGTGGGTGCGTGGCTGGGATGCAGGAAGGATGTGGGCACCATCAAGGACAAACCTGCCTGCTGCTTGTTCTGCTACCATTCACTTTATTACCCATTCGCTCCGAAAGCAGTTCCCTTATCTGGGGCAAGTGGCCGTCTCAGACGGGCGATAAGAGGAGCTTTTGAGAACAGTGCAAAGAATAATTCTCCATTTGCCAGCTGACCTGGAATATCAAGGGAGAGGGGGGGGGGGAAGATTATTGATCTAAAATAGCCCTCCTTTGGTCTATTTTATAACAGTTGGAGGGAGGAAAAAAAAAATAAAATAAAATAAAAGTGTTCCCAGTTCAATGGATGGCAAGGGGGTACCATTTACTACACTGATTCATTCTGCTTTAAATGAGTGCAGGTGTTTTTCAAATGAGACACCTTCCCCAAGTGAGCAGAACAAAAGGGCTTAAAAAAATAAAGGAAGCTCTGGCTTTTTCCAGCAGATGGATATTTGTTTTAGGTAACACGTGGCAGTATTTTGGGGGGTAGAAAGAACTTTGAAGGACCTTTTCCTGAAAGTAGCTTGTAGGAGTTTGGTATTTCAAGAGTTAATTCCCGCTTTTTCACTTTAAATCTTCAGCTTGTTTAATTTAGTAGAGAAAAGGGAAGAGGACAACATGTTCTTTGCCTTATCTAACAGTCTGGAGACGCTACGATTATTGTATTATATATTCTGCAGTATCTTTATCATACCAACTCTCACGCGCAAGCAGGAGTATAACAAATTCTTTACTCGGTCTTCAGTGCAGCTTGTCATAACGAGGGTAGTTAATTAACATGACCTTTTGTGCTCTAAAAGAAAAAAAAAACACCAGAAGATCCATTCTCTGATATATTTGTTTTTAAAGCAGAGAAATAAAAGCTGAAATCCGCCAATCGATGGAGCAGAGAAAGAAAATTCAAGAGGCCGCTTCTTCTCCCCGCTCTGAAGGACAGAGGAAAACAAGTGCAAAATGCAAACCTCTGGTTACTAAAGCATCCCCTAAACAAAACGGAAATAGCAAGTGTGGTCTCAAGTCCTACATCTTTAGCTGTAGATATATGGTTTCCACAAGCAAGAAGTCTTGAGGGAGACCTTCAGAAAGTGTGATCCCAGCTTTAATGAAGGGCTGAAGGAAAGGAGCTGAGAGCAGCTTGATCAATAAAACACCGGCTCAACCGGAAAGCTTCAAAAAGTATGCTAAAAAAGGGTGAACAAGCAGGTAAACAAGGCCCAGGAGAATGACGAAGCAGCAGCAGCTTATGGACCATCGTTCTCTGATGGAGAAGATCTGAGCTTCTCCATTGGGAAAAGTGGGAAAAGAAAGAAGAATTTTTAAACAGTGTTGAATCATCCATCCCTGACTCGTGAATCTTTCCTGGTGGCTGCCACTCCTCGGGATCATCCCATGGTTTCCGTATTCCTGAGGAGTGAAGTCAACATCCCAAGCTCTGGGGCTGAGTTGTTGGAGCAGCAATACCCACTGCCTCTCCAGGGAGGCTCTGCACAGACCACTTGGCTCCCACAGCTCGAAAACATTTCCTACAGGACATTTTATTTTGCAAAGAGAGTTTGAAAAGATTCAGGCATGGGTGCCTGGGAGACATCTGGGGACCAAACGAAGAGCAGAGACACCTCTGTGTGTTTTCTACCCATCTGTGTGCAAGGTCTGGTTGGGGGCAGTGGTCACTGTGAGCCCACGCGTGTGCTTGTGAGCAGCTCTGGGAGCTGCTGCTCCCATCCCAGGTGGCTGAATTCTCTTTCAAACTCATTTCTAAATATACCTCGCTCGGTCGTCATCTGGCGGCGTATCTCCTGTGTGACCACAGGCAAACTATAGAAAATTTCTCTCCCTCCACTCAACCAGAGCCCATGCAGCGACTATTGTCCTCCAGCTGTACTCATAAAAGCAAATATAAAACACCGAGAATGAGACCCAGGCATATATTTTTTTTTGACTTCCAGGCAGTAGTAGATTTACTAGGAAATGCCCTCTTGGGTAGACCCAAATAAACACTCATTCTGAATGTAAGCCACTGTAGAAGCCTTATAGACCAAAACAATGCAAGGAAGACATCAATTGCTTTGAAATGTTTTATTTTTATGCCATTAAAATGTGGCTTCTGGCTTTTTGCTTTGCAGAGCTATTGTTCCACTTCAGAAAGGATGGGATGGGAGAAAGACCAGAGGAAGAATTTTATAAAATACTGTCCCTTTCCACTCCAAGTTAACTGGGAATTCAGGAAAATGTGACATCTTTTTTGTTGTCTTTGAGTAGAACTATTTTTTTTATCATTCTTTATTTTTTTTTTCATTCCAGAAAATGAACCCTAGACTTGTGACTCTTATCCTTGATAAGAGTGGTAGAAAGCTGTTGGAGCTTTATCAGGTCTTTTCAAAAAGAACTGCTGAGAAACTCCATTCAGAATGCAGCTGGTGGTAGTTCACACCTCTGTTTTGTGCAGCGTATCTTGAATGCACACATTATACACGCATGCACAACTATAAATGGAATAAGGTGCTTGAATCCTTTCTTAAATTGTCATAAATCATTTACTTTCATCATCCCAATTGCAACCAGGACCATATAATAAAATGCCCAGGAAATGTACCCTCCTGTTAGGGGAAGTATAGGCACTTCAGTGTATAAAAACCTTGACCAAAGCATCTCTTGTGAAAAGATGCTGACATCCACAATCCCTCTAAGCGTGTGTGTGCCAGCACTTCAAGTCAGCAGCAATTGTCTAACAGAGCACAAGAACCTTATAGGGACTGTGTGCATGCTTTGCTTTACTGTTTTGTCTGATTACAGGTGGTGAAAGCATCCATAAAAACCAATTGCACACATAGATGTGGTGGCAGTCTAGGAATGAGGACTTCCTGACTGGCTTACACCAGCAGTTCTGGGGTCTGGCACTGGAGCTTAACCCCAAATCTAACCCCAATTTTCCCTGTGCCTTTACAGGCAGCTGGACTAAGGTGGTGCACAAAAAATACAAATGCAGTTGCAATGTGAAAATAGCTCATCTGACAGATTGGACCCGCTTTTAAGAAAGTGCTGACTTCATTCAATTTCAGCAGATTTGCTCACCAGCATCCAAGCAGTTGCTCAATGGAGGATGTTGAGGAGTTGCAAAAGAAAAGCACGTTGGGGTGAGCGAGGTTTGAAAGGCAGCAGGGCAGGCAGGTCATTGGCTGCACGTCCCTTCCTCTCCTCCTCTGACTGATGCAGCACCCAGCTGGTACCAAGGCTCAGTGTTACATGGAGCTGAATCTCATATGTTGTCTAATCCCCTGATGCATCTTTATGTGAAAAAGTGCTTCCGGGGCTTTTCAGAAGAGATCTGGTGAAAATAGTCTTAATTCAGCCCTTGGCATCAGTCACAAAAGAGGACTTGGGAACGCAGGAGAAGAGATCCTTTATTTTTCATTATTTATTTTCTGTGACACAGAACCGTCTCCTTTCTGCAGGGAAGCTGCTCAGCCAAACCCACTGCAATAAATAAACAAAGCAAAAAGTTTCTGGGGAACATCCTGACTTGATTAATTTTGCCACAAGGAACTTCTCAGGAGGAAAAATAAAAAAGTCAAATCTGCAAAGCAATTTTTATTTTTAGCTTGTCATTCATTGCATGTGTCACAGATCCCTTCCTGCCCCGCAAGCAAGGGATGCTCCTGCATGGATCATCTGCACCACTGAGATCCTCTGCAGTCTTTCTGAAGCTCAGAAGAACTCTCCTCCACCCGCACTCAGCACCACGGGGTCATCCTCACCTCAAACCCAAACAGAGCAATTGAGGTGACCCATCCATGGAGATCTATGCCATAAAACCACACGAATGTGCTGGTATTTCTCCAAACAAGTGTTTTTTCATTTATTTTCTCTTTCCCTAACAGCTCCCACACACACAATCAGCTGCCACATGGAGGGAAAAAAAAAAAAAAAAGCAAGAAAAAAAGATGGAAATGACAGCAGAGTAACAGAAAAACTAAAACATTTTCACAGCCTTGTCTGCTGGTTTTAAGTGCATTTCACCACAGCTCAAAATTACATTATTTAGTATCAATTATCCTTCGATTGAAGCTCAGAGAGGTGGCAAGGCTAGCGTTTTTATCTCATTAGCATGTCTTGCCTGCTAACCATTTGCTATATTCCCTCCCTTTGATCCTGCCTTTGATTATATTGTGTGACAAAAGCCCATGTAATCTACTATTATTTCCATTAATAGCAAATCTGCCCTCCTCTTTGACAAGCCAATTTATTATCATTGCAGTGTCTTTGTGCATCTCAGCCAGGTTGACACCCTGCTCCCCGCCCCGGCAGTGCAGAATTGGCAGGTGCTGATCCAGCCTGGGTGCACAGGGACCTTGGAAGTGTCACCAAACAGGGCTCTAATGGCAAGCAGGAGGGGATGAGACACTGCTGAGTAGTGATGCAGTTCGAGTAGTTTTGCTCTTTGCCAGAAGGATGTGACACATGAAGATGCAGGAAGAGGTCTTCGGAGAGGTGAGATCCATTTGGTGACCTATGAGCATGACCAACTCATTTCCGAGCCCTGAGTAAGCTGTACCTGCTCCTCATCAGCTGCTACTGCCGTCCTTCTGCACCCAGACACAAATCTGGAGGTCAAGAAAAAGAAAAACAGAAGTCTTCATTCACGTTTTCAAAACCACTTTGAGAAATGCAGCCTGGATGTGAAAGGCAGTTTTGCAGCCAGAAGCGGGAGCTGAGCCAGAAGTGGGAGCTGAGCTCTGCACACCAGCACAGGAGGAAGGTTTTACTGCCTGAGCATGGAGGTTTCGTAAATATTAAAGAGGAGGGTGAATTTAAAGCACGGGAGAAAATGGCAGAAATGTTTTTGCAGTAAAATACAAAGATGATGTTTCTCCTCGGTTCTAGTTTGGATAAAGACTACACACCCAAATTGGACAGACCAAACCATGTGGGTACTGCAAAGCCAGCTTGGATTGTCTTTTTGCTACGATTTGACTAACCCTGGTGTGACGGTGAGGTCCTCCTCCAACCGAGACTCTAACAGTGACATTCCCATAGCACGGACTCAGTGGCTCTAAATTGGATATCCCCACACAGACACAACCCCTCCCTCCGCAGAGCCATTAAGTGGCCCTGGCTGCACATCCCCATCTACTCCAGGAGTAAACATTCATTTTTCACCTCAAAAGAGACACACTTAAAATAAACTGCGGTGTCACGAAAATATCCGACTCCGACAACACAAAGGAATAATCACGGTTCTCAAGCACACACTGCACAGGGCTTATCAGCTTTCTGCACTCTTTTGGCCTGAAAGAGTAGTGAGAAACGTGGTCTTTTTGAAGAATAAGGAGGTTTTTGGTGGGATTCCTCTATCTGCTGCAGCAGGGAGGAGAATAAAGCCATTAAGAAGAGTTGGGCTTATCAATGTGTGTGTTGAACCTCAGCGAAATCTCCAGTTGGAGATAGAAAAGATTCAGGTTCAGCTAACAATGGTGTTTCTCATCCTTTCCTTTCATTAAATTTCTTCCTCTATCTTGAAGTCAGAAGCCCGAAGTGTTGGGGTCCCTTTGGAGGTGGTTGGGCTCTCGTGCATTGCCACTGCCGTGAAGTTTCTTCTAAATTAACTCTGGGTCCTGGCAGTCCTTGAGCAGGATTCACAGATGTGGTTTCCAAGCTGGCTGCATTCTAAGAACCTCCAATGAGGTTTCCTGGTACTTGCTGGGGAAGTTCTCAGGCTCAGTGTAGAGAGAAGAGTGTGTACATAGGCATGGCTCCGTGTCGGGTACGACGTGTGTCAGAGCAAATGTCGCAGTGCTATCACTGCATGTAACACAAATACAGCCCTGGGGAAAAAAAATCCCAAATGTATCCACCAGGTTCTCCACCTTTCCTGCAATTAAAACCTGACGGATCCAGTGATTGGATGCCTCCTGTAACCCTGTTTGTGAAGGAAAGAAACAAGGCAAAAATTGTGGTGTTTGGTCAAAAACACACATCTGATTTTTCTTACTTTCTTTTTTAATAGAATTTTGCTCTTTTTTAGTCAGTTTGTTTTTTTATTTCACCCAGCAGCAGCGAGTCCCATGGATAAGTCGTGCTTAGTGAAGTGTAGATCTGATTTATCTCATGACACAAATGAAGTGCAAATGTATTTTCCATTTGCAGCATTTCCTCATGTTTCAGGGCGACTCCCAGCACTGTAAAATAATCCGAAAGGAGGGTTCTGAATTACTTTTAAACTGCAAAATCTAGACGTGGGGATCAAACATGGGGCAGATAACTTAGAGCAGGTCAGAAAGCTCGTGTCCATCTCACAATATGGATGGCAGCAATCTCTTTCGAGACTCCCACCAACAAAGGGATGCGTCCATTGCAAGAGGTGCTCCAGGCACTGGGGGACCTTCACCTGCTGCTCTGCACACCAGCACAGGAGGAAGGTTTTACTGCCTGAGCATGGAGGTTTCGTAAATATTAAAGAGGAGGGTGAATTTAAAGCACGGGAGAAAAATGGCAGAAATGTTTTTGCAGTAAAATACAACGATGACGTTCCTCCTCAGTTCTAGTTTGGATAAATATTTTAAAAAGCTGAGAAAAGACAAAAGCAAAAAGAAGCCTTTTTTGGGGGGGGGGGGGGGTTGAGAAGTGTCCACATGTGGCTTTTCTGGCCCAGATGTGCAGATAAACCCTTTGGTGGGGGGTTGGGCTGCAGAGGTGCTTCTCACTGAGCCCTGCTGCTGCCAGGCAGGAGGGCAGACTGCATTATCCCCCAGATCTCTCTGGGTTCTGAAATCTATGCATGTTAACTGCTTATTTCTCTCTTGCTTTTATTAATTCATAAATAAATGAATGGAGTGGGTTGATCCTTTTTTTTTTTTTTCCTGTCTAATCTTTGAAGTATTTTAGAAGAGAAATAATTGGCAAAGAACCTATCCCTTTTCCCACCAGCTCCACAGATTCATTTAAGTTTTATAAGTGTTATTTCTATTAGAATAAAGGTTTTATTTAAATGACTGTAACAACACTCTTCTGCATAGCATACTCAAAGCCCCTAAATACCACTTTCTATATTAGGAGTGTTACCCTTTAAAACTCAGAGATGCGCTCCCAGGGGATCCCACATAGTTAGAAATCACCCAGAAGAGAAAGCACCAAATGACAAAGCTTTAGGGATAGCATAGCATGCCCCTATGCTCTGTAGACACCCTACATTTGCTTTGGTGATGGGTTGAGATGGAACGAGGGAAGTGGTAAAGACCCCAGCACTGCACGGCTGCCCAGGGAATGGGGAATCACCACCCCTGGGGGTGTCCCAGAGCTGTGGGGATGTGGCACTGAGGGATGTGGGCAGTGGGCATGGTGGGGTGGGGATCTCAAAGATCTTTTCCAACCTGAATGATTCTGCGAATCATTGTTGAGATTGAGGTTGTTGAGATTTGTTTGTAGCACGGTGGTGAAGTCAGTGAACTCACCTGGACTGTTTCTACCTGTTTTGGTGTTAAAAAAGATCCGTTTCTGTCTCCCCAGAAAAGTTACGTCGACAGAGGAGAGCCTTGATGTGCCATGTCTCTCTCTGGCTGCTTGCTCTTGGTAGATGTTCAGCTGGAGATGCAATGTTATCAAAGACCATTAATTGCTTTGCTTCCTTTTCCTGCTATGTTTCAGCTTGGCCAAAAGCCTGGCTGTACGTGGGGGAAAACCTGCATGCAGGGAAAACCCAGATTTGCATTTGTGAAGTAAGAGCTTGGTAATTATCCCATTATCTATGCATTATTTTTATCACCAAGTTAAAACTCTTCGGTCTATTATCCTGTGTTCTACAAGCACATGGAGTAGGTGTCTTCACAAACAGGGAGGGAGGTTTTGTGCTCTTTCAGAGTGAATTAAAAAGGAAACCCAGGTGAACTGATCAAGCTTTATTATCTTTTGAAGGCAGCTTTCTGGGTTTTCATAGAAAATTAACTACTCTAGTGTTACATACAGAAGCGAATTCACTGAAAAGAAAATTGCAAAGCTTTCCAAGTTATCTTGAATAATAGATTGTAACTCAGCTGAACGTTCTCACCTTTTCCCATGTGCGGCCGGGACAGGTTTAGTGCTGCTTCCAGATCTGCAGTGTGCTCATGTTGCCAAGGTGTTGATTTTCCCATGTCTGCTCCAGCAGTGAGCCCAGGTTTCCTTTCCTTTTGGGTGGATGCCAGCCTCCAGCAATGGTCTTTGTCCATTGCTCTTACAGAAAGCCATTCCCGTCTGCACAGAAGGGCTATGCAAGAGCTGAAAGTGATGAGCAGAGTCCTGTGAGCAGTAGGTTGATCCTAGCAAGGAAGCAAAGGGAAAATATGCATGGAACAAAGAGGAGGCAAAAATTGAAGACCATTTGGCCCCATTCTGGATGACTCAAAAACTTATCCATTAAAAAAAATGATAACAAAGAGGATTAAGGTTTTATTTTCTCAGGATTTTTGGATGTTTCTGTTCCTAGGCAACTCATGAAGGTAAGAGAAGTCACACACAGGCCTCTGTGCTTTGCTGAGAATGTTTCAGCCCAAATCAAACCCAAACTCACCCAGGAAATGTCCCATCTCCAGAGCCTATCACTGCCATGAGGCAACGCAGCGGCGCCTCAGAAATATGCATTCCTGTACCCTCAAGTCATATGGGGAGTTATCAGAGTGAACTGCCAGCAAACAAACAGGGGGGAAAAATTAATCAGAGCATCCCATTTCAGCATGACTGGGAGCAGTGGGGCTGCAGCAACTCTGCAGAATTGATTAACTACTTATTAAATGAGAGCGGTGGCGACAGCTCTTAAGAAAAAAAAAATCAAATTAAGGCAAGCAAAGCTCCAAGCAAATAAAGAGAAAAAAAAGGAAAAAAAATAAAAAGGGAAATGCAAGTTAATGGATGCTTCAATCACAACGCGGTGCAAGCCACAGGAGGCTGTAACAATGACAACTTGTGTATACTGCTGGAAAACTTCTCTGCTGGAGAAGGCATTGGATGTGGCATGTGTGAGGATGGTGAGATGGGTTTGGGGATCATAGAGATGGTGGGGATCATTTGACTTTCTGCCCCAGTCTGTGCCCTGGGCACAGGGTTTTCCTTGCCCAATTCATTGCAATGTCCCTGGCAAAGAGCAAACACAATCAAATAAAAGCAGTGCTGGGTTTTTAGGATCTTTCACTTGTGACCGTGGATGTTGTCCCCCTTTATAGAAGAGGTTTGAAAGCAGCCAAATTCTCACCCTCATTCCGGTGGAGTTCAATGGGCTGAGTTATATAGGCAGACAGGAGGCTCTATGGATCCCTTATGACACTAAAAACTATTGAAAAGCCTTTTTGCCATGACCCATTTAGATCCTCTCGCCGTTTCATTTCCTCTCCCATCTGTCACACCTTTAAAAGCAGAGCTTTTGCATCTCATCTCATTCAAGTGTTTCCAAGGCAGCCCCAAGTAACTGTCTCTTCCACTTCTCAAAAAACTTTTCAGACTCTCTATTCCCCAGCAATAAATCCAGCTGATGCTGGCCATGACAGAGTTGTGGGCCCACAGCATCCCTTGTAGGAACTTGGCTACATTCACAAGCCAAAATCCATCCCAAGCCAGGTACATCACTTAGGCTGCTGGCTGATCCTGAGCCGTTTGCATCTCCAATTGCCCTGCACTGCAGCTCTCCACTCCAGCTAATCGCCATGAGCTTGGGTGTAACTCCTTTTTACTACCCACTCATGGCTGTCTGCTATGAAGATGAATCAGTTCTTTAGGTAGCAATCAGCTTCCCTGGTTTAGTCAAAATGCATCCATCCCTCTTCAAACCTATTAAGGGCTGGATAAACTTTCAAGTTAATGCACACTGCAAGCACACAACCACTTGACATGTAAAGCACCTAAATAATTTTTGTTATCCTCTAATGAAAAAATTCTTTAGGATAGGAACGAAAAAGAAGAGAACAGTGCCAATAGCGCTTGTGAGCTCCAATTAATGCAGACTTCATCGTCTGCCTCTATTTGTCACCTGCTCTGTCTTGCTCAATGAAGGTCAGCTCCGGCCAGGTAGGAGCAGTGCATCACATCAGGTTCAGCACCAGCTGTTTCTCTGAGGATCAGCAGGACCCAGAGGATGCTGATGGTGAGGAAGGCACTGAGCATGGGTTTGGGGAGGAGAACAGCTCCCTGCCTGTCTGCCCAGGTACTCCCAGGCTGCCTTTGGGGATAAAGGCAAACAGAAGAGCTCAGATTTTGCCCTGAAAGAAAATGTCATGCTGAAAGATTCTGGAGATAAGGAACCTGCTGAGCTGGCTTTAGGATGGGTGCTGATGCAGTCGAGATCATCTCCCCGCTGTAGGGGAGGGCTGAATCCCAAACAACCCTCTAGAAGTGGTCCTGATGCAGGCAGTGAGCACAAACAGCCACTGCACCTGACCATTTCTACCCAAATTTCTCTGGCTTTGCAGATAGGACCAGCTTCCTGGGGGGATTATATTTTAAGATGCCAAGATTTTACTCTTCTTCCTTTCCCTTATTAGGACCCTGCTCACCAAATGCTGAGCATGAACAGCATCTGGAAATGGCACCAGGGAGGGGGATGCATTGGTGTAAGATACGTTACTGAATTAGCTTTGGCCTTTAAATGGGCTGAAAGAAAAGTGGCATTTATCTGCGAAGCCAGCCTGGCAGAACAAAAGAAACATAAAACAATAAAAAAGCCATCTATTTCCTATCAAGAGCAGAAGGCTTGGAAAGGCATCAGCGAAGCAGCCCCCGAAAGCCAATTCTTCACTGCTATCCTTTCCCTCGTTATGTGTTTATTTGGGGGTAAAATATAGCAGAAATGCTAACGTTGCCATTTGGGAATTTTGTTAAGCTGAAATCAATATGTTATTATTTTTTTAGAAGTGGGGGGGAGGGGGGTGTTGTGGGGCTTGGCTTTGCCCTAATGCTCTCAGCACACCATGGTTGATTCACAGGAGGGGCTGAGCACAGTGGTGGGAACGATACACCCAAGATGCATCAGATGCCCCTTGTGCAATCCAAAATCCAGCAATGGGGACTGAAAGAGCAGATTGGAAGGGGTACAAAAGCCTGCAGAAGGAGCTGGTTGGGGGCTGGGGAGAACCACAACCCACTTTGCAAGATGCTGCTGTGCCCCAGCCCGCTAACGTGGGGGGAATTTGCCTCTCTTCCTGCTCAGCTGCAGATGCAACCACTCTAATAAGCTGTAACTTTCCTTTCCATTTGGAAGTAATGAGATATAATCTGTTTAATTCTAGTCTTTGAGCTCTTTTGGCGGCCCTTTTCTATTCCCTTTTTCTGATTTTTTCGCTCTTTTAAAGGAAAACTCCATCACGAAGCGAAAGATTCACTAATCACCAGCTATAATTACAAAGAAGAGTAAATTGCCATAAACTTTTTTTTTCTTTTTGCAAAATTGCCTTAAATATAATGAAGAATAATTAAAAATCAAATAAGCAGCTGCAGACGAGTGGTTGGTGGAAGTTGGGCAGGGGGAGAGTGAAGGAAGAAGCCAAAGATGTTTGTGTAAATCCAGATAGGTAGATACAGATGGGGTAGCAGTGATGGCAGATCCCCAATGGCAGATCCCCATCATCACTGTCAAGGCAAGAGGATCTTTCTGGGGGTTAATTTGTCCCTCAATGAGTATTTATTGATTGTATCATATTTCTCACTGATAATTCCCCAAAGTGAGTAGAATTTGCCCCAGCACAGACCCAAATTCCTGCTGGAACATTGCCACCACATTCAAGGCGCACCCCCTCGCGCCTGCCGGAGATGGGGAGGCTTCATTAGCAGCAATCAATGGTTTCCATAGCTACAAATGTTCCCATCAAATGCTGTCTTGGGGAAAGAAAGGAGAGAAAAAGTGCTCAGACAGCTCCAGAGGTACGGATTTTAGTTTTGAGCCGTTGTCGCGCTGTAAGGAACTGGGGATGAATGCGGGACCAGCAGGCAATTATTTCTGGTTTGTGCGCACCCTGGGTGCACAGGGCCTGCTGCATCTCTCCATCAAGCTTGGAGCATCGAGGCCCCAAGAAATCCCCAGCAGGAAGGGTGCAGGCATTGTGCAGGCAGAGCAGCTCAGCTTCACCACCCCCAGTACAGCCTCCACGGACTGACTTCTCTGAAGCTGCTCAATAGGAAGGTTCTGACTTGGCACTGGAAAGGGAGAAAACTTCAAGGATCAGCACCTGAGAATTCTTACCCGGAAAATTAGATGCTCTACTTTGCTCTGAATGCCGACAAGTTGCTAAAATGCAGCCAAATAAAGTTCAAGTTGGGGTTGCATTGGGTTTATTACATGCAGTGATAGATTCGTAGGGTTCATAAATCACCCTATTTCACAGGTGTCAAGGTCTTTTTTGGTGCAGGTCTGTGCTGGCACTTGCGTCCTTGCATTCAGCCTCGCTACCCAATTAACTTCCCTATCCTTTCTGCCACTGCTGTGATCCTGCAATACATTTGCTTAGTAAAGTCTCAAAGGGAGCTGGAACAAAACCCTGTGCATTTCCCAGGTAACTCTTCCCACGAGCGACGAGCGGAGCGGGGATTTCTTCACATCAGAAAGATGCAGAGAGGGTCGAGAAAGGAGCGGGCAGGCAGCTGGAGCTGTCACATACCCAACTGTTCTCCCCCTCCAAAAAAGCAATTTTTGTCAGAGTCCTCCAAGTGGGTTTCGACAAATTGGTGTGGAGCAACCAGGAAAAAAGAAAATGTGTAAGGTCAGGCTGGCAGCTAACCAAGCTGCACTGATTTTCATGCTCTGCCAGAGAGCTGGCGGAAACCCTAAATAAATCCCTACAGGTGTCTGGAGACTCACTACTCCCTGTGGATAGACGTGTTGAAAATGCTCAGTGTGGGTGGCTGGATGTGTACCTCCTGGAAATCATCTGCTGTATTCCATAGCAGAGACTGTATCTCTCCCCACATCCCCCATACTGCATGGCCTGCACCTCAGGAAATGCAACAAAGCCATCATGAGTGAAGTTCCTGCTTAAATTCCACTAGAAGCCATAAGTTTCCACCAGATGCTGATCAGCTTTGGTGGACAGGGGCTGTGTTTCCCACAAAATCCACATTTCCAAAGCCAGAGCAGCACAGCCCACCTGTACAGACAGTGCTAAATGCAGTTTTATCCAAGTTTGAGAAAATAGAGCAATCGCACTTATTTAAGGAGAAGAAAAGCTGATTTACCAGACTGGCAGGAAAGATGCTATGTGAGCTCAGCCCTTATCAGTCATCAGAGAATCCACATCTAGACCCACAATGTGGGCTGCAACATACGGGCTGCAACTCTACCTACCCTACCCTACCCTACCCTACCCTACCCTACCCTACCCTACCCTACCCTACCCTACCCTACCCTACCCTACCCTACCCTACCCTACCCTACCCTACCCTCTTCTATTCTAAACCTCCTCCTTGCAGTGAACTGCACCATCGCCCTGCAGAAAATAATGTTAATTTTCCCTTTCCTATGTCCTAAGAAAGGGGAAAGGTGAGCGCTGAGCCATTTGAGCTGTGCTTTAATCCGGGGGTAGAAATCACAGGGAATTTGTCACCACGTTGATCCCCCCAGGCAACCCTGGGGGAGCTGCTCACATAGCTCTGATTAATTTGGATGCCAACGGTTGTGGGGAAACACGACACTGCCGTCGATACAGCCCACGCTATTAAGGAAAGTCATTTGGAAAATAAGGTTTTTAAGCGGTGTGATCCACTTGGAGATTTTTCAATACCTAATCACCGATGGAGCGCTCGGTGCAGTGCTGAAGGTTTAAATAAATAGCATTTGCAGAGCATTATTTCATTTCATTAATCAATCGATGACTGCAGGCTCCTCGGTTGGTGGGTTTGGGTTTAGGTTTTTCTTTCCCACGGAAAGTATCAAATTCTGCTTCTTCTAGATAGAAAGTCCCACTGCAAAAAGGTCTGAAGTTTCCAAACATCACCCTCAGCCATGCAGAGTCCTCTCGGTGCGCTCTGAACGTGAGCCCCCAGGTCAGTGCTTAAGCAGCATCTCTGCAGACGCACAGCTATACGGGAATGGGCTGAGAGCAGCCCCGCTGCTACCTGCAGGAGAAACTCACCAGTGCTGCATTAGCTGGAAAATATCGATGATGATTGTGACATTCACTTAACGTGGGCTGTTGCAATTAGATGGATTTTATGGGGAAGAGAGGTAAATTGCATTTGGGGAAGTTGTTGCTTTATTATATTACCCTCCTGATTTTTCAGTGCGGGTGAAAAATAAAAAGGGCGACGCGCTCAGCAAACTCGGCGCAAACTATTTTCTGTTAATTGTAGATTAATTATTCAGAATGACAGATATACCTGAGACTTAGCTGAATAGCAAGTAAACAACCCCCCCCTTCCAGCCCCTGCTCAATCTGCATTGCAAACTATTATTTAAAATTAGATGTAAACAAGACCGTCTGTAGCACTGAAATTTCCAGCACCTCCAAATGTGTTTTTGCTCAAAATCAGAACGAGAAAGAGTGAAATCTGAGATTCATGAAACTCCAAAAAGCTTCAGTTGAGAAACAGGCAGCTACATGACACCCTAATCTGCATCAGGTGTTAAAAATGTGTATTAATATCAAATGGCAGAGCTCAGTTCTGCGGCAAATGCAACATCTGAAGGTTGCCAGAACTCCAATTTTTTCAACATTATCAACATGCCATAAGAAAGTTGAAGGCATTGATTTCTTTCACACCGCAGAGCGCTGTCCAAGCAGCCCCAAATTACACAAAATTTCTCTCAAAGAGGAAAAATTCTCCTTTTCAAGGGCTTCAGTCTGCACTGCCTGTGGCACATCTCCGCCTGAGCAGCAGGGCTGAGCCCCACCCCTGCTCCAAGGCCACGCTGGTATTCCATCCTGGTTACTGCTGAGGTGGTTGGCACTGGAGCAGGGCAGAGCCAGTACCTTGGTGGGTTTCTTCATCCTCCATGCACAGAGAGCAACCCAGGCCTTGGGCAAGCGCTCTGCATTCCAAAAACCCTCAGAACAGTCGAGGGATTCGAGATTTCAGCTGAGCAAGTGGTGTGGAAAGCAAAACGTTCCTCGGCGCAGCTCCCGCTGCAAACCATTAGGAAGGTTTCTACCTCCCCAAGGCCTCCTCGTGCTCTCCTGCATCCTGCCTGGCCCTGCCTGCTTCCTCCCTGCCCTCCCCTGGCCGAGGGTCCGTGCTGAGGCTGACGCGAGCAGGCAGTGTGCGCGATGGGGGTGGAGTTGGGGGTGCGGTGGAAGGGGCTGAGCGCAGCCCCTCCTGCATGGCCCTCTGCGTGGCTGATGTGACCCGATTGCGCGTCCTTCCCCTCTCGCTAATTCCATCACGCCCTTCACTTTGTGTTAGGGATGCACACGTAATGCCCGAGAGATTCATAATTTGGCCTCAGTCTCCATTGCGCCTGCATGACTCTGCGGGTATGGAGGAAATCTGAGCATTTTAATGTGTTTTAGGGTCATCGGGTGTTTTGATAATAGCACAGGGACCTCCTTAGAGGGATGCTCTGGTTCCCCACGCCACACATCTCTCACAGGGTGGGCTCCTCCAGGGCCACAGGCACCACAAAACCGTATTCCATGCACACAGAGCAAACTGTGCTGCGTGCATAGCTGATTACCCACACCAGAGCACTGGGGTCAGCAGCCTTTCCTCCTTGTTGGATGAGTTGTCCTTACCTCCTGAAATGAAAAACAATAACAGAGGCAGAAAATACTATTCCAAATGATGGAGAAGCCCATGGGGAAATTAACACTTTTTTTTTCGCTTTTCAGGTTTCAGTTATACAGAAAAGTCTATAAAGTGGTGACATTTTTAACCATTTTTGCTCATTGCTTTGAACTTCCCAGCCTTGCATTCGGAAGCACTGAGGCCCAGAAGGGCCAGAAGATGTAGTTTAATGAGACAAGTTTTAAAGGTCACTCTGTGTAATAAATCTGTGCTTTTTAATATTTAAACTTTTAAGGCATTTAAACCTTTAGGCTCCTGGGATTTTCTCTACCAGATCCAACCAGATCCATCAAGCCCAGAAAGCCCCTTGCCTCTGGGACTATCCAATTTCTTATGCTTGAGTTGAAGAGGGTCTCTTTATCCAAGTCCATTCATCTGTCATTACTCAGGTGCCTTTATATCCTATAAATCACCCTGGAATGCTGGACAAAGTGTTGAAGAATGTTATTCAAGGCCAAGCTTGAGGAGTTCCATCCCAACCCTTGCTGGAAGACAGCTGAGAAAGGGGACTCAGCAACAGAAAAATGTGATGTCTCCCAAAACTCTGCCCAAAAACCCCATCTCAGGGCCTTGGCCAAGCTGTTCTGACTCACATTTAGAGGAAGATGGATTAAAGGTAGAAAATCTGCCGATTTAAAATCTTGGAAGTACAGGCTGGGATTCCCCTTAAGAGCATCTCACCTGATGATTCGGGCCAGATTTGTTTAGGTTAACTCACACCCCAGTAGCACTTTGAATGTCTCCAGTTGAGCTCCCCCTGCCTGGTGCCAGCTGCAGGCTCCTCTCTAACACAATGTCAGAACCGATGCTGTTAGCACCCAATTGCTTTTCCATCGGAAAGCATTAAGGATGCTCTTGCCTTGCAGACTGCTAATGCACTAACACGCTCTGAAATGCTCAGTTGACTGGCAGTTTTCCTTATTGATATTGCAGTAAAAATTAGATATTATTAAATTGAATCATTGTCTCATAATCAGGCTCTGAGCAGGGATGTGGGCCAGAAGCACGGGGGATGGTCAGGAGGCACATTTCAGTTGGGTTTGCAAACTGTGATTCCAGGAGCTATCTTACTAAAAGGGAATTAGAGAGTAATTTTTCTTTCCCAAAATCAAGATGCAGAATATTTCCAGGGCTCCTCCAGTGCCTCAAAACCCAGCAGTAATATTTAAATGTGGGAGAGCCCCAGCTTTCACTGCAGAATGGGGAAACTGGTGTGGTACACTCACTGCATCACATGGTGAGCAGATTTCTTCATTTTCCATCTGTATGTTAATGAGGCC
This sequence comes from Perdix hodgsoniae, assembly GCA_035772895.1. NCBI lineage: Eukaryota > Metazoa > Chordata > Aves > Galliformes > Phasianidae > Perdix > Perdix hodgsoniae. Next base: position 5,396,696 of record JAPSGF010000047.1, on the reverse strand, counting down.
ATTTGTATTTAGTAAACATTGCCAAGGGGCAAGGCTTGTGGCCATGCAAGAACCTTGTTGGTATAACCCAAATCTGCTGTGGTCATGGGTGGCTGCAACACCTCCTGTTTGTGGCCTGGGGATTTTGTGGATGGGGGAAGATGCAGAAACCTCCAGAAAAATGACTTCTCACATAAAAAGGAAATGTACTGCTTTCCAGAGAGGTGGACACATGTCCTGGGGTTGTTCAAGGGGAGCTTTGCAGGAGATGGAAAAGAAGAAAGACCTGTGAGGTCAGGAAGGTGGGAGGAGAGGACTTTGCTGTCCGTCTTCTGAAAAGTTTCTGTATATAACAAGAAATTGGCTCGCCTCTTGATTATTCCATCTCAGGCGCATTATACAAAGGCTCCTGATGCATTACGGCAGCTTTATATTATTGCTCTTGTGATGGATGCGTTTTGCTGCGTGCAGGATCTCGTCCCTAACCCAACATGAATTCCATTAGGAGGCCAGATGGGAAATGAGGTCTTTCAAGATGTAAATCCTTAAATAACTTTTTCTTTTTCTTTTTTTTTTTTTTTTCTTCCTAAATTAGATGCCGGTGTTAAGCCATCTATTTGACTTCAATTCAGTGGTGAGCTCTGGCCCTGCTGGCCTCACTAATCTTTTAAGTTATCTGTGTTTGAAGTAGGACCTTATCACTGCTTGTTCATCTTCTCCTCATTCCAAAGTCAGAATTATTTCCCCACGTTTGTAATTATGGCAACGTCATCAGTCGCCTGGAAACTCTACCCTAAAATATGCCTGTGCTTACACTGCGGCAACCTTGAAATACCTCCAGTGAAAGGCACTGAAATCTGCTTTTGGAGGTAGTCCCATCCGCATCTCCATGCACGTTCCAAGAAACTGGATTGAACCAGGGATGCTAAGCGGCTTTGGGGGAAAAATGCACATTAACGGCATTGTCTGGGGTGGGAGCAAAGCCAACTGCCTGAAGGCAATTGCATCAAGAAAAAAAATTTAGTTATTTACAATCTTACCCTTCTTTTGAGGTGAGGAAATTAGAAGTTCAGTGAAGAAAAGCATCTCTGGTTTGTGACTTCCAGGTGGGAAGAAAATCGGAGAGGATGCTCGTTCCAAAGGGATGTGGCCTCACGTGGGCTGGCTGTTGGCAAACGTACATAGCTTGTGGATTATCATCTTAACCCTACAGAGTTAATTCCTGCTTGCTTTTCAAATAAACACAAAGGGTTTAAGTGCCTTGATTTTTGAGTTAGTCACATTTCTGATGGCTTTCGATCCCCTGGGGCTGGAGAAGGTGGTTCAGCTGATCTCTACATGGCGAGACAGTTCCCTGGGAATTTCCAGGTGGGAACAGGGAACGAAAAGTGCTCCCAGGGTGTGAAGAAGTTTCGCAACGAGTTCTGCGGCTTCCCAAAGGGATGCTGATGCCCAACAAACTCACTGTGCTAACTGGAGTCCCCTTTGCCCCTGTCTCTCCCAAGCCTAGTTGGTGGCACCAGAGAAGTATGAAGCAGACAAACCATGTCCCCCAAAACCATCAAATCCCTAACGATTTTCCCTTGCAAGCAAGGAGCAGAGGAGCAAGGACTGGTTTTGGTCTCTTGTTTTTTTTTGGTTTTGTTTGGTTTGGTTTTTTTTTCAAAAGAAAATTGATGCATCAAGAAGTGTAGCAACTGCTCCTCTGAGCTTCCCTACAAATTTCTGAACCTCTCAAATCCACAGAAAGTGCCCTGGGTTTGCTCTTGGTGGGAGTTCCCAAGCCTTGTTATGTTTGGCACGGGAAGCATCACTGTTTGCCGTGAAGTGAGCACAGAAATGATTTATCAAATCATCAATCTGTGTCTAATGCCTGGGAAGAAAACATTGGGCTGGTTTAAGCTAGAGACCTAACCCTGACAGCAAGAGGTGAGAAACCACCAAAAAAAGGATTTTCCTAGAAAAACACTCCTTGAAACTCTTTGAATATATCAGCTAACCTTTATCCAGGCAACAGTGTCAATCTGAGCAAGAATATTTCTTCTGATCAACATCCTTCTCATGCCCCTGTCTTGCTTGAAGGCTGTGCTTTTGATGCCATCCCTGTACATCCTCAGCTCAGACAAGGCGTTTTCCAGATCAGGCACTTAGTTAAATGAAGATCGGCAAGAATAAGCTGCCTAACTTGAAAAACCTGCATTAACCCAATCTCTATTCATGAACGCATTATGTTGAATTAACGTTGTTATAGAATTAGCCTCCTAAGAGGCTTGGAGATGTCACCTTCGTTAAGTTGCTATTATTTGTAGCCCATTTTGCGTGGTGAATACAGTCATATGGAGTGGTCCAGGTTGTCTAATCAGTGAGTAATGTGCTGAAATCAGGAAAACACATGGGTTGGGTTTTTTTCCATCTTTTTTTCTTGACATTCAGACCTAACTTTTCAAATCACTGAAAAGCAGAAAAAATCTTCTACTGCAAGACCAGCTTTGTCTTTTCTTTTTGTTTCTTCTGCACTGCTGTCCCAAATCTCACATTCACCCATGAAGGTACTGCCTCAGCTAGGAAGCAGCACACAGCAGGATGCTCCTCCTGCCTACAGGTGCAATTATGAAGGTTCATCAACCTCACTTAGACTTTAACTGTTTTTTTAGGGGGGAACATCAAGATTTCCCAAATTTTACATTTGGGAGAAGCACTGTGAAGATCAACATAAGGCAAAAAGAGAGCTGGGAGGTGAGTTTGCCTTCTGTTCTTTCCTGCTGCTCCTTGGTGGCTTGTTTGAGGATGACCAACATTTGGAAGCATCTCCACACCAACGGAACCTATGGCAGCTCCCCAGCACCTTGGGTTCTTTCTCCTGTATCTAACAGGCCCTCCTGGTTTTATCCGACTTCAAGGATGCTCACCAAGGTGGATGAGTTTTGTTCATTCAACAAAACTGGTGGGCACCCCATGGCAATGTGACGTCTGAAAACAGCACATGGAACAAACCACTGAGGACAAGAGGGGGTCCTGCTTGGAGGCAGGTGGAGTCAGAAGGGCAAAGGTTGGGTTTGGCACACAGGGCTCACTCCATGGGTGCAATGGTGGCTTAGCAGCCTTCCCCACCCTGCCTCATTGCCTGACTCGTTTAAAGGAAAATAAATTAAAAAAACAAAGAAAGAAACCCAGGAATTAATTGAGTCTTACATTTTCTGAGTGCAAACAAGTTTGACACTCAGCTCTCCACCTATTTCTGGAGTGCAGATGCCTGAGCACACATCATCTGTTCGCTCACCACAGTGGGGCCAAATAACCCAAATGATTCACCAGGAAGGCTTAAAGACTGGAGAGGTTAGCACTTCTTGCTAAAAATGCCTCCACACAGGGCTCTCAGGTTACTCATATGGAAAGAGAAGGGAGAGGAATAGGATAATTTCTCTCAAACTCAATGTTGCAGGTGATTAGTGCACAATACACCCTGAGCAGCTTTAGTATTTAACATGGAGATGATAGTGGGAATTTATGAGAGCTCGTGGACAATAACTGCTTTCCAGAGAGGCTTTGATTAAACATTATGGATCCACATTATGCAAATTTATTGCATGGTTAATACGACTCCAAAAGAACACAGTGGCACTTTAAAAAGCAGTTTAAAAAAAAATAGCGAGAGAGACAGAGACCATGGTGCTCCTCAGATCTGCAGGAAGACCTTCAGGATGGATCGACACCGAGAGAGAAGTCATAGAGCAGCTGAAGTACATGATATAAATGGGGGAATACGAGGAAGATAAGACAAATTCCTACCTGGATATTTCACCCTCATGCTAACATTAAGTCAGTGGTGACTTGTGGCCCGTTACCCAGAACAGTTAGAATGATACGAGATGGAAATTTGATGCATCTCCCAAATACTGCGTTCCTCCCAGGAGAGCTGCAGGAAAGGGGTTGCGTTGATTGTTTTCTTCTTTTCTACACTTCTGGATATCATTTGTCAACATCTTCTACAAAATAACATGATTTATACCAGCAGGCTGATTGTGCAGCCTTCATTAACTTAGACAGGTTTTCTCGTTCTTTAAAACTGTTATTATGATAAGGCACACACTTATTTCCTTCTGGAAATCAAGGTTAGCCAGAACACAGATCTCATCAGTGTCTTTTTCTCAATCAAACAGCAATTAATAACATGGATCCTCTTTGGCTGTCTGATGTTAAAAACAGATGCTTTGGTCAATGACCATGGATTAGGAACTTCCATAGGATGTCATTAGAAGGACCTCAGGTTTGGTGACGTTTATGAGCATCCCATCTCCACCCATGCTCAGAGCAGCAAGGGGTGTAAAGAAAACTTCCCTGGTGTTAATCAGAGCAGAGACCTCTTACCTCCCTTCCAGCTCCACCAAACCTTCCCTTTTAAGCTATATATACTTTAAAGGATGTAACCCAGATAATAATTGCTGCTTGTAGATTATTCAAGGCTGCCTCCGTTTATTTCTCCGGAGGATACTTATGGCTGCTGCAGCCGCTACTGGCAAGAGGGCAAATTGGCAACACATTAAATTTTTAATAAAAATAGAAGCAGAGGACACATAACAAGGCTCATTTAGGGCAGGAAGAAGGCAGGCAGCGAGCACAGACCCAGTGGCCAGAAGCATTAGGCACGGGCGGGCAGCCCTGGCACTACAGTCACTTCAGGCTGGAGGGGAGAAATCCCTTCATGGAAGATGCTGGTGGGGGTTCACGCAGTTGGACAAGAAGGCTCTCCTCTCGCTTTCAAGCTATTTGCTAATGCAGCATGAGCCTGCCAGCACTGGGGCTGATCAAGAGAGGCAGTGAGTGCACTGCACTGATTTGGGGAGCAGGCACATCCAGTTGAAGTCCAACCCCTGCTGAGAAGGTGCTGGCAGTAGGAACCACTCCCAGCCTTCCATTTGGTGGAGCCAAGACTGCTGCTTTCCATGACTCCCTGCTTGACTTCAGGATCTGTTTTAAGTTTTGCTGCTCTATGACTTGGTTTCCCTGTGCACGCAGTGCTGCTCCACACTGAAATCCTCCAAAGAGCAGCAGGAGGAGTTTGGTAGGAAAATAGATAAGGTGTCTGCAGGGGTAGCCCAGCAACCCTTCTTCATCCTGGGGTCATCTGAGTATCCTGCATGAGCTGCTTTGCCAGGGGATTATAATGAGATGTACACCCTCAATGCCCAATGAACTGGATTTAATGCGTTTTTAATTGTCTGGGGTTGTGTTTTTCTACAGGGGAGAAGACAAATCAGAGCCGTAAGAATGAGTTAATTGGAGCAGGGCAAAATTTCTGTGCTGTCAGGGACAGTTTTCAACGAGACTCTGCCCCAGATAGGAAAAGGAAGGTTGGCCAATGTCGGGTAAGCTTATTTTATAGAGAAAAAGGTGGAAACTGCTTATCCTTTGTCCTCCCAGGCCTTGAGATTTCATCTTTCTATTCTATTCTGAGAAAGGAGGAGGTTGGAGGGCGGGCTGCTGGAAGCCACTCATTGCTCACCACTGTCTCATTTCACTCAAGAACCTTCGTCTCTGGGGCTGCAAGTTCCTGTGGGTGCTGGGATGAGTTTCTTGCAGTACTTTCCCCTCTTCTTGCAGCTTTTATCCAGTAATCTCAAAAGCACTTTCCAACTAATAATTAATTAAACTTCATAGACTCTTTGTTCAATTCTAGATTATTAATAAATTATACTTTATTATTTATAAATACACGCCATGTAATTTTTCTGTCCTGCTATTACCCTAAGCAGTCACTTATCCTATATTAGCACAGTTTAACTCTGATTTAGGAATCCTGCTCTTTGCCCTATGGATGTTTGTCCATGCTGAAGGGCTGGCGCATAGAAAGAAGAGCAGTAGGAACAGGCTTGCCCATCTCATTGGTGATGTACCTAAATTCACTGCAAGCTTTTACCAAAAGGGGTATTATTATTGCCCTTATCCACACCTCAAATTAGTCACATTACTTTTCCTCTCACCTTCAGCCCCCTGCTACCCCCCATATAACTCCTAGTCTGGAGCTTGTGCCTATTTCATTTCTCTCCTTTAAGATGCACCAAAGCCGCTTATCTGGGCCGTGAGACCAGGGTTCATTTCTGCTCTGCTCCCAAATCCTCTTGACCTCAGCAGCCTCCAGCTTAGCCCCAGAGCAGCACAAACTCACACTTTTCCTCCTGGCACTGAACACGGAGCAAACAGCAGCTGGCTGAACAGGATTTCATTTACCTGTAGGGCAAAAGCCATGCAGAGGCGAAGCAAACACAAGTTAAGGGAAATAAGCCATTGAGATGGTTTCTCTAAAGCAGCGTGCCCCTTTGCTCAAGAAAAGCCAGTGAGGGATGTGCTTAATGGCATTAAAAGGGGAAGAGAGAGAGCAAGAGCCAACTCAGCACCTGCAGTAAATAGAGGCAGAAGGCCATTATTAGGGGTCTGTCATCTCCCCCAGTAGATGCTCACAAAGATAAGAGCAGAGTGGAGAAGCTGATGAGCTGATCTGCCATAAACACCCCACATCCCTTCTATAACAGGGTTTTATGCTGCACCCATCACAGGTTAAGCTGCTGCTTATTGTTCCTTACAAAAACCACTTCTGAGCTGCTTGAGGACACATCAGCACTTCCCCCAATAGCATCAGTCTGACACATCTCTACTTATTTATCCCTCTTGGACTGGTAGGTTTCACCCATAACCTAAGATCAGGACATGGTTGAGAATAGGCTGATAAAACACTAAAATAACCGCTGGACACATGTGAACGTGCTCTGAGCTCTTAGGGAGGCTTATCCCAGCTTCTGGATGGACCTGCATGGTTAGAATTCAGATTTGCTTTTAAGATGTAGCAAAGCTGGAGACACAGCACATCCCTCACCACCTGCTGGCACCAGGCAAAGCAAGAAAGATAGAATGGGCTGCTGTATAATCAATGAACATACAGATGTTATAACCATAAAATAAACAAAAGAGTTTGGCTAAGCAGGTTCTAATAACAAAAAGAGAATAAGAGTGCTTACCCTTGTCCCAGGCTCACTGTAAAACTCCAAAGAAGGGATCTCCAGAAGAGACCCTTCCCCCCTGGCAGTCAGCTCTTCAATGGGTCTGGGAGAGGTGCAGCCAGGCTCCACCCCTTCCAGCAGCACAGGTGAATTGCCTGCACCTGTGCTCCCCTGGCTGAATCACTGCTCACCTCAGGTGATCCATCAGAGGCTCAGGCTGTGGTCCAGCAGTTCCCGCACAGCTGCCCAGGGAGCGGGAGGGTCACCGTCCCTGGGGGTGGTTCAGAGCCGTGGGGATGTGGCACTGAGGGACGTGGGCAGTGAGCACAGTGGGGGGGGGGGGGGGGAGGGAAACTTCCCACAAAAAAACCATCCATTTTCCTGCATTAAAAAAAAAAAAAAGGAAAAAAAGGAAAAAAATCAGCCTTTAACTTCCGCATTTCCCAATTATTTCTGAATTAACATCAAGCCTGGAAAGAAAAAGGGGGTAGCAGCATTAAAAAGAAAGCAAAAGGATGTGCTCCTCCTTAACTCAAGCAGCATCAGAGGGTTTTTCATGCTGCCTGTGACAGCTTCAAGCACCTCGGCAGCCAGGAGCGAAGCTTCGTTAGCGGCTGCTTGTCGGCCGGTTAATAATTTAAAGTCGGCAGTGTCTGAACCAAACTACTGCCTTGTGGAAGGCAGGAGGAAGCCAGCCACAGCCCGCCCGTTAATGCTTTTCAATCGGTGTTTTTAGAAGTTAATTGTTGGCAATGGACCTGACAGCACTGCGTGGTGTGGGGAAACTGAGGCACAGAAGCGCTTTTATGGCCTTCCTATCAAACCTGTGCTCTGGGGCTTTGATGGGCTGATGGCTGCACTTGATGGCATTAATGGTCTTCTCCAACCTCAGGGATTCTATGGGGCTGCTCCTGAGGTTGGTTTTTCCTGGAGTGTGGAGGACGCTGAGGGGGAAGCCAAGCTCAGGTTGTCTCTTCTCCCTGCTTTGCTTCCTTTATTCTTTTGTTTTATTTCGATATAATTAACAGCTTTGCCTAATACACTATTAATTCATTGTGTCATTGCATTAATTAGCATTAAAGAGGCCCTTACATCATTGTCTGGAAGGAGAGCAGATCCAGCAGCAAAGTCAGAGACATTTTTGCTATCAGAGCACGGCATGAGGGCAGAAGACAAAGAGCCAATTTGACAGCACCCAAAAAAAGCCGTTTCTTGGTGGTGCCACTGACCAAAAATACTTTGTTGAAGGGGGAAAAAGGCAAATGCTTGGGTTCCCTGCTTGGTGCTCCTGTTTGCTGCTAAATAGGAACTCACAGGCTTCTCCAGCAGCACTGCTCAAAGCCCTTCTCTCCTCACATCCCCTTCATTGGGTGCTGCAATCCCCCCAGTGCCCAAATAAATAAATAAAGGCAGAATAACTTTTAAGATGATTACCCAAACTGACACCATGACTTTAAACGGAATAAAATCAATGCAATGCTGAGGCATCTCTCAGCTCTATTGACAGCACTGGCTGGTGATTTTTCCCCTTGAACTAGCAGAATAAAAACTCAAAGCTGCATTAGTTTTTTTTTAATTAAGACTCCAGCATTATCAGGCTTTACAAGGCAGAGCCAATGCACAGATGAATTACCATTTAATTAAGCTTTCCAAGAAACTTTTGAAGACTGGAGATTAAGTGTGGGCTCTGATTTCTCGCAGTTCTTTTTTTTTTTCTTTTTTCTCTCCAATGAAAGTTTTAATTGTTTTCCCTCCACTTGATAAACAAGAATAATAATACAAAGAATTATCTGCAAGATATAGCTTGCTGATTTTCCATTTTCAGAGCATCCTGGCTGTACAGATGTATATGCAGAGAGGTGCAGTTTGAAGACGTGAGAGCAGTGGTGTATTTCTGCCTGGCCATGTGAGCTGAGCTGATTGTCACCAGGCTGAAATGGCAGCACAGAACATCCAAGGAGTCAGCCCACAAACGCAGGGATGAGCGGAGGATTTATGGATGAAATCCCTGCATACTACTTGCATTTAATGTCTTTATTTCACCTGTCGGGTGGTCTGAGAGGCAGGAAGGGACAGAGGGTGGAATTACACTGCCTGTCCCCTGGGTGTAGGGCATGGCATGGCAAAGCTTAGAGATGCAGAGCCTGTACCTGGAGGGCATTTACTGATGGGTTTTTGGCTGCCAGCTTTTCCCTGCTGGTGTTTTCCAGTTCAGTATGAATGTCTGTGTGCTTCGGAGCCCATCTTTGTTCTATATGTATGTTTAGGTCCAATGGTAAAATGCCTTTTTAATCCCATTACTGGCTCAGTGAAAGTGTATCCAGAGAAGCGAAACACAGAAATGAGAAGAATTAAAGATCACTCACAAATGCCAGGGAAACCCTCCTGGCTCCAGGCTCCCAAGTTTCTCTCCTTCCCACTGTTTTCCCAGTAAAACACACTTGACCCGTGCTGGGAAAAAAGTGAGAAATACATTGAAGAACAACTCAAGTAATGCAGGAAGCAAAGACAGCAGTGCAGAGCAGCTAAATGCTATGTGCAGTGATCAAGGATGTTTGACACTGATTTCAGACCCCCCCTAAGTCACTCGGGGGGCACCAGGAGATCTGCACATCCTTTTGGAGCATCTGCAGGCAGATCTCACTGTGCCCCCACAGGGGAAAACCCTGCAGGAGGGCTGCAGGCAGAAAGAGATGCTCAGACTCCTGGTAAGGAGGAAAGAAGCACTGATGGGGGAGGAGGCTGTGAACAGGAGACCTGGTGGGCTGCTCTGTGCCAATCAGTGCTACGCACTCAAGCATGTGCAAATACACGTGCTAATACATGTGCCCAAACATGCACTGATACATGCTTTGAGCTGCACTCATGCACACACCAAGAGATGCACAAAGCCTGCTCTCACCCCTGCCAGCACCTTCCCTCTGTGCCCAGCCTTTTTTGGGTACCTGCTCTGCTGAAGTGCAAAAGCCCAAACACGGGAAAGGGGGGGCCTGCAGGGAAAGGGAGGTTTTATTTTCCATGCTCCGTATCTCCATTTGTTTGATTCTCAAATAATTTTTTTCTCTTTATAAGCCACACTTTTCCACAAAGAAAAGAGTCTCCACCCGACCGAAGCCCTGCACCAGATAAGCAGGTGTAAGAAATCTGAGTGATGTAGCTCCCAAAAAGTAAAGAAAAAATCCGGTTACGTTGATATCCATGCACTCACACCGGTAGTTTCGACCCCAAAGCTCAGCTCTGCCCATCGAGGGCGCGCAAAGCTGCGGCTGCAGTGCCACCTCCCGGTGCGCGGGGCCAGCGCGATCCCGCACGGAGCTGCCCCGCAGCAATGAGAGCTTCGTGGGCACGGAAGTGACCCTGCGGGGGGAGGAGAGCGCCGTCCTGGAGGGGCTGTGTGCTCAAAAACAAAAACACAAAATACGAAACCAAACCGGTTTCTCACATCGTTGCCCGATGTTCTGCAACGAGAAATTCTTATGGAAAGAGAGATCGTGCGGACTTTCATCCACAGTTAAAAAAAAGAATTAAAAAACACTGCAAATAGTCGAGTGCTCTCTTCTCCAACCCCTCCGGCAGCGCTGAGCGGGGACGGCGCCGGAGCCGCAGCTGTGCGAGCTGCAGATGGGAGCATTGATAGCACACCTCTCACAGCGTGGAACAACCCCAGACTTCACCACCGTGGTCAGCAGTGGCAAAAGACACCCTTGATATTTTCATAACCCTTTCCTCCTCCTCCTCTTTTTTTTTTTATCCCAGAGCTGAAGAACAGTGACAAAAAGATGCATTACTGCGCAGACCTGGAGGTGGCAGTGCAGCCCTTGGAATGCGCTCACAGCTTCTCCTGCCCCTTCCTGGTGATGCCCAGAGCAGATCCCGGTGCCCAACATTTTTCACGTATCCTAAGGAGGCTTTCTTCTCGTTCCCCGCGGATCTCGAGATGAGAACGCGCAGGTAATGCAGGAAAGGCTCTGCTCCCGGCGCTGCTCCCCACCTGCAGGGCCTTCTCCAACCTCAGCACCCCCAGGCACTGCTTCCCCCCCTTCCCCCCCAGACACCTTCCTGCCCTGTAATGAGTCCAGCATGGCTTTAGCCCATCAGCAGAAAAGCAGAGGGAGGCTTTCATGCTTCCCACTCCCTGGAAGAACGATGGGAATCCCAATTTTGGGGTGATTTCATAACCTATTGCCCCAGAGAAACGTAGCACCAACCTTTGATGCCCTCTAGCAGCAGCCTGCATGCACAGCCCTCTCCCATGAGACAGAAGAGGATGGGATCTGGTAGCAGTCCTGCTGTCAACCCAGAAAGTTTGCTGAATTTCTCCCTCTTCTTCCTCAGCGTGGTCCTTGCAGAAGCACATTTCAGTTTCTGTCCCTTGCTACGTTGCATTGCTCCTGCTGGTTGCAATCTCCCCCTGCTCCCTGCTCCCTCCACACCCCACCAGCACCAGGGTTTGGAGCCAGCCAAGAAAACTGAATAAGAAATGCAATGGAGTGAAGTAAAAAGAAATCAAAGAAATCTTCCCTGGCTTTTGGCTGTCCTGATTTGTGGGGTCACAATGGGGAGCACAAAGCAGGGAATTGCAGCACCCTGCTCTCCCCAGCAGCCCACCCAGCAAACAGTGCCTCTTCATCAGCACCCAGCTGCTCTGGTCAGCAGCACATGGCTGCTTTGAGGCTGTCTGATTACCACCAGCCCATGGGGCTCCTGGGCAAAGCCCTGAGAGGAGGAGGAGGAGGCGGAGGTGGCCCCAGTGCTGCAGACCCTTCTCTGTTGCATTGAGTTGGAGCTTGGCCCCAGGAAAAAATAAAACTAAAAAGCCAACAAACAAAACACAATTAAAAAATGAAATCTTTGACTTGCAAAAGCAGCCCTGCACTTGGCAAAAAAGAGATGCTTAATGAATTCCCCATCCGCTGAGGTTTATTGGTTGGGGTAAACTTCCTTCTGGCTAATTACTGAAGTCAAATTAATTTATGCATAAATTGCTACATGGATGTGTTTATTCCTGTTTACAGCCAAGGTTGCTCTGAGCTGATGTAACATGGGCATAAATCAGCCCAGTCCCAAGCAAAACCATTCCCTGCTGGGGATGCTCAGGGGAGCACACATGGTACCACCCCCCATCCCATCCTATACCTGTAGACACCAGCACAGTGCAGTCCTGGATCCACCAGGGGAGTCTTTGGGGAAGGCAATCCTGCTTTCAGGTCACTTCTTCCCTTAATCCAAACTAAGTTCCCCTTACAGAAAAAGTCTTATCCCTTCCTGCATGCTTTTTTTCCCCAATAACTACAAGTATTTGGCATAGATATTACAGAAAACAAACAGACAAATGTAGTTTCATATTTATACACATATCTGCAGAGTCACTCTTCTGGGGAAGGAGTTTCAATTTGAAGTGACACGAGCACAGGTGGATGGGAAGTCATCCTGGCAGACGTGCATGTTTTGTGAGAGAAAGGATGTGGTTTATATTAAGCCACAAGAAATCCCCTGGCTTCGGTCTGCAAATCCTTTCTGCAGTTCCCGTTTTTTCATTCCTGATCAACAGTGTTTGCAATAAAAACCTCAAATCGGTGTTTCCATGGGACCCACAATTACATTCCCACCCAGGGGAAGATGCCTCAACACCGCTGTGACGGCCATAAGGATTTTGACACAGATTTCTCTGGTTTGAGGTCAGCCTCCCAACTTCTGCAACCACCTCACTCCCTCCCTTCAAGGGAAGGCACTGATGCATGGTGAGCTGAGAAATGCACCTCTGGCAGTCTCTGCCTTCCCAAAGGCCAAATGCTTTTACCTCTTCTGGCTCTGCTTGGAGGGGAGGTAATACTGACCAGTCACCATCCTCACCAGCAGCATGACCTGAGCTGAACCCCAACACTGATAACCGCCTCCTCACCCACATCCTTTGGGCTGCTGCTTCTCCTTTCTTACCCTACAAGAGGTTAATCATGTTATCAACAACAGAGGTGCACCCAGGCATGACTGGAATAAGGGATTCAGGCTTTAACGAAGGGGTTGTAGGCAGCAAAAGCCTCCAGCAGCCTGGGGGCTTTTTGTTGTATTTCAAGTGTTGCTAATTCAGTCGGCTGCTTTGGGGCTTTGCTATGATATCTGTAAGCCCCCAGGATCCAGCCATAAAATACAGAGGCTGTAAATCAGAGGTCCCATCACACAGCACTTCTCCGCTTCTCCCTCTGTAAATCAAAGCCAGTTTTGGGGGGGAATTCTGTTGGTTTTCTGCTGTTTGAATTCAGTTTAGTGATGGCAGGGTCATAGCTCTGGGGAAACACACCGGGCAGAAACATCACAGAACCACAGAATCACTGAGGTAAGGAAAGACTTCTCAGATCCTCAGCCCCACCATGACCATATCCTTGAGCATCACATCCCCACGTTCTGGAACACTTCCACGGACAGTGACCCCATCAGTCCCTGGGCAGCCTCTGAGTCTTGGATTGAGAATAACTGAGCTGGAGGGCTACCAACAGGGGCTAAGGATGGGCATAATGG